>JAUNZM010000800.1:0-46039 GCA_033459285.1 Clamator glandarius
GCCCCTCTCCTTCAGGTTATTTTGTGGTATCAGTCTGCCCTGCTGAGAACTTGCCTTGAATTGTTCGTTAGAGGAATTGTTGAATGAGCACGCTGCTAAATGATAATGACAAATCCCCCCAGCCAGATGGCGACTGCTCATTAGTCTTAAAAATCCCAGCAGTTTCCAACAGAGTTCCAGGGAAAACCTCAGGAACAACAGCATGATGTGTCTGGCATCCCCAGCCTGCAGACCATTAGGAACCCCTCCAAGGAACACAGTCAGGGGCCACATTAAGGGCTATTAAATATTCATAGAGATCATAGAATCATAGAGTCCCTAGGTTGGAGAAGGCCTTGGAGATCGTCAAGCCCAACCATACCTGTCCACTACTAAACTACATTCCTGAGCCCTTCATTCATCTGTCTTTTAAACCCCTCCAGGGATGGGGACTCCACCGCTGCTCTGGTCAGCTTCTGCCAATGCCTGAGAACTCTTTCAGTGAAGTTTTTCCTGATGTCCAATCTGAGCCTCCCCTGGTGCAGCTTGAGGCTGTTCCCTCTCATCCTGTCGCCTGCCACTTGATAGAAGGGTCACCTTGCAACAACCTCCTTTCAGGCAGTTGTGGACAGTGATGAGGTCTCCCCTCATCCTCCTTTGCTCTGGGCTGAACAAGTCCGGGTCCCTCAACTGCTCTTTGTAAGACGTGTTCTCCAGCCCCTTCACCAGCTCTCTTTCCCTTCTCTGGACGCACTCTAGGACCTCAATATCCTTCTTGTAGTGAGGCATGGGTTCAGTGTGACCTGCTATTGCCTTCCCAGGCTTTATGTTGTGTTCTTCTCTGTGGGATTTGTTATTCATGATGATGAGGATGCTGGGGCCATGCTGGACCGGGCCTGGAGCTCCTTAACCTATTGCTTCAAGAATTTAATTACTCGTGGCTGTGTGCCCAGCTGCTGAGAGCCTCGGCTCCTGCACAGAGTGGTGGGCACAGCCATGTTGGTGGTTCAAGCTTACGGTTTTGTGAGGGCATCATAGGGGTGAGGCAGGCGGCCATCCTGTCAGGAGGCACCCCCTTCTCCCACAGCTGACAAGACCTCCTGTGCTCCCGTGAAAACCGCCTGACTGAGACTATCAGCCACTGAAGTTTTTAAAGCATGTCTTTTATTTTCCCAACAGGAATTTTACCCAGCCATATTTAGAGAGTTTTCTGCATTTGCCTAGGATTGCTGGACACTTGACTAAGCTTCTGGATGCTGAGAATTCCTCCACAGCCACAACTCATGAGAAGTGTCTGTAAATTCCGTCCCTTATGGCATATGTACCATTGCTCCCGGGATGCAGAGCTGCTTCGCACGTGCACAGGTTTGCCCATGTTCTCAAGCTGTGGGATTCCCTCTGCACGACAGTGGGTCAGGACAGTCTGTCCGTCCCCTGCCAAGGTGAAGAACACCTGGTCCCGATGGCCTTGGATGTGCAGGTGGAGTCATGGAGAAGAATCGCCCTGCAACCAGAACAGGAGAGCAGTGATGTGTGAGAGAATGCTGGGGCCAACAGTGCTTAAGGGCAAGGGAGCCCACGAGGGCTGAGAGCTCTTCAGAAAGGAAACCCTAGCAGCTCAGGAGAAAGCCATCCCCATGTTCCAGAAAAAAAAGCTGGCAGGGGGAAAAAACCTGCTTGTTTGAATAGGGAGATCTTGGGAGATATCAAGAAGAAGAGAAATGTTTCTGGGCTCTGGAAGAGGGGACAGGCGTCTTGGGTGGGCTACAGGAGGGAAGTAAGATTGTGCAGAGAAAAAATCAGAAGGGCTAAGGCCCAACTAGATATCAGGTTGGCAAAGTCTGTGACAGATAACAAAAAATCTTTCTATAAATATATTAACAATAAAAGGAGGACTAGGGAGACCACACAGTCCCTGTTGGACGCAGAAGGAACAACAGTGACAGGGGACGAGGAAAAGGCTGAGGTCCTTCACACCTTCTTTGCCTCAGTCTTTAATTGTAAAGAAAGTTGTTCCCTCTGTATACAAACCCAGGAGCTAGAGGAGCAAAATGAGGCTCCCATGATCCAAGAGGAGGTGGTCAGAGCCTTGCTAGCCTGACTAGACACCCACAAATCTATGGGGCCAGATGGGATTCACCCAAGGGTATTGAAGGAGCTGGCGGATGTGCTGGCCAAATCCCTTTCCATCATCTTCCAGCAGTCGTGGAAGACTGGGGAAGTTCCACTGGACTGGAGGCTGCTGTTGTGCCCATCTACAAGAAGGGCCGTAGGGAGGATCCAGGGAACTGCAGGCCTGTCAGTCTGACCTCAGTGCCAGGGAAAGTCATGGAGCAGGTGATCTTGAGTGCTATCAGGAAGCACATGCAAGAGAACCGGGTGATGAGGCCCAGTCAAAAGGCAGGTCTTGCCAAACAAACCTGATGGCCTTCTGTGATAAAGTGACTCGGCTACTGGATGAGGGAAAGGCTCTGGGTGTATTTTCCTGGACTTCAGTAAAGCCTTTGACACAGTTTCTCACAGCATTCTGCTACGGGAACTGTCACCTCTGGCCTGGACAGGCGCACACTCTCCTGGGTGGAAAACTGGCTGGCTGGCCGGGCCCAGAGAGTGGTGGGAAATGGTGTTAAATCCAGCTGGAGGCCAGTTACAAGTGGGGTTCTCCAGGGCTCAGTGCTGGGTCCAGCCCTGTTCAATGTCTTTATCGATGACCTGGATGAAGGCATCGAGTGCACTCTTAGCAAGTTTGTGGATGACACTAAGCTGGGTGGAAGTGTGGATCTGCTGGAGGGTAGGGAGGCTCCAAAGGGAATGGGACAGCCACGATTGCTCGGGACAACCTGGGCCAGGGCCTGCCTGACCTCCCAGGAAAATTGAAATTGTTTCTTCCCAAGATCTCATCTCGATCTCCCGAAAACCATTCCCCACAGTTCTATGCGCCCCTGTTTTCCTGGAGCCCCTTTTGGCACTGGAAGCTGCTCTAAGGGCTCCCCAGAGCCTTCCCTTCTTCAAGCTGAACAGGCTCAACTCTCAGCCTCTCCTCGTGTGGAAGGTGCTGCAGCCCTCAGATCATCTTGGTGGCTTCCTCTTCCATGGGATCTGATGAGGTGTATCTGCAGGTCCTGGTTTGCATCAAAAGCAGGAACTGGACAGGCTCTGAGGTCTTTTATCCAGATCCAGAGCCGTGACAGACGCTTCCTCCAGCCACCTCCACGGTCTGCGGGGGAGGCGTCAATGGTCACAGGCACAGAAGCATCTTTACAGCCAAGGACCATGCATGGGCCAGGCTGTCCGTCCCCTGCTAAGGTGGAGAACACCTGGTCCCGATGGCCTTGGACATGCAGGTGGAGTCATGGAGAAGAATCGCCCTGCAAGCAGAACAGGAGAGCAGTGATGTGTGAGAGAATGCTGGGGCCAACACAGCCACTCACCACGCTTGAAGTATGAGCACTCGTGTGCCTGGGGGTGGGTTGATTTCAGCTGGATGACGAGGCGCCCATGAAGAAATGGAGAGAAGCTGGAGGTTTTCCCTGCCTGACTCAGGGGCCCCTCAGCATTGCGGAGCAGAGGAGAATCTGAACCCTTCCCAGACAGGGGCCAGCAGAGCCACGCCTCTGCCCAGGGGCTCTGCAGGGACCCCCAGCACCTGCGTCCCACCCCTGAAAAGGCGCTGTTAGCGATGAATGTGGGAACAAGGATACTGGGGAAAAAACCCACCGTCCGGCTGGGGCAGAGGATGTGGGTAAGATTAGGCAGAGGATGTGGTAACCCCACCATCCACAAGAAATACTTCCCTGGGGCTGCTGCCCAGCCCAGCCTCCTCGCAAAGCTGCAGGATCACCTTCTCCAAGGCTTCTAGGCCCACGGTCAGCTCAGCCCGAAGCTTCAAATCCTGGCAATCCCCAGAGCAAAACTTCCTGCAGGAACAGGAAAGTGGATCTTGTCAGAGAGCGTCCCATCCTCTCTGGGAGTGCAGGAGCTCTGTCCCTGCTGTGCCCGTGCTCCCCTTCCGCACCAGCCTGAGCAAAAGGGAAAGGAACCAGGGAGGGGCGGGAGTCCCAGCTGAGAGGAAAATTACTGCAGGGAGCACGAGGTCAATTGACGCTCCTGCACAGACCCAGTTCCAGTCAGGGAACATCTCTTACCTCAGCTCCTCCAGGCCTTTTTCAACACTGATGCTACTCTGTATCTGAAAGAGAAAAACGCTTTGTTGGAGCTTCCCCTGCCAGAGCCACCAGGATTTCCCAGGAGAGGCTTCCCCAGGAAGAGCTGGCAAAAGCTGCTGCTCTGGGCAACCCTGCATGGCAGCTCAGGAGCCTTAGCTGGCATCAACACCCCCTCGCAGGATGTGCCGGCCTCACCAAAGTCACCCACCTCTGTGCATGTCTGAGTTGGAACCGAGTGCCAGGTCCAGCCAAAACCAAGAGCTGCAATTGCATTAAGAGTTAGTTATCGGAGTGGGGTGGCCAGCGATCCCAGCAGGTGCAGTCTCCTGGCCATACCCAGGCGTGAGGAGACCAGGCTGGGATCTCCAAGTGTGCTCAGTGCCCTGGAACCCAGCCCCGTTCCCTGTCAGGGCTTCAGGGAGCACCCAGACCAGGCTCCATGCGCTGGGTGAGGCTCCCCGTGCTCAGCTCTCTCCTCTCCATCGCTCCCCCTGCACAGCTCTCCCCTCCGGCAATCCCCAGTTCAGGCTTGGCAACAGCTGCGCTCGTCTCTCGCAGACGGAGCCAGCCACGTGCTCCAGTGGCTGCAGCAGCACCTCGGCCAGGACGCTGCTGCTCTGTCTGGGAGGCCAAAAGCCAGTCCCAGGCCTGGCCGTGCTCAGGAAGCACTTGGGCCACATCCTGGTCCCAGAGGAAAGCTGGAAGCTGGGAGCTGGTCTCCAGCACAGCTGGGCTGTTCCTTTCCCAGCTTTGCTCAGGAAAACTCAGCAAGAAAGACAGCGAGCACCAAGGCAAGGATTTTGAAGAGCTGCTTGTGCTCCAACACGGTCTCTTTCCTGCAAGAGAGGGAGTCGGGTGTCTGTAAGGGACCCAAGTCTTGGGTAAAGGCCTTCCAGGTGCATTGCCCTCCTGGAGCTGAAAACCTGCTGCTGGCAGCGAGGTGATAGAGCAGCATCCAGGAGGAAGAGGATTCCTGTCCAGGCCATTCCACACTGCCAGCAGCTCTTGCCCAAAGGAAGGGCTTCAGGGGCACCTTCCGAAAGCTAAGGAAAAGAGTGCGGGAAGGGAAGAGGTGTTGCAAATGACGCCTGCTTTGCCACAGCCTCTCTGGGGTGGCCCTTGCTCTTGCTCTGGCTGGAAAGCAGGCCTCTTTCCCCTCGATGTCCCACAGATATCACGCATGGGACTCCTGAGGTCTCTTCTCCAGGAAGCTCCCTGGAAGCATCCAAGCGAGCACCGAGGGACGCCCTCCCTCCCCGGGGCCAAGAGCGGGGCAGCCTGCCCTTCTCCTGCCCCTTGGGCCACCCGGCCAGAGCTCAGGCTCAGCACAGCTCCCCAAGGTCCCCCCTGAGGGCTTGACAGCAGCAGCAGGGCTGAGCTTCATTTCCAAGTCTATGTTCCTGGGGGAGGAAAAAGCCACATTCTGGTTGTCCCCCAGCCCCTGGGGTTGTCCCCCCAGTCCGGTATCTGTTAGAACACAAGCGTACCCACGTCCCCATACCAACAATTCAAATGGTCCTTTCCAAGTATGAGCTATCAAATCTCGTATCTGTACTGGTGGTCGCCGATTACTTTCCAGAGACACGTGTACAGGTTTTGAAAATGTACCTCAACTCTAGGTTTCTCAAACGGCCCTAAATTTAAATGATTAATAACATATAAGGCTTTATATAGTTGTTCATGAGGAGTATAACCTTTGGTCCCCCTCTTAAATTTGTTAAGGTTCATCTTGAGAATTTGGTGGGAGCGTTCCATTATTGCTTGACCTGTAGGGTTGTGCGGAATGCCTGTGATATAATTAATGCCCCACGTAGTAAAAAATGATTGTGTTGATTTGCTGACATAGGCTGGACCATAGTCTGTTTTGATGGGTTTGGGAATTCCCGTGGCTGCAAAGGTAGCACAAAAATGGGCTTGTACGTGGTGACCTTTGTCGCCTGCATGTGCGTTTGCCCACATCATAGCAGAGTATGTGTCAATGGAGACGTGAACGTATTTCAGTTTCCCAAACATTGTTACATGTGTCACATCCGTTTGCCATAGTTCTCGTGCTTGAATACCTTGAGGGTTTGTTGCAGAATGAGAGTGAGATTGAAAAGGTTGACAATCTGTACAGGACTGGACGATTTGTTTTGCTGCTTGGTGAGTGAAATTAAATTGTTTGCCTAAGTTCTTAGCTGACTGGTGGAAAAAAAATCATGAGAGAGTTTTGCTTGCTTGATTGTACTGGGTAGCGGTGTAGTTGTGGTTATTCCAATTACATTTGCTAATTTATCTGCTCTCATGTTTCTTTCTGCAACAAATCCTGGCAGTGAGGTATAACTGAGAGTATGTAAAATACAATAAACATGTTTCCTACAGCTCAACAAAAGCCACAAACGTTTTAACAACAAATACAATGATTCATATAACACATGTTTTAGATATACTCTTTCCATTTGTTGAACTAAACCAACAACATAAATAGAATCTGATACCACATTAAGTGGTATCTGTTGCCACATTTCAAAAGCTAAAATGACGGCTGCTAATTCTGCCAGTTGTGGTGATCCTTCAGTTGTAGTCATTTTTTCATGCCACGCATTATCACTATACCAAGTAACCACCGCCCAGCGTGTTTTCCCTGAACCATCTGTAAAGACAGTTAGGCCTTGGACTGGCTAGTCTTGACACAACGGTTTCTCAAGGATCTCTGTTTGTTGACCAGAGGTAAATAATTTATGAGAGGGTAAATGGTTGTTTACTTGTCCGGTAAAATCTTCTAGCGATGCCTGTAATTCAAAGCTGTTTTGAATGCTCCATTGCAAATAATCTGTTGTTATTGGCAAATATATTGTTGCTGGGCTTTGTCTGCCGAGTTCCATAAGTCGAGTTCACCCCTTTTTTATTAAAAGAGCAAACATTTCTATGCGAGTGACTAAAGTTTTGTGTGGTTGGTGTGGTAAAAAGATCCAGTCAATTATTTGAAGAGGGTCCAATTTATGTTGATCCCACTGACCATTAATGGCTATTGGTTGTGAGAAATTAGGGTCGTATCGATAAACTTGTCGCTGGGAGATAAGTTGTTCAATTTGTTCAATTGCTTTGTGCGCTTGGGCTGTCAGCTCTCGTGCTGCTGTAAGTTCTGTAGATCCTTTTAATAATTCAAATAAAGGGTGCATTAACTCATTTGAAATTCCTACTGTAGTACGTATGCAGTTGATGTTCCCGACAAGTTGCTGAACGTCATTTAGAGTCTTGATGTTTTTGTTCAACTGAACTTGCTGTGGTTGGACAGAGTGGTCAAAAAGAATGTTTCCAAGATATTTCCAGGGTGCCATTGTTTGGATTTTTTCTGGTGCCAGTTGCAATTCTCAGTTTTGCAAAAAGGCTCTAAGATCATGCATACTGCCCATGAGTGTTTCTATCTCTTGCCCTGCAATGAGGATGTCATCTATGTAATGGTAACATATTAATTGTTATTTGATATTTTTGTCGAAAAAGTTGCAGAGCTAGTGCCACATATGCTTGACCGATGGTTGGAGAGTTTTTCATTCCTCGTGGCAGTACAGTCCATTGATAATGATGCTGTGGTTGACTTTTATTGATTGTTGGCACAGAAAACGCAAATCTTTTACTATCCTTGGATGTAATGGAATAGTGAAAAAACAGTCCTTTAAATCAATAATAATTACGTCCCACTGTTTCAGGGTCATTGTCGGTGATGGAAGACCAGGCTGAAACGGTCTCATATCTTCCAAAATATTGTTGATTGCTCAGAGGTCGTATAAGAGCCCACGGGCCCGGCCTGCACCCTGGCCTGTACCCCGGCCTGCGCCCCGGCCTGCACCTCGGCCTGTACCATGGCCTGTACCCCGGCCTGCACCCCGGCCTGCACCTCGGCCTGTACCATGGCCTGTACCCCGGCCTGCACCCTGGCCTGCACCCCAGACCTGCACCATGGCCTGTACCCCAGCCTGCACCTCGGCCTGTACCTCGGCCTGCACCTTGGCCTGCACCCCGGCCTGTACCCCGGCCTGTACCCCGGCCTGCACCCGGGCCTGTACCCCGGCCTGTATCCTGGCCTGTACCCCAGGCTTCACCCTGGCCTTCACCCCGGCCTGTACCCCAAGCCAGAGCCAGCTCTGCAGCAGAGGCGCTTGGCCGGCCGAGATTCTGCAAGGCTACCGCTTCACAAAACATTCCCTACTTTTGTTACCATAATAATTTTTGCCTGGGTGTCAGGATCATTGTAGCGAGCTGTTTACAGTCAAAAGGTGTAACTGTATCGCCTGACAGTACATTCTCCAAAGTGACAGCCCCCACGCTCAGTGTGCACAGACCCAACCGCACTGCTGCTCCCTGCCTACTCCGCCTCCCCCCTGGAGAGGTTGTGCTGTCAAATCTCAGAAGCAGTAGCAGTCGAGGCTGGAGTTGAAGGCCATCCTTACGGATCACAGAGCAAACGAGCAGGCAGCTAAATGGGAATGGAGCTTCAGCTGCCAGGCCAGGATGCCTCCGTACAAACCCTGCAGTCAGCAAGGCAGCACTCGGGAAATAAATATGGTCGGGGAGAGGGAGCACCAGGCAAGGCTGGCAGAGATAAACCAGAAGGGGAAGCCTCTGGGCTCTGGACATTTCCCAGTAGAATTTATCCAAAAGGCATGCAAAGAGGAGCTGACAACACTGTGAAGAAATAGAGGCCCTTCCATGGAGATAAAAAACCGAGCAATGACTGCACAGAAGCAGACCTGACCTACCCTTCACACAGACAGAGTTTCCGTTCCAGTGGAGCTGGCACCAGGCACTGCAACAGCCAAATCACAGCCAAAATGCTTTGGTTTTAATGCACTGAGAAAGGTGCAGGCAGCTCCCAGTGGCGAGACCACCTGCGTCCTCCAGATCATCCTGGAGAGTGAATCCAGAGTGTGCTTTGCCCTGGACAGCAGAGATGTCTCCAAGGCAACAGGTCAGCATCACAGAGGATGATATCACAGAGGCTGTAGCCCGTGGCCAGCGTGCCACTGGCCCACAAGCGCGTGCATCCCACACTCCGGATCAGGAGTTGCTGCAGAGAGAGGAGCAGAGCCCCACAGCTCCAAGTCTGCTGGCTTAGAGGCACAGAACAGGCACCGCCTGGCCCTGACCATGCCGTGCATACACTACAAGTTCTTCTCCAGGCTGAACTATAACACCATCACCTTCAGCGGCCTTGACATCTCCCTGGGAGACCTCAAGCGCCAGATCATGGCTCGGGAGAAGCTGAAGGCATCCAGGTCTGACCTGCAGATCTCCAACGCCCAGACTGGAGAAGGTGCGTTGGGCGGTGGGTGCAGGGTGCAGGGACCCCTGGCTGGCAGCACTGCAGATGCCCCGCAGCAGCCACAGCTGTGGGAGCCGCTCTCTGCTTTTTGTGGGTCGTCCCCAGACAGCGTGAGTCAGAATGGGGCCCATCCCACTGGTGGTGCTGGGGATGGGAGGGCAAGTGGTGCTGGGGGTTAAGTGCAGTGGGAAGCGATGATGGGATTTGGCCACGACCAGGAGCTGTGACTTGTGCTGTGTCCTCGCAGAGCTGTTCTTTCCTGATTGCTCTTCTGATCTACAGATCTTTCTGGTACACACAGAGCAGGCACAGGAAAACACGTGGATGCTGGGCAACGGGGATTGCTCAAAAAAGGTTTTGGCTCTAAAGATAAAGGAAAAAACTAGACCAGGAATTCCTACCTCCATGGGATATTTGGAATTCTTACATGTGGATGTAAAGTGTTGGTTCTTTAGAACTTTGTCTTTGCAGGAGACCTGATGAGATGTTGCGATGACCTAGGAAACCAAATGGGTTTTGGGCGAAGGAGGCCAACTTGTTCTGATTGTTGGGAGTCCTCTCGCTTGCTCCTTTTCCCATCAGTTACTGTCCGTTCTCCTAGCGTTTGGAACTTCTCTATAGTCCATAGGCAGCTGCCGTGCTGCTCCCCTTAGGTGGAAGAGCAGGAAATGGTTTCATCTCAATGATTTCTCAGTTTAATGAAGAAGCACTCTGCCATGTGGAAATGACAGTGAAATGTGCGTTTCAGTATTCTGTGCAGGGTGTTTTGGTCTAAGAGATGGTTCCTGCTTATAGAGCAATGTAAATGAAAAATGGGGTACAAATTGTGAAATGTTCCTGTTTTGTGTGTGATCTCTGAGCAAGAGCACCCCGACAGCATGGTTGAGGAGACGGTGCCTTTGGTTTTCAGCCCCTCCTTCCGATTCATTGTTCAAAGGTCACAGCTTTCAGTATTCCAAACTGTGGGGCAGATCCCAGGGAATGGTTGCCGACGGTGCTTTCAAATATTCCATCACCTCCAGCCCGTGTGATTGCAGCATAAAAACCGTTCTTCTGGAGAGTGCTTTTCATTTCAAGCCAAAGCAGTTTCAAGTCCAAGAGTCTCAGGCTGTTGTGTCCTTTGAGCTCTGTGTAAATACTGTCAAAAGGCTTTCCTCGTGCTGAGATGAAGGTGGTGTAAGCCAAGGCAAATCCTGCAGAGCTTCAGGCCCACACTGTTCCTTAAAGGCTTTTAGAGGCTCTCGACATCAGTGATTGTGTTTGATTCTCTCTGTTCTGCAAAATGTGAATGGGAAGAACTCATGGTGTTTAACTGGGACGGTTGAGTGCCTGAAGCTCATAGAACTCACCCAGGTGGCATCAAATTGTTGTTCTCTGTCTGTAAAGGGGTTCTCTGCCGTGCTCTGGAATTGCACAATAACAGACATTCGTATCACCTGACTGATTTTTTTCTCAATATTTATGTTGCTTTCAGAATACATAGATGAGAACACCCTGGTTCCCAGGAACATATCGGTCATTGTTAGAAGAATCCCTGCTGGAGGAGTTAAAGCTGCCAGCAAGCCCTCTGTTCCGTGAGTTTCCCTACAGCTCTGGGTTCATTGTGAGGGGTTTTCTTGTTACCTTTCTGTGTGGAGATGAGTTTCCAGAGGCTCTCACATTGTGTCTTTCTTGTTAAAGCTGCGCTTAATTGTTGCTGTCATGGGGTAGATTTTAATGGATCTCTCCCAAAGCAGACTTACATTTTTAGTCTTGCTGGGGCATGGGGTGCCAACTCCGTCAATGGTAACTTTTAAGATGAGTGTGTTGGGTTGGATCTTGAGATTGGTTGTTCTGAGACGCAATTGGCAGATGCTGTTTCCTCTGCCTGGAGAGGTTCCTTATCATGTGTCTTGGCTTTCTTGCTTTTATAGTACAGGCAGGAGGGCATTTGAGTGTCTCCTTGCTATTTGTTCCCATCTTGGAAGAGTCTGATTGATGTGTTTGGCTATTTCTGCTTCTGGAGGAGGGGGTGGGGTACGGCAGGTATTCCTACACCCCGAAGCAGAGGAGTAGAGGAAAGACCAAGGGCTGCCAGCTGGTGAACAACACAAACACAAAGTTTCATTCCTAAGGCATTCCAGTGAGTTCCCTAAAGACAATATGGTTTAGACAAAAGAAACAGCGTCCTTAAGTCTTTTGCCTTTTGTGCCAGTACGATGGAGGAATAGGGAATCCTTTCTGAACTTGACAATCACTGAGCAGTTTAGCACCTTGACAAATTCTCCTGGTTATCTTCCTTGGAATTTTTTTACCCCAAGCCGACATCTGTGCTCCAGGTTTTAATTCTTTATTCCTGAGATTTACGGAGGACAGAGAATTGTGTTCTTGATTGCAATTACAGATATTCAGTACTGAGTACCAGATTATTGTTGTCAGTGATGCATTCACACAGCCCGGTTCTACCTCAGCGACACCAGCAGGGTTTGGATGATCCTGTTTCCCAGCCTTCTGACACATCTCCCCTTTCCAACACAGCCGGGAGATATTTTTAGCTTGTGGGTTTGCCATGTCTTAGTGATGTGGGTTCTCAATCAATGAACGCTAGAGATGCTGGTCTCTGGATGTAAACTGGGGGCCTGTCACTGCAGTGGTTGTTGCAAGGCTTTCAGGCACTCCCGAGGAAATCTCAACACCGCAGTGTTTTGCTTATAAAGAGAGCCTGGCTCTGGGGTTCATTTCAACACGTGTACTCAGCGCTGTCCTGTCTGTGCATCCTCTGGGTGTGGTAGGATGGTCTCTCTCCAGGTCCTGCAGCGCTGCCCTAAAATGCGAGAAGAGGCGCTGCTGGCATCAAAGGTGGCTTTGTTCACGTAGCAAACTTGCATCTGGAAGTGTCCAGACCACCACTGCTCTTTCTTAGAAACTAAAGGGCTCTGCCTGGTACCTCTTTGCAATGGTTGATGATTTGAGAACACAAGCTGTCGTACAGACTTCATGGTTTCGATATTAATGTAGCAGAGAGAAAACACTGGAGGGCTTCCTCTTGCACTGTTGTCTTCTGAGTCTGTCAGTCTCAGAGCTATTAGTGAAAAACCAGAAATGGCACTTGGGTTTGTTTTGGTTTTTAGTTGCACTGAATGCACCAAGAGAGAACAGTTTCTGCATGTGAGTGAATTTCCACATTCACTGGATCATCAGAATGTAATGTTTGATGCTCAGGTTTCATGATGCATAGATTTTTAAAAAGTTGCTCAAAACAGTAAGTTGTTTTAAGAGGGCAAATCAGATGTTTGAAATTGAATACCTTAGGTTAGTTCTTTGAGACATGCCATTTAGAAGTCTTAGTTTAATAGCAGTTAGTAGAAATTTTCATAATAAATATATCGGTCACAATTTAGGCGTTCTTTCTTGGCAAAATGGCTATAAAAAATAGGATACCTCAGCAGAGCTTTAGGCTGCAACTTTAAAGGAATGTCATTCAGTACTCCCTGATGATCATATATAGAATCCTCTTGATTTCAGCACTTACTTCAGCTAAGTGCGAAAAATCTGTGCAGTTCTTTCCAGGATATATGACTTATGGTTGGACTCGATGATCCGGTGGGTCTCTTCCAACCTGGTTGTTCTATGATTCTATGATTCATAATGGGTATTCACTGCTTTATGTTGGGTACAAGCGTGTACTTTATTTTAAGATCTGATCTCCTTTCTTTCTTTCTTTCTTCTTTCTAGAAGTGGAACAGAGCCAGTACGTGGAACACCAAAGGCAGTATGTAAAAACACAGCCTCACACTTCTCTCCCCATTGATTTCTAAATAATGAAGCCTTGTAGGAATTCTCCAAGCATGAACTTGTTATATTTTCCAGTAAAACACAGAATATGTTGTAAACAGAATAGATAGGATTCAGCAGCACAGAAATGGAGAAATGCCATCATTTGCACTGTTCTCATGTGAATAGTGGTATTTGTGGCTGGCAATGCATTGTATTTCACCCAGAATATGCTGGAATATTCCCTGTATGGCTCTGTGTCACATGGGGAATGTGCGATCGTGTTTAGGTCTTGCAGGTTCAAGGTTTGCACAGCTGAAGCCTGTGCCGTGCTCTGCGTCTGTCTGTCTGCATCTGTCTGTCTGTACAGCTTCTGCTGTGATTTTTTTTTTTCCCTGGCCGCTCAGATGGTTTGGAGTGGTCTTTTGCCTTTTGCACACTGTATCACTCAGCTTTTGGTTTTCAAGACTACTTTTGCATGATGGTTTTTGAAGAGGATAACAAACCCCACAGAGGAGCAGTTCTTGCTGCATTTGTTTCTATTTCATCTTAGTTCACCAGCATGTGTTGAAACACTGATCCCATGTCCATAAACAAATAAATGGAACTATTTTTAAAAATACTTTTTAGGTGAAAATTGGCAGCTGCCTCTCCCCTTTGACTCCAACGCTGTTGTGAGCATTTGAAAGGCGTCCCTCTCTGAGCTGTTGTGGAGCAACGAGCTGATCTGAAGCTGGTGTGCTTATTTCAGCCTCTTCTTCTTAACCTCACGGCACTCTGACACAGCCAGAGGTTTGGGCTTTGTTGTTAGCAAATACAACTGACACCAGGCTGGAAATGCCTCTTTCAGTCCCACGCAGAGGATACAGTGCAGGCTTTCAGAGCAGAACAGAGGTTCTCTGTGGCTGCGTTTGGGTAGCAGAACTTGACTCTGTGTTTGATTTTCTTGACACAGGTTGATGACTCCTCTGCACCGATGGCTTTGGCCAAACTGATCAAGGTACATAGATAATATTCTCATTAAAGGCTAAAAAAAGAGGTTTTGCTTCATATTTTTAGATCTGATACTGTGCTCTGTCACTGAGAACTACTGCAATGTGCACAAAACTTATTTTATGATTAAACTTATGTGTTTTAGCTTTACAATGAGTGTCTGTTTAGATCCTGCCCTGTAACAAGCAGTTCCCAAACTGGGAAGAGAGAAGGGGAGCACCTTCTCAGCCTCAATGTTGTGTTGCAGTATTCCTCATCTGCAGGACACAAAGCAGCAGCACTGCAGAAGCTGTTCATGGGTCTTCATTAGTTTCACTGATTTTGCATTGCAGACAAGCCCAGTTGTTCCAGCAGAATTGAATCGGTGTGAGTGATGGACATTTTGGGGGCAGGGACGCTGCCCAGCTAGAAAAGAAGCGTTGCTGGAGCTCGGACAATGGCCTGGCTATTTCTGAACTTCTAGTCATGACAGTTGTAGATCCCTTCTTGGAATGTGGCATGATTTCATCAGTTGTAGGACACAAACTGCAGACAAGGCAATGGGATTTGTTTGGCCGGGCACTCTTTGAATCGTGCCCCTTCCCTCATTGTTCTCAGGAATGCACCAGTGTGTGTGTGGCACGTGAGCAGATGTGACAGCAGCCGAGTTGTGCTGTGCAGCCGATTGTGGTTTTTGCTTTACAGAGTGTGAGTTTGTCTGGGGCAGCACCAGTGATCGCTCTGCAAGAGCAGGCGCAGGGCTGGCACATTCAGTGACGAGTCGGTCGGGTTGCAGAGATGGGAGAAGGCAGAGCTGAATGCAGGGGAGTGTTCCTCCTGCTGAGTAGAAAGTTCATTCCGAGACTGAGAAATCTCTTCCCACTGGAAACTTCTTCCCTCTCTCACTACAGAAATGAATTGGTACATTTTGGGGGAACCCCTCCCCCAAAATTAAGTATTTCAGAAAAATATAGGAGCACAAGATAAAGCAGCTAAAAGCTGTGAGTGCCTCTGCCCTCTCGAGCATGAGCTGGCTCAGCGAGGAGGCAGTGGGGTGAAAAAGGCCAATGGCACCTTGGCTTGTATCAGACATGGTGTGACCAGCAGGTCCAGGGAGGTTCTTCTCCCTCTATACGTGGTAGTGGTGATACGGCTCCTCGAATCCTGTGTTCAGTTCTGGGCCTCTAAAAATAAGAAGGATGTTGAGGCTCTGGAGTGAGTCCAGAGAAGAGTGATGAAGCTGTTGAAGGGGCTGGAGAACAAGTCTCACGAGGAGCGGCTGAGGGAGCTGTGGCTGTTTAGCCTTGAGAAGAAGAGGCTGAGGGGAGACCTCATTGTTGTTTACAACTACCTGAAAGGAGGTTGTAGAGAGGAGGGTGCTGGCCTCTTCTCCCAAGTGACAGGGGACAGGACAGGAGGGGATGGCCACAAGCTCCACCAGGGGAGGTTCAGGCTGGACATTGTGAAAAAAATTTTCACGGAAAGTGTCATTGGGCAGTGGAACAGGCTGCCCAGGGAGGGGGTTGAGTCACCTTCCCTGGAGGTGCTTAAAGGACGGGTGGATGAGCTGCTGAGCGGCACAGTTTAGTCTTTGATAGGAATGGTTGGACTTGAGGATCCTGTGGGTCATTTACAATCTAGTGTTTCTGTGGTTCTGTTAAAAGATTTTTCTTTCCTGTTCTTCTGTATCCAATGCCATCTTTGACTGTGGGTCTATTCCTAGTGATTTTTTATGGGTTTGGATGTGTTGTGTAATCCTTTTTTGTTCAAACACATCAGTCAAGTACCTGTAAGGATTTCTGTCAGTGTTATTGGAATGATTTCAGAGATGTTGATCTGGGTTCTGTTACTGCTGAGGGAAAACAATGTCTATGAAGCAACAAGGTATAAACTGTTGAAAGGTGTTGCTTGCTTTTGTGAGTGAATGCAGACAGAAACAAAATCCAGAGCGGTGGGTCTGAAGGAGCGGTGTTTGAATGTCCAGCTGATGTGCAGTCACACCCTTAGACCCTGCTTGTACTTGGACTAGTGTGTAATAAAAACAACTTTTGAATACATAAGCCTTTAAGGAACCAGCTGGCTTCAACAGGTGGAAGACCCAGGTCTGCGTAAGATTCCTGTTACGCTTTGTGTGTGAAAAGGACACGCTCAGCTGGGAACAGGGCAGGTTCTGTTGTCCGTAGTTAAATCACTGAATGGGATGAAGTTCACAGAGGAGAACCTGCCATGTGCACCGCCTGCAGCACCTGTTGGGCAAATTTGTACTGAAAGGAACTTTTGTCTTGCTGAGGGTTGTGAAATATTTGATTCCTTTTAATGCTGCCGTGTCTGAAGCTGAATTCTGGCAAGGGAAACAACTCCCCCGACTCCTCATTTGTGTCCTCTGAATTCTGCACAATGTAAATACTGACACTTGCATGCATCTTTCTGGGTTAAATATGCAGTGGATGTCTGCTCCCTCAGACAGTCTGGAGCTGAACAGTCAGTGTGAAAGTACTGGATGGTATCATGTTCTCCATTCGTGGCTCCAGTTCTCTTGGAAGAAACCAGGGTTAGTCACACAAGTCTTTCTGGAAGGGGCAAACCCAGCCTGAGGTCCTGAGTGTCCAAGGATTCTCTTTGCCCGTAGGTGAGCAGAAATAGAACCATCATGAAATGGTTTGAGGGCTCCCAGAACATCTTCAGGGTATCTCTTTTGTATGTGAGCAGCTGTTTCCACACAACTTCATCTCACGCTGTGCTGCTCTTTACAGGGTGGGGTGAGTTGTGCTGTCTTTGTCCGTGTGGGTTTAAATGTGTGTCTAACGCGTGTGTCCAATGATTCCTTGTTTCACAGACGGCCGACCTAGCCAGCGCTGACGCGTCTGAAGAAGATAAAATAAAAGCGATGATGATCCAGTCTTGCCAGGACTATGACCCCATCAAGTAAGTGTTGATAATGTCCAATTTTTTCCTTTGAAGATGATGTAAAAATGGTAGAGATGTTTGTTTGATGAGAACAGACACATAAATAGCCATGTTGTCTTTTCTTCCCCTAACCTTTTAGTTACGTGAAGACACCTCTGTCATCAAATACTTGGTTCCGTTGTGGAAAACCTGGCGACTCCATAAGGAACGGCCCAGCCAATGGGGTAAGACTGCGGGGCACTGCTGGGGTCACTGAGCTTTGGATTTTCCTACCCGGGCAGGGAGGAAACAAACCCATGACCTGTTCTCGTAAGAAACGTGTCTCCTGGGGTTGAGGACAGAGGTTACACAGAGATGCCACAGAGCCCTTCCAGATTCAAGGGATACCCTGAACCTTTATTCCACAGATCATTCTGTGAGCTTTCATGGGGTTCTTTATCTATTTCCATATCCCCCGAAATATGTCTGGTTTTACCTCTTTAATGACAGTTCAGGGGTTTTAATAGTTGTGGTAAAGCCAAGATGTTTCTGTTGACCCCGTGAACTGAATATTTGCATGTTTTAATTACCCAAGTCTCTGGGTGAGTGTTGGTGCCCTTGCACATCAGTCACTGACTGCAAATGCACGAGGTGTGACTTCAACCTTCGTACAGAGATGGGGGATATCAGTCCCTCCAGGGACGGATTCAGAGCCCCGGTTTCAGCTCTTGCTCAGAACTGTGCTGAGGAGGAGGAGCGGGTTTGTGTCTCTGCTCTGAGGGGATGATGAGCTGAGGGACATTTCACCCTAAGAACATGACATTAAGCCAAGGAACTCGACTGAGTTCAAAACACTGCTCAGGTCCTGGGAACGTCCCGTCTGTTACTACATTCAGGAAAAGAGGATTTTCAGGCACACAACCCTTGTGCTGCGTAAAAGGAGAGGATTAAGGGCCTTGGCTGCTGACAGTAATCATTGAAATATCATTGGCAGTGTGAGTCGTAAGACGAGATCTGTCTGCATTTCTGTTCTGAACAGGGCAGACATCCTGGGTCTGTTCCCAGAATGAAGAAGTGCACAGGAATTCCGAGGAGTTTCCTGATGGAGGTGGAGGATCCCAACACAAAGGGGGCGATGCTGACAAACACTGGGAAATATGTCATCCCAATCCTTAACGCGTAAGTATGGAATTGATGGGACTGAGCAAAAGGGGAGGAGAGAAACCCTGTGCAAATGTCTGAGTGGGAACACACCCGAGCTGGCCAGCGTCTGTAGGTGCAGGGGAGGAAGCACTGGCTTTGTCTCTGAACCTGGGAACCTGGGACACCTTCTGATCTTACAGGCGCGGGGGCTGCTGTGGCTGCCCTGGGTGCTGGGGAAACTCGTGGAGCACTGAGGATTATTTCTGCAAAACATGCCAGTGATGCTCACAGTGGAGTTGCTCTCTGGGAAAATGCATTTTGCTTCTGGTGTGTGTTTCAAAGGTGTCTTGCAAAATTTAACAAAGGGCTACTGGACTGAGATTGCCTCTCCCTCTGGCTTCTGTCAGATCCCACATTGAAACAGGCTGAACTGCTGTTGCTTCTACTCTGAGCTGATTTCTCCATTGATCTCCTTGATGGAGAGTTCTGCAGAGGGAAGACGGTTCCCTGCTCCATCTTCTAGTGCTGTGGCTCTACAAGAGGAGGGGAAGCTGACTGCCTGTGTTTTTGGAGGCTGATGTGGAGAGAGAAGAATTCCATGCATTCTCTTCCTTCGATAAATGCAGAGCTTGAGGAAGTTTTCCTTTACCTCTCTAGAACCTTTTTCTTTTTCCTCCCCCACCTCCTCCAGGGAAGCTTATGCCAGGGAGAAGAAGAAAAAGCCTCGCTTGTTACCGGTGGAGCCATCCTCCACCTCCTCAGATCCTGTTCCAGGGGAACGGCCACCACTGACACCTCCACCCCCTGCCCTCGTGGCTGTCAGTCCTCCTGCTGCTCCGGTGAGTGTCCCTGGACTTTCTCCATCTTCCTCTCGGTCAGTCAGGAAAGGAATAGAAGTTTTATTTCAACACGTGCAGTGGTTCTTGTATTTCAGCAGAGCTTGTTTTCCAACTGTTTGCATTTATTCCCAAGGGCTCTCCTGTCCAACTCCAACCAGCAGCATCAGCACCAGTTCTCCCAGGCCCCCAGGGACAATCCACGCCCACAGCTGGTGAGTGACCATCACTGCAGGATTGCTGTAAAAACATTATCTTCAGTCCAACTGAATGAGATGTTGTTCTTTTTCCTCTTCCCAAAGCTCATCCCAAGCAAGGCAGGAGAAGGCGCCCAGCAGGTGGAGGAGCAGGCTGGGAACCGTGAGTACCTACAGACCCTCACTCTCTTACTGCTTCTATCCTGTGACAGGAGGCCATAAGACAGAGCCTCTGCCACAGCTGATTTACACGGGAATAATTGTGCACAGTTGTGGAGAATGCAAGGGGTGATTAACTTTTAAATGGCTTAGTTGGAATTGGCTTTCAAAGAGAGGAGGTGTGCTTGCAGTAAGAGTATTCAAGCTAAGCCTCCAGTGCAGGACTGAAAGGAGGGCTCTGAAAAATGGAGGCTTTTTGAGGAAAACGTCATTACCTATAAAAACTACCTGTAATTAAAAAATGAGATGGAAAGCCACGCCTTTGATTACTGGCTTGATAGGGCTGAAGATATCAATCTCCCGATAAATAAATTGGTTGATACCGATGGAGCAGATACTTGGAAAAGTCAGTGCTGTTCTTTTATGAGCATTTTTGAATATCTTCAATTCAGCTGTTTCACACGGCTAAGGTGCTTTCTCTCCCCTGGGGACAGAGGGTCTGGTTTATCTGTTTATTGAGTTGTCATCTCCCCTGTGCTAAGTACAGGGGGAGGATCCTGTCCCTGATCCTGCTGGCCACAGCGTGGCTGATGCAAGCCAGGATGCTATTTCCCTTCCTTATCCAGTGAGCGGACAATGGATACGTAAAGAGGAGGAAATATTTTTCCCAATGAAATCGCATTGTTGTTCATTTTTGTGTTCTGATAGCGGGTTGGGCTGCAGTTACACTAACACGTGTCTGACATAAGCACAAGCAACTCAGGCTTTTTCCCCAAATGATTTTGTTGCAGAGGGTGAACAAGCCAAACTGAAACTGGGGAATTGTCATCCTAAACCTTTCCCTAAAACTGGTAGGAATTCTAAACAGTTTTTGCTTAAACAGGGTCTTCCCCTTTGGCATTTGCAGGCAGGCGACAGATTCTCATACTGGCCAGGCTTTTTTCTTGATATCTTTTTGTAATAAAGGTCCGATTTATTTTAACAGGGAATCAAAGAAATCCAAACATGATATATTTACAAAAGAGTTTGCTGAGGAACCAATGGAATATGAAAAGATTCCAAAGGCGTGGAGGCCTTAAGTTTGCAGGTAGCTACTTTCTGTGTCCATAACAGAGCTGCAGAGTTTCTGGGAGAATCAGGAGGAGCCCAGCTCTGTCTCTCGATCGTGAGATGGAGTGGATGATCCAAGGGATTAGCAGGGACAGGCATTTCCTATGGAGTTTGCCAGCTCAGACAGGTCAGAGGTGACGGCTGACAGAGAATTAGAACATGGCAGCGGTTGTTAAGGAGCAGGCGTCAGCTTTCCTGAGTCTTCTCTGTAACAACTAGCAGGAGCTGGAACTGGAACAGGGGCAGTTGATGCATTATCTGTGTCTGCCTATGACCTCAAAGCACTTTGGAGGAATCACATGAGAGAAATCCTCTTCCTTTCACTTTATCTCCCATGGTTCTCTGCTGCTGAGTCTTGTAAGAGAGGGACTCTTTGGAATTAACATTTTTTTTTTCTGTTGTTCTTTTTTTAAGGTCCAAGTCTCCCTCCAGCATTTCATCTCTCTCCAGAGGTTCATATTCCTACTCTGAGTTCAGACCAGGTGCTTCCTGCAGTTTAAATCAGCTTTAATCTCAGTGATACAGGACAATTGTTTTGCATTTAATAAAAGTATTATTATTCAGACATGTTATTAATTAGGACCTGATTTCAAACAACAAACAACACACAGTAGAAACAAACCGGATTTGGTGTGTTTTTAATTAGCCGTGTTGTGTGTGACAAGATTTGTCATGTCACTGGAAACCAGCTTGTTTGGCCAACGCAGTCAACAGCTTCTTGCACGGTTGTTTTCATCCTCCTATTGGATGCATCAAACAGCTCAGGGGAGTCAGGGTGTCCCTGGGGTGGGGGTGGCCATGCCGGAGATGTTGCCCTGTGCGCATCGGCCCTCGATGCGCTCACACCGTGTTGGCCCCACAAGAAGCTGGATTTCTTGGCCCCCTTGGCTGGAGCCTGTGTCCTGCTCATTTCCAGCAAGGGGAGAAGGTCTAGTTCAGGAATCACTTTGCCTGGAGAGCCTGGACAGTGTGTCCAAGTCATCTGGAGGTTCAGCCACAGTTGTCAGGGTTTCTCACACAGGTCCCTGAGTAGGGGAGGGCGTCGGAGGGAGAGGAGCACAGTAGAGTTTCCAAAGGCTCAGTCAGTGCCCAGCTGCAGGACTGACATAAAACCCAGAGACAGCCCCGTGCCCTGGACTGGCAGAGCCCGGTCACCAGTGCAGGTGCAGCCACGACACTCTCGGTGCTCACAAGCAGAGCCGTGGTCAAGGATCCCCTGAGTGCTGGCATGGCCCCTCTGTCCCCCGGTGCCTCCGCCTGGATCCCAGCCCTCTCGCCCACCCCACGGGTCCCCTGCTCGCTGGATGCTCCATCCTGGTGCTCCCTGCAAACAAGCAGCCCTCACGTGTTTCTCCCACAGGCACCCCACACTCACCCATCTCCCCAGGGGCCGGCACGGAACCTCTGCCACCTGACAGCTCAGGGCGGACGCCAGCCCCCT
Source organism: Clamator glandarius (assembly GCA_033459285.1). Lineage (NCBI taxonomy): Eukaryota > Metazoa > Chordata > Aves > Cuculiformes > Cuculidae > Clamator > Clamator glandarius. The sequence goes on from JAUNZM010000800.1 coordinate 21,945, forward strand.
AGAGCCCAGCTGGACAGACTGAGGTTTGCTGGGGAATGCACACGCTCAGCCCATCCCACCAGTTCTGGGGAAGGTGCAGACCCTCACAGAGCCTCTCGCCGGCCGCACTCAGGCTGGGGCCCTGTTTAAGAAACACAGACCCTGACTCACTCCAGGAGCTGCACTGGGACCCACACCTCTGCTTGCTCTGCTCTTTCTGACTCGCTGTCCCAGACACAACAAGACAGGGGTCCGTACACACTCTGCTTGATTCCACCAGCTGGCACCCATCCCCGCCAGACCCCAGGAGCTGGATCATAGCATTTCACTTCACAGATACACAGGAGAGAGTGAGTTTATGCAGGGAGATTGTTAAAAAAAATAATAATAGGCTGTGAACACCATGAGATTCAGCAAATCCAAGTGAAAGACCCTACATGTGGGTCGGGGCTTCCTTCTCCAGGCTCTGTCCCACCTACCTTCCCCCCAGAGCCCTCCTGGTACAGAGGAGGGTTTTCCTGATACTGACTGGTGGGAAGAATGAGCCCTTGGCAAAAGGCAGCGGTGCTCTCGGCAGCAGTGCTTAGCTCAGAGGAAATTCAGCTCCCTATGGTCATCCCCACGGGGAAAGGAGGAGAATTCTGGCTGGAAAGCTGCCTGGAGGAGAAGGACCTGGGGGTGTTGGTTGACAGCAACGGAACACGAGCCAGCAGTGGTCCTGGTGGCCAAGAAAGCCAATGGCATCTTGGCTTGGATCAGAAACAGCGTGGCCAGCAGGGCCAGGGAGGTTATTTTCCCTCTGTACTCGGCACTGGTGAGATCGCACCTCAAATCCTGTGCTCAGTTCTGGGCCCCTAACCACAAGAAGGATGTTGAGGCTCTGGAGCGAGTCCAGAGAAGAGCAAGGAAGCTGGTGAAGGGGCTGGAGAACAAGAGGAGTGGCTGAGAGTGCTGGGGGTGTTTAGCCTGGAGAAGAGGAGGCTGAGGGGAGACCTCATTGCTCTCTCCAACTCCCTGAAAGGAGGTTGTGGAGAGGAGGGAGCTGGGCTCTTCTCTCAGGTTACAGGGGACAGGACGAGAGAGAATGGCCTCGAGCTCCACCAGGGGAGGTTCAAGCTGGACATCAGGAAATAAATTTCACGTAAAGGGTCATTGGTCACTGGCAGAGGCTGCCCAGGGAGGGGGTTGAGTCACCTTCCCTGGAGGTGCTTAAAGGACGGGTGGCCGTGGACTACGAATCCTGGTGGCCCCTGCGTGGGCAGCCATCGCGCCTCCTGCGTCTGTGAAGGGGGCATGGAGTCCAAGAAGGGTGGGGCGGTTTGGAGTGGTACGAACCTTAAAGATGATCCAGTTTCAGCCCCGCTGCCGTGGGCAGGGACGCCTCCTACTGGATCAAGGGGTCAACTTTCCCTAGGGACATTAATGTTATTTGGAGCCTAATCGAGGTCTGTGATCTCTGCCGTCAAAGAAACACAGACCTGACAGGAGCCTTTTTGTCTGCACTGGAGCAGGACAAACCCAGTCACTTGTTTCGCCTCTACACACACAGAATCACAGAATCGTGGGATGGTTTAGTCTGGAAGGGACCTCAAAGCCCATCCAGTTCTACCCTCTGCCATGGGCAGGGGCACCTCCCACTGGATCAGGGGCTCCAAGCTCCAACCAACTTGGCCTTGAACGTCTCCAGGGATGGGGCAGCCACCACTGCTCTGGGCAACCTGGGCCAGGGCCTCCCCACCCTCATCATAAAGAAATTCTTACATCTAGTCTAAATCTGCCAGTCTAGTCTAAATCTCCAGTTTATACCCATTGCCCTAATCCTATCACTACAAGCTTTTGTGAACAGTCCTTCCCCAGCCTTCCTGTGGCCCCTTCAGGCACTGGAAGGTCACTGTAAGATCTCCTCGGAGTCTTCTCTTCTCCAGGCTGAACAACCCCAATTCTCTCAGCCCGTCCTCATGTGGGAGGTGCTCCAGCCCTCGGATCACCTTTGTAGCACTCTTCTAGACTAGTTCCAAGAGCTCCACATCCTTGTTACGTTGAGCATTCCAGAACTGGACACAGTACTCCAGATGGAGATCCTTGATAAGTGCTGTCCCTCAGGGGTCTCTACTGGGACCGGTGCTGTTTATTATCTTCATCGGTGATATAGACAGTGAGATTGAGCGCACCCTCAGCAGGTTTGCAGATGACACCAAGCTGAGTGGTGCAGTTGTCACCCCAGAAGGATGGGATGTCGTCCAGAGGGACCTGGACAGGCTGGAGAAGTGGAGCTGTGTGAACCTCATGGGGTTCAAGAAGACCAAGGGCAAGGCCCTGCTCCTGGGTTGGGGCAATCCCCAATTTCAATCCAGACTAGGGGACAGCATGATTGAGAGCTGCCCTGCAGAGAAGGACTTCAGGTGCTGGTTGATGAAAAGCTCAACAGGAGCCAGCAATATATGCTCACAGCCCAGAAAGCAACCAAGTCCTGGGCTACGTCTAAAGCAGTGTGGCCAGCAGGGCAAGAGATGGGATTCACCCCATCTACGCTGCTTTTGTGAGACCCCCACCTGGACCTTGTGTTCAGTACTGGAATCCCCAGCAGAGAAAGGATATGGAACTGAATGCAGGCAGTGTTGGGGCAGCAGCAGCTCAGGGCGCAGCCAGCAGCCAGACCTCAGCAGGCTCCGACCTCGGTGCTGCTCCCTTCAGCTCTCACTGTGATGCCAAAAAAGCCAACAAATAAACTCTCTAAGGCTCCTTTTGGAGTTTTAGAAAGCAAGCATCCTTTATCAGGCCTGAGCAACGTGAGGCAGCAATTTCCATCAATTGCATGCAGCGAGACAAGAGCTGGTGATATATATATTTCCCGCTGCCAGGTATATGGATCACTTCTCCCAGGAATCTCATGCATATTCTGTTACTTTCCAAGGACTCATTTTAATGTTATTAGGAACTTCACAACAGCCAAATCTTTTGCTAACTTTGGGTTGGCTCCAGCTTTGTCTAGCCTTGCCTTGAGATGGGGAAAGGCTGCAAACAGAGGTGATTGCAGAAGACACATCTGTTCAGCACAAGTCACACTGAACACAAGATCTAACAGTGTCTGGAAATACTGTTTGAAAAAACATGCAATAAGGAAATTATGATCTCAGACGGACATTCTGTCTAACTTTCAAAAAATACAGTTACTTGGATGAACTTTACTTCAGCTGAAATAATGTTTCCCCCCACTTTTTGTAATAGGAACTACTTTTTGTATCACCTGCTGTAGCCAAACCAAACTGGGAAGAGTTTGGGATGAAACGCTTGTGTTGGCTTCCACACACCTTCTCTGAGCCCCCTCTCGTGGCTGGAGCACCCTGCTGCCTGCCTGGCTTTGCAAAGGTGCTGAGGACCAGGCTCTCCTGAATGAAGAGCTGCCCCTCTCCTTCAGGTTATTTTGTGGTATCAGTCTGCCCTGCTGAGAACTTGCCTTGAATTGTTCGTTAGAGGAATTGTTGAATGAGCACGCTGCTAAATGATAATGACAAATCCCCCCAGCCAGATGGTGACTGCTCATTAGTCTTAAAAATCCCAGCAGTTTCCAACAGAGTTCCAGGGAAAACCTCAGGAACAACAGCATGATGTGTCTGGCATCCCCAGCCTGCAGACCATTAGGAACCCCTCCAAGGAACACAGTCAGGGGCCACATTAAGGGCTATTAAATATTCATAGAGATCATAGAATCATAGAGTCCCTAGGTTGGAGAAGGCCTTGGAACAACCTCCTTTCAGGCAGTTGTGGACAGTGATGAGGTCTCCCCTCATCCTCCTTTGCTCTGGGCTGAACAAGTCCGGGTCCCTCAACTGCTCTTTGTAAGACGTGTTCTCCAGCCCCTTCACCAGCTCTCTTTCCCTTCTCTGGACGCACTCTAGGACCTCAATATCCTTCTTGTAGTGAGGCATGGGTTCAGTGTGACCTGCTATTGCCTTCCCAGGCTTTATGTTGTGTTCTTCTCTGTGGGATTTGTTATTCATGATGATGAGGATGCTGGGGCCATGCTGGACCGGGCCTGGAGCTCCTTAACCTATTGCTTCAAGAATTTAATTACTCGTGGCTGTGTGCCCAGCTGCTGAGAGCCTCGGCTCCTGCACAGAGTGGTGGGCACAGCCATGTTGGTGGTTCAAGCTTACGGTTTTGTGAGGGCATCATAGGGGTGAGGCAGGCGGCCATCCTGTCAGGAGGCACCCCCTTCTCCCACAGCTGACAAGACCTCCTGTGCTCCCGTGAAAACCGCCTGACTGAGACTATCAGCCACTGAAGTTTTTAAAGCATGTCTTTTATTTTCCCAACAGGAATTTTACCCAGCCATATTTAGAGAGTTTTCTGCATTTGCCTAGGATTGCTGGACACTTGACTAAGCTTCTGGATGCTGAGAATTCCTCCACAGCCACAACTCATGAGAAGTGTCTGTAAATTCCGTCCCTTATGGCATATGTACCATTGCTCCCGGGATGCAGAGCTGCTTCGCACGTGCACAGGTTTGCCCATGTTCTCGAGCTGTGGGATTCCCTCTGCACGACAGTGGGTCAGGACAGTCTGTCCGTCCCCTGCCAAGGTGAAGAACACCTGGTCCCGATGGCCTTGGATGTGCAGGTGGAGTCATGGAGAAGAATCGCCCTGCAACCAGAACAGGAGAGCAGTGATGTGTGAGAGAATGCTGGGGCCAACAGTGCTTAAGGGCAAGGGAGCCCACGAGGGCTGAGAGCTCTTCAGAAAGGAAACCCTAGCAGCTCAGGAGAAAGCCATCCCCATGTTCCAGAAAAAAAAGCTGGCAGGGGGAAAAAACCTGCTTGTTTGAATAGGGAGATCTTGGGAGATATCAAGAAGAAGAGAAATGTTTCTGGGCTCTGGAAGAGGGGACAGGCGTCTTGGGTGGGCTACAGGAGGGAAGTAAGATTGTGCAGAGAAAAAATCAGAAGGGCTAAGGCCCAACTAGATATCAGGTTGGCAAAGTCTGTGACAGATAACAAAAAATCTTTCTATAAATATATTAACAATAAAAGGAGGACTAGGGAGACCACACAGTCCCTGTTGGACGCAGAAGGAACAACAGTGACAGGGGACGAGGAAAAGGCTGAGGTCCTTCACACCTTCTTTGCCTCAGTCTTTAATTGTAAAGAAAGTTGTTCCCTCTGTATACAAACCCAGGAGCTAGAGGAGCAAAATGAGGCTCCCATGATCCAAGAGGAGGTGGTCAGAGCCTTGCTAGCCTGACTAGACACCCACAAATCTATGGGGCCAGATGGGATTCACCCAAGGGTATTGAAGGAGCTGGAGGATGTGCTGGCCAAATCCCTTTCCATCATCTTCCAGCAGTCGTGGAAGACTGGGGAAGTTCCACTGGACTGGAGGCTGCTGTTGTGCCCATCTACAAGAAGGGCCGTAGGGAGGATCCAGGGAACTGCAGGCCTGTCAGTCTGACCTCAGTGCCAGGGAAAGTCATGGAGCAGGTGATCTTGAGTGCTATCAGGAAGCACATGCAAGAGAACCGGGTGATGAGGCCCAGTCAAAAGGCAGGTCTTGCCAAACAAACCTGATGGCCTTCTGTGATAAAGTGACTCGGCTACTGGATGAGGGAAAGGCTCTGGGTGTATCTTCCTGGACTTCAGTAAAGCCTTTGACACAGTTTCTCACAGCATTCTGCTACGGGAACTGTCACCTCTGGCCTGGACAGGCGCACACTCTCCTGGGTGGAAAACTGGCTGGCTGGCCGGGCCCAGAGAGTGGTGGGAAATGGTGTTAAATCCAGCTGGAGGCCAGTTACAAGTGGGGTTCTCCAGGGCTCAGTGCTGGGTCCAGCCCTGTTCAATGTCTTTATCGATGACCTGGATGAAGGCATCGAGTGCACTCTTAGCAAGTTTGTGGATGACACTATGCTGGGTGGAAGTGTGGATCTGCTGGAGGGTAGGGAGGCTCCAAAGGGAATGGGACAGCCACGATTGCTCGGGACAACCTGGGCCAGGGCCTGCCTGACCTCCCAGGAAAATTGAAATTGTTTCTTCCCAAGATCTCATCTCGATCTCCCGAAAACCATTCCCCACAGTTCCATGCGCCCCTGTTTTCCTGGAGCCCCTTTTGGCACTGGAAGTTGCTCTAAGGGCTCCCCAGAGCCTTCCCTTCTTCAAGCTGAACAGGCTCAACTCTCAGCCTCTCCTCGTGTGGAAGGTGCTGCAGCCCTCAGATCATCTTGGTGGCTTCCTCTTCCATGGGATCTGATGAGGTGTATCTGCAGGTCCTGGTTTGCATCAAAAGCAGGAACTGGACAGGCTCTGAGGTCTTTTATCCAGATCCAGAGCCGTGACAGACGCTTCCTCCAGCCACCTCCACGGTCTGCGGGGGAGGCGTCAATGGTCACAGGCACAGAAGCATCTTTACAGCCAAGGACCATGCATGGGCCAGGCTGTCCGTCCCCTGCTAAGGTGGAGAACACCTGGTCCCGATGGCCTTGGACATGCAGGTGGAGTCATGGAGAAGAATCGCCCTGCAAGCAGAACAGGAGAGCAGTGATGTGTGAGAGAATGCTGGGGCCAACACAGCCACTCACCACGCTTGAAGTATGAGCACTCGTGTGCCTGGGCGTGGGTTGATTTCAGCTGGATGACGAGGCGCCCATGAAGAAATGGAGAGAAGCTGGAGGTTTTCCCTGCCTGACTCAGGGGCCCCTCAGCATTGCGGAGCAGAGGAGAATCTGAACCCTTCCCAGACAGGGGCCAGCAGAGCCACGCCTCTGCCCAGGGGCTCTGCAGGGACCCCCAGCACCTGTGTCCCACCCCTGAAAAGGCGCTGTTAGCGATGAATGTGGGAACAAGGATACTGGGGAAAAAAACCACCATCCGGCTGGGGCAGAGGATGTGGGTAAGATTAGGCAGAGGATGTGGTAACCCCACCATCCACAAGAAATACTTCCCTGGGGCTGCTGCCCAGCCCAGCCTCCTCGCAAAGCTGCAGGATCACCTTCTCCAAGGCTTCTAGGCCCACGGTCAGCTCAGCCCGAAGCTTCAAATCCTGGCAATCCCCAGAGCAAAACTTCCTGCAGGAACAGGAAAGTGGATCTTGTCAGAGAGCGTCCCATCCTCTCTGGGAGTGCAGGAGCTCTGTCCCTGCTGTGCCCGTGCTCCCCTTCCGCACCAGCCTGAGCAAAAGGGAAAGGAACCAGGGAGGGGTGGGAGTCCCAGCTGAGAGGAAAATTACTGCAGGGAGCACGAGGTCAATTGACGCTCCTGCACAGACCCAGTTCCAGTCAGGGAACATCTCTTACCTCAGCTCCTCCAGGCCTTTTTCAACACTGATGCTACTCTGTATCTGAAAGAGAAAAACGCTTTGTTGGAGCTTCCCCTGCCAGAGCCACCAGGATTTCCCAGGAGAGGCTTCCCCAGGAAGAGCTGGCAAAAGCTGCTGCTCTGGGCAACCCTGCATGGCAGCTCAGGAGCCTTAGCTGGCATCAACACCCCCTCGCAGGATGTGCCGGCCTCACCAAAGTCACCCACCTCTGTGCATGTCTGAGTTGGAACCGAGTGCCAGGTCCAGCCAAAACCAAGAGCTGCAATTGCATTAAGAGTTAGTTATCGGAGTGGGGTGGCCAGCGATCCCAGCAGGTGCAGTCTCCTGGCCATACCCAGGCGTGAGGAGACCAGGCTGGGATCTCCAAGTGTGCTCAGTGCCCTGGAACCCAGCCCCGTTCCCTGTCAGGGCTTCAGGGAGCACCCAGACCAGGCTCCATGCGCTGGGTGAGGCTCCCCGTGCTCAGCTCTCTCCTCTCCATCGCTCCCCCTGCACAGCTCTCCCCTCCGGCAATCCCCAGTTCAGGCTTGGCAACAGCTGCGCTCGTCTCTCACAGACGGAGCCAGCCACGTGCTCCAGTGGCTGCAGCAGCACCTCGGCCAGGACGCTGCTGCTCTGTCTGGGAGGCCAAAAGCCAGTCCCAGGCCTGGCCGTGCTCAGGAAGCACTTGGGCCACATCCTGGTCCCAGAGGAAAGCTGGAAGCTGGGAGCTGGTCTCCAGCACAGCTGGGCTGTTCCTTTCCCAGCTTTGCTCAGGAAAACTCAGCAAGAAAGACAGCGAGCACCAAGGCAAGGATTTTGAAGAGCTGCTTGTGCTCCAACACGGTCTCTTTCCTGCAAGAGAGGGAGTCGGGTGTCTGTAAGGGACCCAAGTCTTGGGTAAAGGCCTTCCAGGTGCATTGCCCTCCTGGAGCTGAAAACCTGCTGCTGGCAGCGAGGTGATAGAGCAGCATCCAGGAGGAAGAGGGTTCCTGTCCAGGCCATTCCACACTGCCAGCAGCTCTTGCCCAAAGGAAGGGCTTCAGGGGCACCTTCCGAAAGCTAAGGAAAAGAGTGCGGGAAGGGAAGAGGTGTTGCAAATGACGCCTGCTTTGCCACAGCCTCTCTGGGGTGGCCCTTGCTCTTGCTCTGGCTGGAAAGCAGGCCTCTTTCCCCTCGATGTCCCACAGATATCACGCATGGGACTCCTGAGGTCTCTTCTCCAGGAAGCTCCCTGGAAGCATCCAAGCGAGCACCGAGGGACGCCCTCCCTCCCCGGGGCCAAGAGCGGGGCAGCCTGCCCTTCTCCTGCCCCTTGGGCCACCCGGCCAGAGCTCAGGCTCAGCACAGCTCCCCAAGGTCCCCCCTGAGGGCTTGACAGCAGCAGCAGGGCTGAGCTTCATTTCCAAGTCTATGTTCCTGGGGGAGGAAAAAGCCACATTCTGGTTGTCCCCCAGCCCCGGGCTGTGGGAGCCGAGGCTGTAGGAACAGCCAGAGTGGACGCTCTTTCCAGAGCCTGGGCCATCCCGTTAACAGTGAGAGAGCAGCAGCCTAGGGGGCTTGCAAGGCTCCCCCTTCTCCTTTTCCCATCCCTGGCTTCCCAGGAGCCCCTGCTGACCCCACCTTTGGGCCAGCAGAATGAGCCCGGCTGGCAGCCCAGCCCCAGCCTCTCCCACCTCTTTGTTCAATTTCCCTCTCTTACAGCCCAAGGTCAGTTCAAGGACCCCAAGTCAAAGAAGTATCAAACAGGTTTACCTTGCTATCACTGATTCCTACATTTCCCCCTTTTTAAACTTCAAACAACTGAAGCTCTATTGATGGTTGTTTCTAACATTTTCCAGCAACATGGCATAATACATGGTATAACAAACAACAATACGACATGAATCCTCTTTTAATAACTTGCTGTAGCCGTCCAGTAATGCCTTTGAGGTACGTTCTAAAGGGGTCACTAGGTGTCACCATAGAAAGGCAGAAATCTGTTAGGCTGGTCTGCTTTGCCCATGTTACCCACATATTTTGTCCCGGATCAATTCAAGTTACTATCCCATCCCCAACATGAAACAAGAGTATGATTCCCAATATTACGAGTCGGAATGATTGTCTTCCTCTTCAAGTCTTGATGCCTTGTCTCGTGGGAGGTCTGGGCGGACCGCTCATGCTGGTATCCATCGTGGTCCGGTATCTGTTAGAACACAAGCGTACCCACGTCCCCATACCAACAATTCAAATGGTCCTTTCCAAGTATGAGCTATCAAATCTCGTATCTGTACTGGTGGTCGCCGATTACTTTCCAGAGACACGTGTACAGGTTTTGAAAATGTACCTCAACTCTAGGTTTCTCAAACGGCCCTAAATTTAAATGATTAATAACATATAAGGCTTTATATAGTTGTTCATGATGAGTATAACCTTTGGTCCCCCTCTTAAATTTGTTAAGGTTCATCTTGAGAATTTGGTGGGAGCGTTCCATTATTGCTTGACCTGTAGGGTTGTGCGGAATGCCTGTGATATAATTAATGCCCCACGTAGTAAAAAATGATTGTGTTGATTTGCTGACATAGGCTGGACCATAGTCTGTTTTGATGGGTTTGGGAATTCCCGTGGCTGCAAAGGTAGCACAAAAATGGGCTTGTACGTGGTGACCTTTGTCGCCTGCATGTGCGTTTGCCCACATCATAGCAGAGTATGTGTCAATGGAGACGTGAACGTATTTCAGTTTCCCAAACATTGTTACATGTGTCACATCCGTTTGCCATAGTTCTCGTGCTTGAATACCTTGAGGGTTTGTTGCAGAATGAGAGTGAGATTGAAAAGGTTGACAATCTGTACAGGACTGGACGATTTGTTTTGCTGCTTGGTGAGTGAAATTAAATTGTTTGCCTAAGTTCTTAGCTGACTGGTGGAAAAAAAATCATGAGAGAGTTTTGCTTGCTTGATTGTACTGGGTAGCGGTGTAGTTGTGGTTATTCCAATTACATTTGCTAATTTATCTGCTCTCATGTTTCTTTCTGCAACAAATCCTGGCAGTGAGGTATAACTGAGAGTATGTAAAATACAATAAACATGTTTCCTACAGCTCAACAAAAGCCACAAACGTTTTAACAACAAATACAATGATTCATATAACACATGTTTTAGATATACTCTTTCCATTTGTTGAACTAAACCAACAACATAAATAGAATCTGATACCACATTAAGTGGTATCTGTTGCCACATTTCAAAAGCTAAAATGACGGCTGCTAATTCTGCCAGTTGTGGTGATCCTTCAGTTGTAGTCATTTTTTCATGCCACGCATTATCACTATACCAAGTAACCACCGCCCAGCGTGTTTTCCCTGAACCATCTGTAAAGACAGTTAGGCCTTGGACTGGCTAGTCTTGACACAACGGTTTCTCAAGGATCTCTGTTTGTTGACCAGAGGTAAATAATTTATGAGAGGGTAAATGGTTGTTTACTTGTCCGGTAAAATCTTCTAGCGATGCCTGTAATTCAAAGCTGTTTTGAATGCTCCATTGCAAATAATCTGTTGTTATTGGCAAATATATTGTTGCTGGGCTTTGTCTGCCGAGTTCCATAAGTCGAGTTCACCCCTTTTTTATTAAAAGAGCAAACATTTCTATGCGAGTGACTAAAGTTTTGTGTGGTTGGTGTGGTAAAAAGATCCAGTCAATTATTTGAAGAGGGTCCAATTTATATTGATCCCACTGACCATTAATGGCTATTGGTTGTGAGAAATTAGGGTCGTATCGATAAACTTGTCGCTGGGAGATAAGTTGTTCAATTTGTTCAATTGCTTTGTGCGCTTGGGCTGTCAGCTCTCGTGCTGCTGTAAGTTCTGTAGATCCTTTTAATAATTCAAATAAAGGGTGCATTAACTCATTTGAAATTCCTACTGTAGTACGTATGCAGTTGATGTTCCCGACAAGTTGCTGAACGTCATTTAGAGTCTTGATGTTTTTGTTCAACTGAACTTGCTGTGGTTGGACAGAGTGGTCAAAAAGAATGTTTCCAAGATATTTCCAGGGTGCCATTGTTTGGATTTTTTCTGGTGCCAGTTGCAATTCTCAGTTTTGCAAAAAGGCTCTAAGATCATGCATACTGCCCATGAGTGTTTCTATCTCTTGCCCTGCAATGAGGATGTCATCCATGTAATGGTAACATATTAATTGTGGATATTTTTGTCGAAAAAGTTGCAGAGCTAGTGCCACATATGCTTGACCGATGGTTGGAGAGTTTTTCATTCCTCGTGGCAGTACAGTCCATTGATAATGATGCTGTGGTTGACTTTTATTGATTGTTGGCACAGAAAACGCAAATCTTTTACTATCCTTTGGATGTAATGGAATAGTGAAAAAACAGTCCTTTAAATCAATAATAATTACGTCCCACTGTTTCAGGGTCATTGTCGGTGATGGAAGACCAGGCTGAAGCGGTCTCATATCTTCCAAAATATTGTTGATTGCTCAGAGGTCGTATAAGAGCCTCCACTTGCCTGATTTCTTTTTGCTTACAAACACAGGTGTGTTCCAAGGGCTGGTTGAAGGGATAATGTGTCCCTGTTCTTCTTGTTCAGCTCTCAACTGTTCTAGGGCGGCTAATTTTTCTATTGATAGGGGCCATTGGTCCATCCATACAGGTTGTTCTGTTTTCCATATTAAGTTTGAACAAAAGAAAATTAGAAGTGCTTTACAGAGTCACCATCCATTGCCGTATCCAGGGAAGAGCTGAGTGAGGACGGTCTGCAGTGTTTTGTTCACTTGCATGGTGTAGTTCTTGCCGAGAGCAGCAGCCTCAGGGTGGGGGTGATGGCTGCGGAGGGCCCGGTGCTGCCAGCCCACGGGCCCGGCCTGCACCCTGGCCTGTACCCCGGCCTGCGCCCCGGCCTGCACCTCGGCCTGTACCATGGCCTGTACCCCGGCCTGCACCCCGGCCTGCACCTCGGCCTGTACCATGGCCTGTACCCCGGCCTGCACCCTGGCCTGCACCCCAGACCTGCACCATGGCCTGTACCCCAGCCTGCACCCTGGCCTGTACCTCGGCCTGCACCTTGGCCTGCACCCTGGCCTGCACCTCGGCCTGCACCCTGGCCTGTACCCCGGCCTGTATCCTGGCCTGTACCCCAGGCTTCACCCTGGCCTTCACCCTGGCCTGTACCCCAAGCCAGAGCCAGCTCTGCAGCAGAGGCGCTTGGCCGGCCGAGATTCTGCAAGGCTACCGCTTCACAAAACATTCCCTACTTTTGTTACCATAATAATTTTTGCATGGGTGTCAGGATCATTGTAGCGAGCTGTTTACAGTCAAAAGGTGTAACTGTATCGCCTGACAGTACATTCTCCAAAGTGACAGCCCCCACGCTCAGTGTGCACAGACCCAACCACACTGCTGCTCCCTGCCTACTCCGCCTCCCCCCTGGAGAGGTTGTGCTGTCAAATCTCAGAAGCAGTAGCAGTCGAGGCTGGAGTTGAAGGCCATCCTTACGGATCACAGAGCAAACGAGCAGGCAGCTAAATGGGAATGGAGCTTCAGCTGCCAGGCCAGGATGCCTCCGTACAAACCCTGCAGTCAGCAAGGCAGCACTCGGGAAATAAATATGGTCGGGGAGAGGGAGCACCAGGCAAGGCTGGCAGAGATAAACCAGAAGGGGAAGCCTCTGGGCTCTGGACATTTCCCAGTAGAATTTATCCAAAAGGCATGCAAAGAGGAGCTGACAACACTGTGAGGAAATAGAGGCCCTTCCATGGAGATAAAAAACCGAGCAATGACTGCACAGAAGCAGACCTGACCTACCCTTCACACAGACAGAGTTTCCATTCCAGTGGAGCTGGCACCAGGCACTGCAACAGCCAAATCACAGCCAAAATGCTTTGGTTTTAATGCACTGAGAAAGGTGCAGGCAGCTCCCAGTGGCGAGACCACCTGCGTCCTCCAGATCATCCTGGAGAGTGAATCCAGAGTGTGCTTTGCCCTGGACAGCAGAGATGTCTCCAAGGCAACAGGTCAGCATCACAGAGGATGATATCACAGAGGCTGTAGCCCGTGGCCAGCGTGCCACTGGCCCACAAGCGCGTGCATCCCACACTCCGGATCAGGAGTTGCTGCAGAGAGAGGAGCAGAGCCCCACAGCTCCAAGTCTGCTGGCTTAGAGGCACAGAACAGGCACCGCCTGGCCCTGACCATGCCGTGCATACACTACAAGTTCTTCTCCAGGCTGAACTATAACACCATCACCTTCAGCGGCCTTGACATCTCCCTGGGAGACCTCAAGCGCCAGATCATGGCTCGGGAGAAGCTGAAGGCATCCAGGTCTGACCTGCAGATCTCCAACGCCCAGACTGGAGAAGGTGCGTTGGGCGGTGGGTGCAGGGTGCAGGGACCCCTGGCTGGCAGCACTGCAGATGCCCCGCAGCAGCCACAGCTGTGGGAGCCGCTCTCTGCTTTTTGTGGGTCGTCCCCAGACAGCGTGAGTCAGAATGGGGCCCATCCCACTGGTGGTGCTGGGGATGGGAGGGCAAGTGGTGCTGGGGGTTAAGTGCAGTGGGAAGCGATGATGGGATTTGGCCACGACCAGGAGCTGTGACTTGTGCTGTGTCCTCGCAGAGCTGTTCTTTCCTGATTGCTCTTCTGATCTACAGATCTTTCTGGTACACACAGAGCAGGCACAGGAAAACACGTGGATGCTGGGCAACGGGGATTGCTCAAAAAAGGTTTTGGCTCTAAAGATAAAGGAAAAAACTAGACCAGGAATTCCTACCTCCATGGGATATTTGGAATTCTTACATGTGGATGTAAAGTGTTGGTTCTTTAGAACTTTGTCTTTGCAGGAGACCTGATGAGATGTTGCGATGACCTAGGAAACCAAATGGGTTTTGGGCGAAGGAGGCCAACTTGTTCTGATTGTTGGGAGTCCTCTCGCTTGCTCCTTTTCCCATCAGTTACTGTCCGTTCTCCTAGCGTTTGGAACTTCTCTATAGTCCATAGGCAGCTGCCGTGCTGCTCCCCTTAGGTGGAAGAGCAGGAAATGGTTTCATCTCAATGATTTCTCAGTTTAATGAAGAAGCACTCTGCCATGTGGAAATGACAGTGAAATGTGCGTTTCAGTCTTCTGTGCAGGGTGTTTTGGTCTAAGAGATGGTTCCTGCTTATAGAGCAATGTAAATGAAAAATGGGGTACAAATTGTGAAATGTTCCTGTTTTGTGTGTGATCTCTGAGCAAGAGCACCCCGACAGCATGGTTGAGGAGACGGTGCCTTTGGTTTTCAGCCCCTCCTTCCGATTCATTGTTCAAAGGTCACAGCTTTCAGTATTCCAAACTGTGGGGCAGATCCCAGGGAATGGTTGCCGACGGTGCTTTCAAATATTCCATCACCTCCAGCCCGTGTGATTGCAGCATAAAAACCGTTCTTCTGGAGAGTGCTTTTCATTTCAAGCCAAAGCAGTTTCAAGTCCAAGAGTCTCAGGCTGTTGTGTCCTTTGAGCTCTGTGTAAATACTGTCAAAAGGCTTTCCTCGTGCTGAGATGAAGGTGGTGTAAGCCAAGGCAAATCCTGCAGAGCTTCAGGCCCACACTGTTCCTTAAAGGCTTTTAGAGGCTCTCGACATCAGTGATTGTGTTTGATTCTCTCTGTTCTGCAAAATGTGAATGGGAAGAACTCATGGTGTTTAACTGGGACGGTTGAGTGCCTGAAGCTCATAGAACTCACCCAGGTGGCATCAAATTGTTGTTCTCTGTCTGTAAAGGGGTTCTCTGCCGTGCTCTGGAATTGCACAATAACAGACATTCGTATCACCTGACTGATTTTTTTCTCAATATTTATGTTGCTTTCAGAATACATAGATGAGAACACCCTGGTTCCCAGGAACATATCGGTCATTGTTAGAAGAATCCCTGCTGGAGGAGTTAAAGCTGCCAGCAAGCCCTCTGTTCCGTGAGTTTCCCTACAGCTCTGGGTTCATTGTGAGGGGTTTTCTTGTTACCTTTCTGTGTGGAGATGAGTTTCCAGAGGCTCTCACATTGTGTCTTTCTTGTTAAAGCTGCGCTTAATTGTTGCTGTCATGGGGTAGATTTTAATGGATCTCTCCCAAAGCAGACTTACATTTTTAGTCTTGCTGGGGCATGGGGTGCCAACTCCGTCAATGGTAACTTTTAAGATGAGTGTGTTGGGTTGGATCTTGAGATTGGTTGTTCTGAGATGCAATTGGCAGATGCTGTTTCCTCTGCCTGGAGAGGTTCCTTATCATGTGTCTTGGCTTTCTTGCTTTTATAGTACAGGCAGGAGGGCATTTGAGTGTCTCCTTGCTATTTGTTCCCATCTTGGAAGAGTCTGATTGATGTGTTTGGCTATTTCTGCTGCTGGAGGAGGGGGTGGGGTACGACAGGTATTCCTACACCCCGAAGCAGAGGAGTAGAGGAAAGACCAAGGGCTGCCAGCTGGTGAACAACACAAACACAAAGTTTCATTCCTAAGGCATTCCAGTGAGTTCCCTAAAGACAATATGGTTTAGACAAAAGAAACAGCGTCCTTAAGTCTTTTGCCTTTTGTGCCAGTACGATGGAGGAATAGGGAATCCTTTCTGAACTTGACAATCACTGAGCAGTTTAGCACCTTGACAAATTCTCCTGGTTATCTTCCTTGGAATTTTTTTACCCCAAGCCGACATCTGTGCTCCAGGTTTTAATTCTTTATTCCTGAGATTTACGGAGGACAGAGAATTGTGTTCTTGATTGCAATTACAGATATTCAGTACTGAGTACCAGATTATTGTTGTCAGTGATGCATTCACACAGCCCGGTTCTACCTCAGCGACACCAGCAGGGTTTGGATGATCCTGTTTCCCAGCCTTCTGACACATCTCCCCTTTCCAACACAGCCGGGAGATATTTTTAGCTTGTGGGTTTGCCATGTCTTAGTGATGTGGGTTCTCAATCAATGAACGCTAGAGATGCTGGTCTCTGGATGTAAACTGGGGGCCTGTCACTGCAGTGGTTGTTGCAAGGCTTTCAGGCACTCCCGAGGAAATCTCAACACCGCAGTGTTTTGCTTATAAAGAGAGCCTGGCTCTGGGGTTCATTTCAACACGTGTACTCAGCGCTGTCCTGTCTGTGCATCCTCTGGGTGTGGTAGGATGGTCTCTCTCCAGGTCCTGCAGCGCTGCCCTAAAATGCGAGAAGAGGCGCTGCTGGCATCAAAGGTGGCTTTGTTCACGTAGCAAACTTGCATCTGGAAGTGTCCAGACCACCACTGCTCTTTCTTAGAAACTAAAGGGCTCTGCCTGGTACCTCTTTGCAATGGTTGATGATTTGAGAACACAAGCTGTCGTACAGACTTCATGGTTTCGATATTAATGTAGCAGAGAGAAAACACTGGAGGGCTTCCTCTTGCACTGTTGTCTTCTGAGTCTGTCAGTCTCAGAGCTATTAGTGAAAAACCAGAAATGGCACTTGGGTTTGTTTTGGTTTTTAGTTGCACTGAATGCACCAAGAGAGAACAGTTTCTGCATGTGAGTGAATTTCCACATTCACTGGATCATCAGAATGTAATGTTTGATGCTCAGGTTTCATGATGCATAGATTTTTAAAAAGTTGCTCAAAACAGTAAGTTGTTTTAAGAGGGCAAATCAGATGTTTGAAATTGAATACCTTAGGTTAGTTCTTTGAGACATGCCATTTAGAAGTCTTAGTTTAATAGCAGTTAGTAGAAATTTTCATAATAAATATATCGGTCACAATTTAGGCGTTCTTTCTTGGCAAAATGGCTATAAAAAATAGGATACCTCAGCAGAGCTTTAGGCTGCAACTTTAAAGGAATGTCATTCAGTACTCCCTGATGATCATATATAGAATCCTCTTGATTTCAGCACTTACTTCAGCTAAGTGCGAAAAATCTGTGCAGTTCTTTCCAGGATATATGACTTATGGTTGGACTCGATGATCCGGTGGGTCTCTTCCAACCTGGTTGTTCTATGATTCTATGATTCATAATGGGTATTCACTGCTTTATGTTGGGTACAAGCGTGTACTTTATTTTAAGATCTGATCTCCTTTCTTTCTTTCTTTCTTCTTTCTAGAAGTGGAACAGAGCCAGTACGTGGAACACCAAAGGCAGTATGTAAAAACACAGCCTCACACTTCTCTCCCCATTGATTTCTAAATAATGAAGCCTTGTAGGAATTCTCCAAGCATGAACTTGTTATATTTTCCAGTAAAACACAGAATATGTTGTAAATAGAATAGATAGGATTCAGCAGCACAGAAATGGAGAAATGCCATCATTTGCACTGTTCTCATGTGAATAGTGGTATTTGTGGCTGGCAATGCATTGTATTTCACCCAGAATATGCTGGAATATTCCCTGTATGGCTCTGTGTCACATGGGGAATGTGCGATCGTGTTTAGGTCTTGCAGGTTCAAGGTTTGCACAGCTGAAGCCTGTGCCGTGCTCTGCGTCTGTCTGTCTGCATCTGTCTGTCTGTACAGCTTCTGCTGTGATTTTTTTTTTTCCCTGGCCGCTCAGATGGTTTGGAGTGGTCTTTTGCCTTTTGCACACTGTATCACTCAGCTTTTGGTTTTCAAGACTACTTTTGCATGATGGTTTTTGAAGAGGATAACAAACCCCACAGAGGAGCAGTTCTTGCTGCATTTGTTTCTATTTCATCTTAGTTCACCAGCATGTGTTGAAACACTGATCCCATGTCCATAAACAAATAAATGGAACTATTTTTAAAAATACTTTTTAGGTGAAAATTGGCAGCTGCCTCTCCCCTTTGACTCCAACGCTGTTGTGAGCATTTGAAAGGCGTCCCTCTCTGAGCTGTTGTGGAGCAACGAGCTGATCTGAAGCTGGTGTGCTTATTTCAGCCTCTTCTTCTTAACCTCACGGCACTCTGACACAGCCAGAGGTTTGGGCTTTGTTGTTAGCAAATACAACTGACACCAGGCTGGAAATGCCTCTTTCAGTCCCACGCAGAGGATACAGTGCAGGCTTTCAGAGCAGAACAGAGGTTCTCTGTGGCTGCGTTTGGGTAGCAGAACTTGACTCTGTGTTTGATTTTCTTGACACAGGTTGATGACTCCTCTGCACCGATGGCTTTGGCCAAACTGATCAAGGTACATAGATAATATTCTCATTAAAGGCTAAAAAAAGAGGTTTTGCTTCATATTTTTAGATCTGATACTGTGCTCTGTCACTGAGAACTACTGCAATGTGCACAAAACTTATTTTATGATTAAACTTATGTGTTTTAGCTTTACAATGAGTGTCTGTTTAGATCCTGCCCTGTAACAAGCAGTTCCCAAACTGGGAAGAGAGAAGGGGAGCACCTTCTCAGCCTCAATGTTGTGTTGCAGTATTCCTCATCTGCAGGACACAAAGCAGCAGCACTGCAGAAGCTGTTCATGGGTCTTCATTAGTTTCACTGATTTTGCATTGCAGACAAGCCCAGTTGTTCCAGCAGAATTGAATCGGTGTGAGTGATGGACATTTTGGGGGCAGGGACGCTGCCCAGCTAGAAAAGAAGCGTTGCTGGAGCTCGGACAATGGCCTGGCTATTTCTGAACTTCTAGTCATGACAGTTGTAGATCCCTTCTTGGAATGTGGCATGATTTCATCAGTTGTAGGACACAAACTGCAGACAAGGCAATGGGATTTGTTTGGCCGGGCACTCTTTGAATGGTGCCCCGTCCCTCATTGTTCTCAGGAATGCACCAGTGTGTGTGTGGCACGTGAGCAGATGTGACAGCAGCCGAGTTGTGCTGTGCAGCCGATTGTGGTTTTTGCTTTACAGAGTGTGAGTTTGTCTGGGGCAGCACCAGTGATCGCTCTGCAAGAGCAGGCGCAGGGCTGGCACATTCAGTGACGAGTCGGTCGGGTTGCAGAGATGGGAGAAGGCAGAGCTGAATGCAGGGGAGTGTTCCTCCTGCTGAGTAGAAAGTTCATTCCGAGACTGAGAAATCTCTTCCCACTGGAAACTTCTTCCCTCTCTCACTACAGAAATGAATTGGTACATTTTGGGGGAACCCCTCCCCCAAAATTAAGTATTTCAGAAAAATATAGGAGCACAAGATAAAGCAGCTAAAAGCTGTGAGTGCCTCTGCCCTCTCGAGCATGAGCTGGCTCAGCGAGGAGGCAGTGGGGTGAAAAAGGCCAATGGCACCTTGGCTTGTATCAGACATGGTGTGACCAGCAGGTCCAGGGAGGTTCTTCTCCCTCTATACGTGGTAGTGGTGATACGGCTCCTCGAATCCTGTGTTCAGTTCTGGGCCTCTAAAAATAAGAAGGATGTTGAGGCTCTGGAGTGAGTCCAGAGAAGAGTGATGAAGCTGTTGAAGGGGCTGGAGAACAAGTCTCACGAGGAGCGGCTGAGGGAGCTGTGGCTGTTTAGCCTTGAGAAGAAGAGGCTGAGGGGAGACCTCATTGTTGTTTACAACTACCTGAAAGGAGGTTGTAGAGAGGAGGGTGCTGGCCTCTTCTCCCAAGTGACAGGGGACAGGACAGGAGGGGATGGCCACAAGCTCCACCAGGGGAGGTTCAGGCTGGACATTGTGAAAAAAATTTTCACGGAAAGTGTCATTGGGCAGTGGAACAGGCTGCCCAGGGAGGGGGTTGAGTCACCTTCCCTGGAGGTGCTTAAAGGACGGGTGGATGAGCTGCTGAGCGGCACAGTTTAGTCTTTGATAGGAATGGCTGGACTTGAGGATCCTGTGGGTCATTTACAATCTAGTGTTTCTGTGGTTCTGTTAAAAGATTTTTCTTTCCTGTTCTTCTGTATCCAATGCCATCTTTGACTGTGGGTCTATTCCTAGTGATTTTTTATGGGTTTGGATGTGTTGTGTAATCCTTTTTTGTTCAAACACATCAGTCAAGTACCTGTAAGGATTTCTGTCAGTGTTATTGGAATGATTTCAGAGATGTTGATCTGGGTTCTGTTACTGCTGAGGGAAAACAATGTCTATGAAGCAACAAGGTATAAACTGTTGAAAGGTGTTGCTTGCTTTTGTGAGTGAATGCAGACAGAAACAAAATCCAGAGCGGTGGGTCTGAAGGAGCGGTGTTTGAATGTCCAGCTGATGTGCAGTCACACCCTTAGACCCTGCTTGTACTTGGACTAGTGTGTAATAAAAACAACTTTTGAATACATAAGCCTTTAAGGAACCAGCTGGCTTCAACAGGTGGAAGACCCAGGTCTGCGTAAGATTCCTGTTACGCTTTGTGTGTGAAAAGGACACGCTCAGCTGGGAACAGGGCAGGTTCTGTTGTCCGTAGTTAAATCACTGAATGGGATGAAGTTCACAGAGGAGAACCTGCCATGTGCACCGCCTGCAGCACCTGTTGGGCAAATTTGTACTGAAAGGAACTTTTGTCTTGCTGAGGGTTGTGAAATATTTGATTCCTTTTAATGCTGCCGTGTCTGAAGCTGAATTCTGGCAAGGGAAACAACTCCCCCGACTCCTCATTTGTGTCCTCTGAATTCTGCACAATGTAAATACTGACACTTGCATGCATCTTTCTGGGTTAAATATGCAGTGGATGTCTGCTCCCTCAGACAGTCTGGAGCTGAACAGTCAGTGTGAAAGTACTGGATGGTATCATGTTCTCCATTCGTGGCTCCAGTTCTCTTGGAAGAAACCAGGGTTAGTCACACAAGTCTTTCTGGAAGGGGCAAACCCAGCCTGAGGTCCTGAGTGTCCAAGGATTCTCTTTGCCCGTAGGTGAGCAGAAATAGAACCATCATGAAATGGTTTGAGGGCTCCCAGAACATCTTCAGGGTATCTCTTTTGTATGTGAGCAGCTGTTTCCACACAACTTCATCTCACGCTGTGCTGCTCTTTACAGGGTGGGGTGAGTTGTGCTGTCTTTGTCCGTGTGGGTTTAAATGTGTGTCTAACGCGTGTGTCCAATGATTCCTTGTTTCACAGACGGCCGACCTAGCCAGCGCTGACGCGTCTGAAGAAGATAAAATAAAAGCGATGATGATCCAGTCTTGCCAGGACTATGACCCCATCAAGTAAGTGTTGATAATGTCCAATTTTTTCCTTTGAAGATGATGTAAAAATGGTAGAGATGTTTGTTTGATGAGAACAGACACATAAATAGCCATGTTGTCTTTTCTTCCCCTAACCTTTTAGTTACGTGAAGACACCTCTGTCATCAAATACTTGGTTCCGTTGTGGAAAACCTGGCGACTCCATAAGGAACGGCCCAGCCAATGGGGTAAGACTGCGGGGCACTGCTGGGGTCACTGAGCTTTGGATTTTCCTACCCGGGCAGGGAGGAAACAAACCCATGACCTGTTCTCGTAAGAAACGTGTCTCCTGGGGTTGAGGACAGAGGTTACACAGAGATGCCACAGAGCCCTTCCAGATTCAAGGGATACCCTGAACCTTTATTCCACAGATCATTCTGTGAGCTTTCATGGGGTTCTTTATCTATTTCCATATCCCCCGAAATATGTCTGGTTTTACCTCTTTAATGACAGTTCAGGGGTTTTAATAGTTGTGGTAAAGCCAAGATGTTTCTGTTGACCCCGTGAACTGAATATTTGCATGTTTTAATTACTCAAGTCTCTGGGTGAGTGTTGGTGCCCTTGCACATCAGTCACTGACTGCAAATGCACGAGGTGTGACTTCAACCTTCGTACAGAGATGGGGGATATCAGTCCCTCCAGGGATGGATTCAGAGCCCCGGTTTCAGCTCTTGCTCAGAACTGTGCTGAGGAGGAGGAGCGGGTTTGTGTCTCTGCTCTGAGGGGATGATGAGCTGAGGGACATTTCACCCTAAGAACATGACATTAAGCCAAGGAACTCGACTGAGTTCAAAACACTGCTCAGGTCCTGGGAACGTCCCGTCTGTTACTACATTCAGGAAAAGAGGATTTTCAGGCACACAACCCTTGTGCTGCGTAAAAGGAGAGGATTAAGGGCCTTGGCTGCTGACAGTAATCATTGAAATATCATTGGCAGTGTGAGTCGTAAGACGAGATCTGTCTGCATTTCTGTTCTGAACAGGGCAGACATCCTGGGTCTGTTCCCAGAATGAAGAAGTGCACAGGAATTCCGAGGAGTTTCCTGATGGAGGTGGAGGATCCCAACACAAAGGGGACGATGCTGACAAACACTGGGAAATATGTCATCCCAATCCTTAACGCGTAAGTATGGAATTGATGGGACTGAGCAAAAGGGGAGGAGAGAAACCCTGTGCAAATGTCTGAGTGGGAACACACCCGAGCTGGCCAGCGTCTGTAGGTGCAGGGGAGGAAGCACTGGCTTTGTCTCTGAACCTGGGAACCTGGGACACCTTCTGATCTTACAGGCGCGGGGGCTGCTGTGGCTGCCCTAGGTGCTGGGGAAACTCGTGGAGCACTGAGGATTTTTTCTGCAAAACATGCCAGTGATGCTCACAGTGGAGTTGCTCTCTGGGAAAATGCATTTTGCTTCTGGTGTGTGTTTCAAAGGTGTCTTGCAAAATTTAACAAAGGGCTACTGGACTGAGATTGCCTCTCCCTCTGGCTTCTGTCAGATCCCACATTGAAACAGGCTGAACTGCTGTTGCTTCTACTCTGAGCTGATTTCTCCATTGATCTCCTTGATGGAGAGTTCTGCAGAGGGAAGACGGTTCCCTGCTCCATCTTCTAGTGCTGTGGCTCTACAAGAGGAGGGGAAGCTGACTGCCTGTGTTTTTGGAGGCTGATGTGGAGAGAGAAGAATTCCATGCATTCTCTTCCTTCGATAAATGCAGAGCTTGAGGAAGTTTTCCTTTACCTCTCTAGAACCTTTTTCTTTTTCCTCCCCCACCTCCTCCAGGGAAGCTTATGCCAGGGAGAAGAAGAAAAAGCCTCGCTTGTTACCGGTGGAGCCATCCTCCACCTCCTCAGATCCTGTTCCAGGGGAACGGCCACCACTGACACCTCCACCCCCTGCCCTCGTGGCTGTCAGTCCTCCTGCTGCTCCGGTGAGTGTCCCTGGACTTTCTCCATCTTCCTCTCGGTCAGTCAGGAAAGGAATAGAAGTTTTATTTCAACACGTGCAGTGGTTCTTGTATTTCAGCAGAGCTTGTTTTCCAACTGTTTGCATTTATTCCCAAGGGCTCTCCTGTCCAACTCCAACCAGCAGCATCAGCACCACCTCTCCCAGGCCCCCAGGGACAATCCACGCCCACAGCTGGTGAGTGACCATCACTGCAGGATTGCTGTAAAAACATTATCTTCAGTCCAACTGGATGAGATGTTGTTCTTTTTCCTCTTCCCAAAGCTCATCCCAAGCAAGGCAGGAGAAGGCGCCCAGCAGGTGGAGGAGCAGGCTGGGAACCGTGAGTACCTACAGACCCTCACTCTCTTACTGCTTCTATCCTGTGACAGGAGGCCATAAGACAGAGCCTCTGCCACAGCTGATTTACACGGGAATAATTGTGCACAGTTGTGGAGAATGCAAGGGGTGATTAACTTTTAAATGGCTTAGTTGGAATTGGCTTTCAAAGAGAGGAGGTGTGCTTGCAGTAAGAGTATTCAAGCTAAGCCTCCAGTGCAGGACTGAAAGGAGGGCTCTGAAAAATGGAGGCTTTTTGAGGAAAACGTCATTACCTATAAAAACTACCTATAATTAAAAAATGAGATGGAAAGCCACGCCTTTGATTACTGGCTCGATAGGGCTGAAGATATCAATCTCCCGATAAATAAATTGGTTGATACCGATGGAGCAGATACTTGGAAAAGTCAGTGCTGTTCTTTTATGAGCATTTTTGAATATCTTCAATTCAGCTGTTTCACACGGCTAAGGTGCTTTCTCTCCCCTGGGGACAGAGGGTCTGGTTTATCTGTTTATTGAGTTGTCA
>JAUNZM010000801.1:0-486099 GCA_033459285.1 Clamator glandarius
GAGCACAAGTGTAATTGGTCTTAATCTTTCCTCACACAAGGAAGCAACAAAACATCTCTCTCTGTCTATTTAGTCAAAACACGGCAGCATCATTGCTTTACTGCTCAGGAACAATAAAGATGCAAATAATGTCAGCATCACCCAGGCTTTTGCCAGGACGGTTACTGGGGAGAATATTATTGAATTCTGATTACTTTGTATGAAATCCACTACGCGTGCCTGTGCGTGGTTTTGATTTTCTTGAAGATGCTGAACCGAATCAGAATGAAAATGAGAACCAGCATCTCTGCTGCTTGGCCTCCACACCCTGAGTCATGTTGTAACTCTGGAGGTGGAACGTGGCTCTTCAGACGCGCTGGAGGCAGAAAGCAGGAGTGTGGTTTCTCGTTGTGTGGCTCATGCGTGTGCGTTTGGGGGTTGAAAGGTGTCTGGTGCATGTGATGGTGTCTGCTGCAAAGTGAAAGGGATGCAATTAATCGTAGAATCATAGAATCACCAGGTTGGAAAAGACCCACTGGATCATTGAGTCCAAGCATTCATATCAATCACTAGCCCATGTCCCTCAGCACCTCGTCCACTTGTCCCTTAAACCCCTCCAGGGAAGGTGACTCAATCACCTCCCTGGGCAGCCTCTGACAGGGACCAATGACCCTTTCCATGAAAAAAATTTTCCTGATGTCAGCCTCAAGATCCCTTGGTGGAGCTTGAGGAAATTCCCTCTTGTTCTGTCCCCTGTCCCCTGGGAGAAGAGCCCAGCTCCCTCCTCTCCACAACCTCCTTTCAGGTAGTTGTAGAGAGTAATGAGGTCTCCTCTCAGCCTCCTCTTCTCCAGGCTAAACCCCTCCAGCTCTCTCAGCTGCTCCTCATAAGGCCTGTTCTCCAGCCCCCTCACCAGCTTTGTCGCTCTTTTCTGGACACGCAGGGACAATCTCACACAGAATCATAGAATCACTAGGTTGAAAAAGACCTTTGACATCATCAAACCCAACCGTACTTGACCACTTCTAAACCACATCCCTGAGCACCTCATCTACTCATCTTTTAATCCCTCCAGGGATGGAGGCTCCACCACCTCCTCGGGCAGGCTCTGATAGGGCCTGCGACTCCTTTTGGTGAAGAATTGTTTCCTGATGCTCAACCTTAACCTGCCCTGATGCAACTTAAGGCCATTCCCACTCATCCTGTCACCTCTCATTCAGGCAAACAGACCAACACTCACCTCTCTAAAACCTCCCGTTTGCACCAGGGCAGGTTGAGATTGGACATCAGGAAAACTTTCTTCACTGAAATGGTTCTCTGGCACTGGGAGAGGCTGCACAGGAGGCAGACCAAACCCCTCCTTTTAAAATTGCAGGGAGATTTTTAAAGCCAGTCCCACCCTTCCTTCTCCTTGTTGGTTTTTTTTTTTTTTTTTGCTGTTCTTGTCCTCAGACAACCCAGACTTCTGCAGTTCCCTTGCCAGGGAGAAAATTAGGATGTCGCTTTGGCTGTCAGGGTTCTAGCTTGTCATTGGAAAACAGCCAGAGGGGGAAGAGAAGGAGGAAGGGCTGGGGGAGCAGGGAGGGGGAGAAGAGGAAGGCAAGAAAAAGTTTGTGCAGTAAAGTGGGCAACAGCTGCTGCTGCGAAATACAAATGGCCAGGGGCCAGCACGAAGGATGGATTTTGCTCTCTGGCCTTCCCACCTGGAGGGAAGAAGGAAGCCTTGGTTGAGGTGCTGGAATTGAAAATTGAAGTCCAGGTGGTGAGGCTGACTGAAGGTAGCTTGCATTAACCACACAAAGGTGCTGCCTGGTCTTCCCCAGTTTCCTAAGAAAATTTACCATCCTTTCTCACCCTTAAATCTACTTTTGGGGCTGCTTGGTAATGGAGTTCTAAAGCTGGGGTTGCAATGAGGCAGGGTAGATGCATTTGGTAGGACCATCTTGGGTCAGGAGAATGATCACCACCCATGGCACCTCTCCACCTTCCTCCATCCCTCCAAGGAAGGTATTTGAGCACAAGCAGGTTGTGCCCTCAGCTAGCATTGCATAAGAACACAAACTTCACACAAACACACAGTTCAGTCCCTAAAGAATGACCAACTGCTGTCTTCTGCAGTCAAGACATCAGCCCTAGGCAACAAGTGCTGCAATTTCTGCTCCCACCACCTCCTCACATGATTTGGGAAAGCTTTCAAACAGCCCATTTTTGTCATTAGCCACCGAGGAAGCAAGGTTAGTTGCTTCTCTCCCTGGATTAACAATGCTTGAAGGCTCTCCACGGGGGCAGCAGGCACAAAGCCACCATTGATGGCAGGTGCTTTCAAGTGCCACTAAAGCTCAGTGGAAAATAGAGGAAGATACTCACTAATTAAACAGATAGTTAAGCCTTCCCACAATCCTGGTTTGCCAGGATGCTTCCTCAGGTGAAGCTCACCCCCCATGTAAGAGCCTGCATCAAATCTGTGCACAATCTCAACCTGAATTAGAAAGCACAGCAAGCTCACCAGAGCAGCACAGGCACGGTTTTCCTTCTCTTACCTCCCAGTTCACCAGTCCATTTCCTGGGGGTGCTGGTTGACAGCGACTGAACAGGAGCCAGCAGTGGCCCAGGTGGCCAAGAAGGCCAATGGCATCTTGGCTTGGATCAGACACGGCGTGGCCAGCAGGTCCAGGGAGGTTCTTCTCCCTCTGGACTCGGCACTGGTGAGACCGCTCCTCGAATCCTGGGGTCAGTTCTGGGCCCCTCACCACAAGAAGGATGTTGAGGCTCTGGAGAGAGTCCAGAAAAGAGCAACGAAGCTGGTGAAGGGGCTGGAGAACAGGCCTTGTGAGAAGCAGCTGAGAGAGCTGGGGGTGTTTAGGCTGGAGAAGAGGAGGCTGAGAGGTGACCTCATTGCTCTCTATAACTACCTGAGAGGAGGTTGTGGAGAGGAGGGAGCTGGGCTCTTCTTCCAAGGGACAGGGGACAGGACTAGAGGGAATGGCCTCAAGCTCCACCAGGGGAGATTTAGGCTGAACATTAGGAAAAAATTTTTCACAGAAAGGGTGATTGGTACCTGTCAGAGGCTGCCCAGGGAGGTGGTTGAGTCCCCTTCCCTGGAGGGGTTTAAGGGACAGGTGGATGAGATACTGAGGGGCACAGTTTAGTATTTGATAGGAATGGTTGGACTCGATGATCTGGTGGATCTTTTCCAACCTGATGATTCTATGATCCCAGCAGATTGTCCAAAGCTAGGATTGGGTAAGACACTCTTTTATCTACCTTTAAGGGCTTGCAGTGGTTTCCTAACTCCAGATCCTTAGTTTGAGAGGTTCATATGGATTCACACCTTGTGAGTTTGGATTGTCTCCTGTTTGAAGCATTTCTTATTAGTAGCAACAACAGCAAGGAGATGAGGGACATCTGCCCTGTGATCCCAACAACTCAGCAGGTCCAGACCCCAGCCACCTCCAAACCAGCAACCTCGGCTGGTGTGACAGCTCCTATGTCTGCCCAGTCACCCCTGGCCACTTCCAGACCAGACAACCTGCTCTGCTTCAGGTACATGGTGCATCAATAACTCCCCTGAGCTATCTGGGTTCCCAGAGTTTTTCTTGGAGAGCATCCAGCCTGGTTAACTCATGCTTTGGTGGGCTAAAATGAAGGAAGTAACAACAGTCACGCCTGTTTCTCCCCACTTTAGATAAATGGGTTCATGACCCGCTGGAGACAGCAAAAGCCACATCCCACTCATGGTCTTGGGTGAAGATGCCTGGGAGAAGAACCCTTTCCGCTCCGTGCATTACATCTCATCTCCCAGTCTCCAGAGAAACATGGCAATACGAGAACTCACATGGCTTTTACCCCGCCAGCTTGTGGCACAACCAAATCTCTATCTGAGTAGGAATCAACAGGATTTAGGGACATCAGCAAAAATGCGTCCCTTTTCTTTCTGACCCAAGTCAGGTGTTTGTACACAAAAAAAACTCCTTGTAGCTGCCTTTCAACATGATGTCCTCCAAAATCCATAGGATGTCCTGGGAAAAAGTTCCTGGAAAATGCTGAGCTCTTGCTGAATTTAGTCTCTGAGCAGGCTGATCCAGCCCAGGTCTGTGAAAAGCTGGCTCAGTTAACCTCAGATTAGAAAAATCCTTCCCTCCTGAAACAAGGCTTAAGTAGCAGCATTTCCACACTTCTCAGTGGCATCAAGGGTTGTTGTGGGGCAGGGGTTGGTGGGAAAAGCTCTATGATTAAGCAATTGAACAGAAGAAAAATGTTGGTTTGGACCTGCCTGAAAGGTATAATTTTCAAATTTTGACTGGCAAATCATTTGAACAAAATAAGCCTGTTTTATTTAATTGGAAATTTCTTTCCATCTAAAATAAATCCTTCTGTGTTTTAAGCTGAAGCAAAACCATTGAAATATTGTTTCAAACAGAGACATCAAACTGTTTGGGGGGGGGGAAAGTAAATTGAAGCTTTTCTTTTTCAAAATTGTCTGTTTTGGTGATTTCAACCCAAACAACGAACCAAGGCTGATATAAAACCACAGCATGTTGCAGGTGACCTGAAAGTGTATCTTTCAGTGTTAAAAGTTGCAGGTGAAAATGTTTTCCTGGCTTCAGCAACAATTGAGTCATGAGCAGAATTGGGATTTAAAGCTTGAGCCACACAGTTTAATCCACTCTCCCCCAAACCCAGGCAAATCTGCTTTGAACAGGACCAGGGAGGAGGAGAAGGGAGGGGGGCAGAGAAATCTGCAGGGGAAATACAAGAGCAGCCATAGAAGGCTCTGGCATCCACTTAACTTGAAAATGAGAAAGAAAGCAGTGTAAGACCAGGGCAATGAGATCCTAAGCAACACAGACCTTTCCAAAAATGAAAGAGAGCAGGGGGAATTAAAGGGCATAAATGCAACCCAGTAATTAATTGATAAAGGGCATTAGAGAGCTTTCTAAAGAGGAAGAGTGCAACGTGACTTATCTTCCCAAAGGCTGAAGACAATTTTTCCCTCCTTTCACCTTGCAGATAAGGACAGAGAATGGGAACCTTTCAATTTTGAAGCTTAAGTGGAGTCTGGAAGTTGAAGACAAAAGAGAAAGAAGAAAAACCCACATGGTAGGAGGAACAGCACCGAGGGCTGTTCTGGTTCATTGAGTTACTGAAGATGGAGAAGAGAAACCATTAACTAACTACTCACCACCAAATAAATCCACTTGCAGTGATGGGAGCAAAGCAAGGAGTGAAATGGGAGTGGAGGCAGAGTGGGTCCTGCTGCAAAGGAAACAAGATTATAACTGGGCTGAACAACAACTTTCTGTGTGTGTGAGACCTCCTCACCTTCTCCACCAGGCAGAGAGGGAGTTCTGCAGTGGGACAGCTTCTCTTTGCTGCAGCAACAGCTTCCCAGCCAGCCCCTCCAGGATGTGCATTGCTCCCCTTGGACAAGACCAAGTCCACCCATGGGTTCTCCATATCCTCCCCTTGATGCATCCACACCAGCTGTAAGGTCTCACCTGTGCTTCGCTCCAGCCAAAATGCTCAAGCTAACGTCCCCCACAGCTAACCCGCAGGGTCCACCGTATCCTGCAAACAGCTCCATCACCTCAGCTGCTCAACAGCCCAGCAATGATTTTTTTCAAGGCTGAATAAACCTAATAATGGAGACACTTCCCTCCTGCCCTGCTAGACACTTAGTATTAACAACCACATTGAAACCCTGTGCAGGATTAACTAGTAGATGGGAACACATAAATTGCAGTGTCTAAGTGTAGGCATCTCAGTGGAGACCAACGGCCCCATTCAGATGACTGGGGTCACCTGAAGTTAGGCATCTACTCTCATGAGACCTCACCTGAGTATTGTATTCAATTCTGGAGTCCTCAGCACAGGAAGGACAAGTCCAGAGGAGGCCACAAAGATGATCCAAGGGCTGGAGCAGCCCTGCTACGAGGCCAGGCTGAGAGAGTTGGGGTTGTTCAGCCTGGAGAAGAGAAGAGAAGACTGTGAGAAGATCTTAGAGCAACCTTCTAGTACTGAAAGGAGCTACAGGAAAGTTGGAGAGGAGTTCTTGATTGCAGGGATAGGATGAGGGGGAACAGTTTTAAGCCGATAGAAGGTTAGATTAGACATTAGGAAGAAATTCTTTACTGTGAGGATGGTGAGGCACTGGCATAGGTTGCCCAGAGAAGACGTAGTTGCCCCATCCCTGGAGGTGTTGAAGGTCATGTTGGGTGGGTCTTTGAGCAACTTGATCCAGTGGAACTTGTTCCTGCTTATAGCATGGTGTAGGAACTGGGTGGTCTTTGAGGTCCCTTCCAACGCAAACCATTCTATGATTCTGTTTTGAGCCATCTGTGATGCCCCAAGGTACACAAGACACCTGCACCCTGACTGTTCCCAGAGCAGCTCCTCCATTCCCAGTCCTGCTGGACAGCTGGCAGTCAGAACAGCTCGGCAGCTCTTCATTCTTGTCATGAAAATAAGTGTAATCTCCAGCCAACACGCCAAGCCAATTCAGCAAAAAACCCGCACAATTGCCCTGAGCTGAATCAATAGCCCCCCAGCTTCATTGCTGGAGCAGGTCACTCGCTTATCAAGGCAGAGCTGAAATCACTCATAGGATGCTTACGGTTTCAACGTCCTTGTGATGGCTTTCCTGAACTCTGTCCAAAGCAGAGACATGTCATTTAGATTCTATTAAAACAAAGGTGCACGTCCGCACGCACGGGAAAAGGAGAGGAGAGAAAGGAAGGAGGGAGCTGGGTGTCCTTGAGGTCATGCAATCTAACAAATCATGGAGAAGCCATTAGCACCACGAAATGACAGGAGGCAAAACAAGGCAGAACATTAAGTGCCCAGCACTACCAAATCCATCAGCGGCCACTGTTCTTGAGATGGTGTGTCGGTACAGCGTATAATCATCAAAATTGGTATTCTGCTACAAATATCTGTCTCCTGCTTTCACTCCAGGCTGAGCTTTGCTGGTCATTAGGGATCAAGGAGAAAGTACGGAGTCTGCTTCACATCAGTTCTTGCACAAAGTCTGCTCCCTCAAGAGGCCACAAATGTGATGAGAGGGCTGGAGCATCTCTGCTATGAGGATGGGACAAGAGAGTCGGGGTTGTTCAGCCTGGAGAAGAGAAGGCTCTGAGGAGACCTTAGAGAGGCCTTTCAGTACCTGAAGGGGCTTCAAGAAAGCTTGGGAGGGACGTTTTACAAGGACCTGGAGTGATGGGATGAGAGGGAATGGCTTTAAATTGGAAGATGGAAGATTTAGATTAGGCATTCAGAGGAAATTCTTGATGATGAATATGGTGCAGCACTGGAGCAAGTTGCCCAGGGAGGTTGTAGATGCCCCCTCCCTGGAGTGTTCAAGGCCAGGTTGGATGGGGCTTTGAGTGGCCTGATCCAGTGGGAGGTGTCCCTGAACATGGTAAGGGGAGTTAGAACTGGATGATCTTTAAGGCCCCTTCCAACCTAAACCATTCTATGATTCTCTGGCTCTATGCTCAGCCCCACGCCTTCACTGGCAGAGCAAGCAGGGTCCTAAATGCAATAACTCCCACTTTTTGCTTGAAAGGAGGAGAAATAACTGGGAGAGAAGTTTAATCAGCCCTGGAGTCATGAAGTATGATGTTGTTTTGGAGTTGGATGGTGGCAAAACTAGCAGTGTGCTAGATCTTCAAGGTCTTGGGGCTGAGTCAGAGTTTGGTGCGATCCTTCTGTCATGGGCAGAACTGTGATGATAAAAAAAATCAATCACCATCATCACAGCATGAACAACTCAACTCCATACACATGCCCTACCACTCAGGGGCTGAGGGATGAAAAGGGCTCTGAGGAGTCTTACAAGGAACGACTGGCTCTTATTCAGCGTGGAACTTGATCCACTAGCATAGATCAGATTCCTTTGTTGAAGATGTTAAGGATGTTTGAATTGACCAGCTGTTAAATGCAATCATCACCAGTCTTTTCCTGGAAAGAAAAAGG
Organism: Clamator glandarius; assembly: GCA_033459285.1. Lineage (NCBI taxonomy): Eukaryota > Metazoa > Chordata > Aves > Cuculiformes > Cuculidae > Clamator > Clamator glandarius. The sequence goes on from JAUNZM010000801.1 coordinate 7,954, forward strand.
TTCTAAGCAGTCATTCCAGAGCTCGATGGAGCTCTAAGCCAACTAGCACCGCGGTTCTTAGGAATGGGTAAAATCCACATTCTGCAAATCAGGAGAGGGTCTTGTCTCATTCAGAGGGTCACAGGGTTTTTCAACTAGCAGGGCTTGCCCTGAGGTTGCCACCAGCAACTCCATGGTCATTCCCTGGCACTCAAGGAGAGACCAACATTGCAAGATCTACAGGAGAGACCTCTGAGGACCTCTGCTCTCTGCACTTTAGGTCCAGCAGCGGAGTCCAGACCAGGTATGATGCTACCAAAACCATTTCACGGACAAAAAGCAGATCTTAAATGTGGTTTTACCCCAAGCTCTTGTCTGAACAGGGTTAGAGATCTAGCACAGAGCTGATGGGCATCCAAAAAGGCAATCATGTCACTTTTACCTGTTCTCCTCCATCCTCCAGCTCAGCTACAAACCATTCCCAGGGTGCTGTGGCACAACTGTAGAGGGCAGCATCATCTCAATGTGTGGGATGGTCCAGTCTCAGCTCTCCAAGTCCTGGAGAAGAGCTCAGTTCAGCCATACTCAAGGGCCTGTTCTCTAACAAGACTGAGCAGAAAAGAGGAGAAACCATTCCTCATCCCAGAAAATAATGTGGGTTTTGAAGTTTAGTGGAGAAAGTCCTCCAGCCAGTTGTCTGTTTGTCTCTTTGAAAGCATTGTGCTTGTCACGCAGTGCCAAGGATTTCGAAGTGTGTCATCGTTGATTTTCTTTTGTGATTAACTGCAAGGTTTGAGGGGTTGGTTCAGAGCTGAGCCAGAAGAAGATGGGAGGCAAAGCTGACTTGATTAAGACTGTGTTTTGAAACCTTTCTGCATCTTGTTTAAATTGATTTTCTTCTGCTTCAGCTCTAAAAGAGGAAGGAAAAAGAAGAAAAAAATAGAGCTCTATCCATGGGAACATCAAAGGGAACTGAGCTGTGTTCACTGCTGGTATAAAAACAAAAACCAGGCAAAGACCAAACTGCATAACTGATGCTAATAAAGTGTCCGAGAATGGAGACCTGTAGAGATGAGGCACAGGAACAGATTATGTGGGTCCTCCTGGGGAGAGGCTCTTTATCAGGGAGTGCAGGGATGGGATGAGGGGAACGGTTTTAAGATGAAGGAGAGAGATAGATTTGAGTTCTTAGGAAGAAATTCTACATTATGAGGTTGATCAGGCCCTGTCCCAGGTCTCCCAGAATAGTCATGGCTGTCTCATTCCTGGAGGTGTTGAAGGCCAGATGGGATGAGACTATGAATATCTTGGTCCAGTGGGAGGTGTTTCTGTCCATGCCAGAGGGTGGAACTGACTGGGCTTTAAGGTCTCCTCCAATCCAAACCATTCCATGATAACACTTTGACTTTGTTCTGAATTTCCTGCAACACAAAAGCTTCACTGGTATAAAATCCTGCTGAGAAAGACAGCATTGAAGAGACGGTGGAGAGAAAAAAAATCATGCCAGGAATTATTTGAAACTCAAAGAATGACTAAACTTTACCTTGCAGTCATGGTTTTTCTTTCTGGAAAGGGCAAGTAGGGGGAGAGAACCAAATGAAACAAAGCAGAAGGAAAAAATAGTTGAAAAAGCCACCTGTTTTTTTCACGCCCAGGAGAAAATGAGGCTGTTTGTTTAGATAAACTGTGGCTCATTTTAGGTTCACTAAGCAGAGACAGCAAAATGGCTTGGCAAGTTGGACTCTGGGCTTTGGTCACCTCAAGGAGTATTATAACTACCTGAAAGGAGGTTGTAGAGAGGAGGGAGCTGGCCTCTTCTCCCAAATGACAGGGGACAGGCCTGAGGGAATGGCCTCAAGCTCCGCCAGGGGAGATTTAGGTTGGACATTAGGACAAAATTTTTTACAGAAAGGGTCATTGGGCACTGGCAGAGGCTGCCGAGGTAGGGGGTTGATTCACCTTCCCTGGAGGGGTTTAAGGGACGGGTGGATGAGGTGCTGAGGGGCATGGTTTAGTGATTGATGGGAATGATTGGACTCGATGATCCAGTGGGTCTCTTCCAACCTGGTTATTCTATGATTCTAAATGATGGTTGCTTTCATCCAGTGAAGACCAGGTACCTCCTGACCCTGTACCTCTGTACTATATGTTTGACCAGATGTATATACTCATAGAATCATAGAATCTATGTTGGAGAGAGCAATGAGATCTCCCCTCAGCCTCCACTTCTCCAGGCTAAACACCCCCAGCTCTCTCATAAGGCCTGTTCTTCAGCCCCCTCACCAGCTTCGTTGCTCTTCTCTGGACTCACTCCAGAGCCTCAACATCCTTCTTGTGGTTAGGGGTCCAGAACTGAACACAGTATTCTAGATGCGGTTTCATGAGTGCTGAGTCCAGAGGGAGAAGAACCTCCCTGGACCTGCTGGCAATACCACTTCTGATACATTTCTAGACGATCCTTGGTTGAGGAGAGCCACGGATGTGAAATATATTTCTTTTAGGATGAGAGAAAATGGCCTCCAGTTGCACGAGAGGAAGTTTAGATTAGATATTAGGAAAAAAATCTTTTCCTAGAGAGTAATGAAGCACTGGAATAGACTGCCCAAGGCCGTGGCACAGTCACCAGCCCTTGAAGGGTTAAAAAATGCATGGACATGGCATTTTGAGACATGTTTTTGTAGGCTCAGTTGTGTTGAGCTGGTGGTTGGATTTGATGAGCTTAGTGGTCTTTTTCAGCCTTGACGATTCTATGCTTCTGTCAGCAAAATACTCAGAGCCGTGTCTATATTCATGAACTGAAGAGTGGACTGAACTCCAGTGGCCAAACTGTCCTTCTTGGCATGTCTTCAGCCTTAGCACAAAGCACTGTGATTCCTGCAGGGGTCAGCGACTTACAAGGCCTGTGAATCATTCCAGCAGACACTTTGCTGATGGCCACTTTGTTTTGAGAGGAGGAGAATTTAATAACACAGATGAAGAACGGCTCTGTGTCATTGGCCTCAGGACCTCCAAAACATTCCCAAGCACTTTTAATCTACGAGTACAAACATGACCAAAGCTCTTTGCTCCGCAAGCCTAGGGATCACCAAGTGCATCAAGTCCCTTCGTCACAGGATGTTTCTTTGGACTGAACCAGCTTCTTTATGTTTTTACTGTGCAAATCTAATAAAGACAGAATTATCTCCTTAGGACAAGAATTTCATCTTATACCTGTTTTTTTTTAAAGTACATTTGGGCACCAAAGAAGTGACAGCAATAGCTCTGTCCTTGAGCGAGTGGACCATGAGCTTTTCCTGTCCATGTAGGAAGGCTGATGAGCAGCATCCCAACCTTCAAAGAATCATAGAATCACAGAATCATAGAATCATAGAATGGTTTGAGCTTGAACGGACCTTAAAGATCATGTAATTCCAACCCCCTGCCATGGGCAGGGGCACCTCCCACTAGCCCAGGCTGCTCAAGTCCCCATCCAACCTGGCCTTGATCACCTCCAGGGTTGGGGCAGCCACAGCTTCTCTAGGCAACTTGGCCAGTGCCTCAGCACCCTCATTGTGAAGAATTTCCTCTTTACATCCTTCCCCACTCCAATTTGAAGCCATCCTCCCTCATCCTTTCACTACATGCCTTTATAAAAGGTCCCTCCCTACCTTTCTTGTAGCCCCCTTCAGGTACTGGAAGGTCACACCTTCAGTGCTCTCCTGTGTGGGCTGAGGGGTGATGGCAAATTTAGCCATTTTCCTGGGCACTGTTAGTCCAAACCAGTCTCTGGCTAGTCATGATTGTCCTCTGTGAGCACCTCATAGCATATCACTGGTGGCCACCGTGTAAAGGAGGTGAGGAAAGCATCCTGAGATGTGTCTCTTAAGGCAGTAATTGCTAATTAGGCCAGACTAGCTCCCCTTTCATTTATATTTCTCATTTGTTGATAAGAGCTGGACGCCTGGGCCTCATGCCAAGGTGAGGCAGAGAAAGCCCAAAGAAGTCGTGGATGCCCCATCCTTGGACGTTGTTCAAGGCCAGGTTGGATGAGGCTTTGAGCAACCTGAACCAGTGGGAGGTGTTCCTGCCCATGGTAGGGTTAGAACCAGATGATCTTTAAGGTCCCTTCCAACTCAAATCATTGTATGAAGTACATTTGAAGCCCCACTGTGGTGTTTCCACCCATTTCACAGAATCACAGAATCACTAGGTTGGAAAAGACCTCCAGGATCATCGAGTCCGTGTTCAATTTCTACATTCTCCAACTTCCTAATCTTACCTTTTTGGAACCTTGCACTCATTCTGATAACCAGATACAGCCCTGCCTTCACTTACCAGTGTTCTTCAAACCATGATGGGCAGCAGAAGCAGTGTTTTTGCATCAAGATCGCCACAAAGCCACTGGACAAGGCTTCAAACATCGACAAAACTTGCAGCGATTCCTTCATTTGTTTCTCTGAGCAAGTCTTTAAAACAGAAAAGAAAGTTGGAGAGGGAGAGCTGCATCCCGCTTTGCCACTGCTGACCCTAAAGTGCTACATCTCCAAGCTGTCTTTGTACTTCATAGTGCCGGGACTTGAAAGACACTCACTTCTTTCAAAAATACTTGGAAATTAAAAGATAAGACCTCAGCTTTAGGCAACACTTCAGTGATATCACTCAACAGGACCCTGGTCTTTGGCGTGCGTGAGTGTGTGTATAATATCGCAAATTTATTTCTCTCCTTCTCTCTGTACATATAGAAATGTCGACGCAGTGAATTAAAATCAAGCTGTGCTTTATACTTTCATTTTTAACAGGACCATTCTTGGCTCCAAGGAGGGAGCCACCATCCTTGGAACAGCAGGAATGGGTGGAGAGAGCAATCAGCTTCTGCCAAAGACAAATGAAGTAAAAGAAAAGAAAAGGCACAGGAAGATGATGAATGGTTCAACTTCCTCGGCTGCAAGAGCTTCTTCATTAACCGCTTCAGTGCTTTTTTTCCCCTTTTTTTTGTTTTTTATTTTTCCTTTGGCTCTGTGCAAGGGCTGTCTGCTCGCTGTTCTGGGTGCTCATGAATATGTTGCCTGCCTGCAGCTGGTCCCAGTTCAGGTGTCCATCTCCCTCATCTCCCCCACCCCAGGATATAGCACTAAATAAGAAAAATTTTAAAAAGTGAGTTTTATATTTTGCTCTCACGATGCCACCTTGTGCTGCATTCCTGGTGCCAGGACACCCCAATGAACTCTGTGCAAACTCAACACACCTTGAAATTCAGGCTCAGAGGAGGCAAGGAGAACATTTCTTGTCCCAAGATGATTTCTCCAGTGTGATCCAGCCCCCTAATCTCTGAAGCTCAATGGAAGCCACTCAATCAATGGGGACTTTCCAATTCTTCACCCTTTCTCCACAAATCCCTTCAACCCTTGGAAGCCCTTGCAGAGCACAAGCAGGTTAAAAGTCCATGGAGCTGCTCTGGGTCAGGATTTGTCCCCTTGCTGGGGTTCTTGGGGTGACTGGGCAGGACAGGTCATGGGTTGGAAGAGTCAAGAACTTATGGTTCCAATTCAGAAACTGAGGGTAACTGAGGCATGGAGACAGAAGGCAACAACATGCCCAAGGGTAGGGAGATCTTGCCGGCTTCATAAGAAGTGTCGTGGATGACAGTGACCACCTGCACTGGCCAGGGAGATACAGTCCTAATTCCCACTGCAAGCTTTGCTTACTTCTGCTCCATAAAGTAAAGCAGCCAGTCATATTGAGCCCATTAAAATGCTGAAGCAACTATTCCAGGGCTGGGCATCCACAAAGTACAGTGTCCTCTCAGTGAGCTACATCAGTCCTACCTCTAATGCAGGACCTAACCTGGGCACAGTGTCCTGGCCAGGTCTGCCTGTGAGCAATGGTTTCAGGGTTTCCAGCTCAGCTGGATGTTTCTCCAGGGCTGAAGCTGTGCTGGTCATCACCTGGATGTTTAGTTCCAAGGAGGCTATTGTGTTGAATTTGGCCTCAAACTGCATCAGGGCAGGTTCAGGTTGGACATTAGGAAAAGCTTCTTTACCTAAAAGGTTCTCAGGCCCTTGCAGAGGCTGCCCAGGGAGGTGGTGGAGCCCTCACCCTGGAGGGGTTTAAAAGAGAGGTAGATGAGATGCCTAGGGGTATGATTTAGTAGTGGACAGGTATGGTTGGACTTGAGCTCAAAGGTCTTTTCCAGTTAATCTCATTCTATGAAAAGAAAACTGGGAGAAGTTAAACACCCTCGTGCACACTCCTACATCCTGTAATCAGCCCCAGTAAGCGTGAAAGCATCCAGAAAGCCCAGAGGCTCCTACCAATTTCATAGTAGGCTGGATCATGAGCGCTTAGGTTTGTTGTTTGTAAAGTGCCTGGTGTGCAGGGACCTCAGAATTCTTTGCAAGAATACTCATGGTGATGAGACACAGCAAAGGGAAGAACAGCAAGAGATACTGTTGGAGAAGTTTCACTCACCCAAGTTACCGCAACTTAACTTCGACTATATTTCTTTTGCACAGGACTTGGAGCATCTCAAAGCAGGAGAAAGATGGAAGCTGGTAAGTCAGATCAAAGCTGGGGAAAACATTTGTACTACTGGGAGGAAGGTACAGGATGATGGTCCCTGGAGCAGTGTGGGCTCTCCATTGCTGGAGGGTTGAAGAACATAAAGGCAATTAAATTAGGAAGAGCAAAGGGCCGGCACCAGGTTCCATCAAGGCTCAAGTTAAAATCCAAGAGGAACGGCACTTCGCTCTACTTGTCTTCTGAAACATCTGGATCTTGTTGCTCTTTGAAATTGGACACCAGATTAGATGGGCCAAGGAGATGGATCCATCCTGTCTTCCAAGATGTTACTGAGAATAAAAATTGTGGTTGTTTTCTCCAGTGTAAAATCATAGAACGGTTTGGGTTGGAAGAAACCTTAAAGATCACCCAGTTCCACCTCACCTGCCATGGGCAGGGACGCCTCCCACTGGACCAAGCTGCTCCAAGCCCCATCCAACCTGGCCTTGAACACCTCCAGGGATGGGGCAGCCAGCACTGCTCTGGGAACCTGCATCAGCGCCTCACCACCCTCACAGGAAAATATTTCTTCCTAAGACCTCATCTCAATCTTCCCTCCTTCAGCTTAAAACTGCTCCCCTTGCCCTATCCCTGCACCCTCTGATCAAGAGCCCCTCCCCAGCTTTCCTGGAGCCCCTTTAGGTCCTGCAAGACTGCTTTAAGGTCTCTCCAGAACCTTCTCTTCTCCAGGCTGAACAACCCCAACTCTCTCAGCCTGGCGTCATAAGGTAGGTGCTCTCCCACCTGGAATCTTTTTTTGTGGCCTCCTCTAGACTCGCTGTGCTTCCTCTGCTGAGGACTCCAAAACTGAACACAAGACTCCGGGTGGCATTTCATGAGAGCAGAATCTGCTACATCACCTGCTGGCCACACTATTCTTGATGCAGCCCAGGGTACACTTGGCTTTCTAGGCTGCAAGCAGACATTGCCAGTTTGTGTTGAACTTCTCATCCACCATGGAAAATGTAAAGTGATTTGACGTGGATGCATTCTCCTGAGCCAGCCAGGAGGATTTTGTCTTCCCCATTTCAATCTCACAAGCTCTACCAGATGGATAAATGCCCACAAAGAGACCACTTCTCTGGACTCGCTCCAGAGCCTCAACATCCTTCTTGTGGGGAGGGGCCCAGAACTGAACCCAGGATTTGAGGTGCGGTCTCACCAGGACCGAGTTCAGAGGGAGAAGAACCTCCCGGGACCTGCTGGCCACGCCGTGTCTGATCCAAGCCAAGATGCTATTGGCCTTCTTGGCCACCTAGGCCACTGCTGGCTCATGTTCAGTCTCTGTCAACCAACAAGCCCAGGTCCTTCTCCTCCAGGCAGCTTTCCAGGCAGGCTTCTCCTAGTCTGTAGCACTGCTGAAGACACCATACAGTGAAGGATGTGGGTTTTCAGCTCTCCTAATGCCATATTCGAAAGGTACGCAAACTGGCCGAGGACTCCTTCATAAATGGGAAAGCTCCATTTGGATGGTCTTCAAGCTTAACAAGTCATCAGATGCACTTAGCATCTTTCATGCTTAGATCACCCTGCAAATGGATTTACAGATGATGGGGCCGGGGAGAAAGGGCAAGGAGAAAAGCTGCACTTGAGGGTCTGGTCCTTGGAAATGCCAGGAACAATTCAGAAGGAAGGCCGAGAGAAGATTTGGTGATTATCTGCTGCCATCTAGTGTCACAGAATCACAGAATCATTTGGTTGTAAAGGATGTTTGAGATAACCGAGCCCAACGGTACCTGTCCACTACTAACGCAGATCCCCAAGCACCTCATCTACCCGGCTGTTAAACCCCTCGGGGGATGGGACTCCACCACCTCCCTGGGCAACCTCTGCCAGGGCCTGAGAACACTTTCCGTGAAGACACTTTTCCTGATGTCCAATCTGAACCTGCCCTGGTGCAGCTTGAGGCCATTTCCTCTTGTCCCATCACCTGTCACTTGGGAGAAGAGACCAACTCCCACCTCGCTACAACGTCCTTTCAAGGAGTTGTAGATAGTGTGAAGGTTTTCCCTCAACCTCCTCTTGTCCTGGTTAAACAGCTCCAGGACCCTCAGCCATCTCATTGAATCATAGAATCACAGAATAACCAGGTTGGAAGAGACCCACTGGATCGTCGAGTCCAACCATTCCCACCAATCCCGAAACCATGCCCCTCAGCACCTCATCCACCCTCACCTTAAACACCTCCAGGGACGGTGAGTCAACCACCTCCCTGGGCAGACGGTTCCAATGCCTAATGACCCTTTCCATGAAGAGTTTTTTCTTTATCTCAAGCCTAAATCTCCCCTGGCGGAGCTTGAGGCCATTCCCTCTCATCCTGTCCCCTGTCACTTGGGAGAAGAGCCCAGCTCCCTCCTCTCCACAACCTCCCTTCAGGTAGTTGTAGAGAGTAATAAGGTCTCCCCTCAGCTCATCTTCTCCAGGCTGAACAAGCTCTCTCAGCCGCTCCTCATAAGGCCTGTTCTCCAGCCCCTTCACCAGCTTCGTTGCTCTTCTCTGCACTCGCTCCAGAGCCTCAACATCCTTCTGGTGGTGAGGGGCCCAGAACTGAACACAGGATTCGAGGAGCTGTCTCACCAGTGCCGAGTACAGAGGGAGAATCTCTCACAACCCTTGTTCTCCTGACCCTTCCCCAGCCCCGTTCCCTTCTCCAGACGTGCTCCAGCACCTCAATGTCCTTCTTGGAGTGAGGGGCCCAAAACTGAACCCAGGATTCAAGGTGCAGCCTCACCGGTGTTAGGTCGGGGGGAGCACAATTACTCACCTGCTCCTGCTGGCCATGTTTTTTCTGATACCAGCCAGGATCCACTGGTCTTCTCGGCCACTTAGGCCACTGCTGGTACATTTTCAGCTGGATTCTTCAGGACACCCAAAAGCCCTCCCTGGATTCATGAATTTCTCTAACCAGGCCTAAAGTCCTGCCCATCCTATACACCACACCTTACATTTTGAGTGCATCATGATGAACATCACCCACCTTCACTCTTTGTAGATCTCAGCTCAGACAGAGACAGCAAACAGATTGTTGTGGATCGTCTCTAATTTACAACCTCCTTGTAAATCCTCTGCAAGAAGGGAGCAGGGTTGTGGCTCAAGGACAAAGGAGATGGGCTGTTCTGAACATGTGGACTGAGAAGGTTCTGCTCAGCACTGCTGATCTGCCCTGAGGAACAGGGACACGATGGGTCATTCTGCACTACGGCACAGACAGTCTGCCTCAAGAAAAATCCACTGATGCATGCAAGGACACCTCCCCTGCAGAGAAAAGATCTTTGAGAAGGTGAAAACCTCATTGTTGAGTATTTATTGTGCAACCTGAGCTGAGCCCTAGTCCAGCACATCTTTGTAAGGTCCATTAGATCAGAAATGGGAGTTTCTATCAATTCCTTCCTAGCTTGAAGATCTCAAATTTACCCCAGAACATGCATGTCCTGGCACTGCAGAGGGCAAACTCCCTGTCTTTTCCCACTGGTGGCAGGAGGACACGAAGGGGACTGTGATGGACAGATAGGTGACATTGATAAGGAAGAATCCAAGCCCAAGAAAATTGCATCAGGTTGACATGATCACTCAATTGCTGGCCCTGAATTAAGGTGGGTTTTGACTGCAGCATTGTCATCCCTCACTTTGTCATTAACCTAAATGGTCCAAGTCATTGAGAAAAGTTTCTCCAACCACTTCATCATTGCAGCAAGTTCTCCAAACTCTCTCCAACTGCTTAACCCTCTACTAGCACTTGTACTGGACAGGAGAAGGGAGGGCATCCAGGCAGGGGGCAGAGTTCACCTCTCCAGGGACTCAGTAGGCTCTCCCTCAAGTCTGACCATGTCAGATGTTGTTCAGAGCTCACTGAAAAGAATGAGACCCTGGGGAGGGACCGATTCAGTTCTCCTGTCCCTCTCAACCTAAATGATTCTGTGACTTGTTATCAGAGTAAGAATCTCTGCTGGATCCTACATCCTGCCTGGATATCCACCGACCAGGAAAAATAATGAGGTACCAGAGATGCTTCGGAGAAGCCACAAATGTGTGATCAAAGACTTTGAAACAAATTCTGGTCATAGAAAGTAAGGACAGCCTAAGCCGAGGTGACTCTAACCACAACCTGCAGTTAGCACCACATTTTGTAACACTGGGGATAATGAAATATCAGAAGATTTTCCTGAGGTGCGCCCCTGAGTCTGCATCATCAACAACTTTTATATTTGTTGGACACATCTCAAATTTCATAGAATCATACAACCACAGAAAGGTTTGGGTTGGAAGGGACCTCAAAGATGAACCAGTTCCACCACCCTTGCCATGGGCAGGGACACCTCACATTGGATCAGGCTGCTCAAACACTCATCCAACCTGGCCTTGAACGCCTCCAGGGATGGGGCAGCCACGACTGCCCTGGGCAACAAGGGCCAGGTCCTCCCCACCCTCACAGGAGAACATTTCTCCCCAAGATCTCATTTCAGCCTCCCCTCTTTTAGCCTAAAACCGTTCCTCTCATCCTGTCCCTGCACTGCCTGATAAAGAGTCCCTCCACAGCTTTCCTGGAGACCTTTTCAGTACTGAAAGCTGCTCCAAGGTCTCCCTGGAGCCTCCTCCAGCCTGAATGACCCCAACTCTCTCAACCTGGCCTCGTACAAGAGGTGCTCCAGCCCTCTGATCATCTTCGTGGCCTCCTCTGGACTCGCTCCAGAAGCTCCATGTCCTTGCTGTGCTGAGGACTCCAGAGCAGAATGCAGTGCTCCAGAGGAGGTCTTAGGAGAACAGAGCAGAAGGGTAGATTTTGTCCTAGGAGAGATAGGATCTACACCAGGGTAGCTGACATGGGGCACACAGTTCCATTGAATGATCCCAGGTTTATGAGTTAACAGAAGGGGTTCCAAGGATAAGACCCAGAGTCCTTGGTGTGTAAAGGCTCAGAGGACTGAGCAAGAAACGAGGCAGAGGAGCCAGAGGACTGTAGAAAGCCTTTGTTTTCATTTCAGACCCTGACAGAGCCGCATGTCAAGTCACAGGAAAGTGGCACCGTGTAGCACTGTGTGGGTCAACAGCACCTTTCATCTGAGGATTGTAAAGCCCTTTCAAGATGTCGCTTTGTTCAACCTCACAACACCCCTGTGAGGTAGGTATTTACCCCGCATTTTACAGACGGGGGGAAACTGAGGCACAGAGAAATGCGATGGCTTGGCCAAGGCCTTTGGACAAGCCAATGAAGCAGGAAAGAGGTCTTCCTGCTCTTGTTCCCGGCTTGTGGCTCCTTCCCCCTTTGGACAGCAGAGTGTTAGCAGCTCACAGAGCCACTGCTGGGCTTGCCCCACGAGCAGGGAACATGCAATGTTTATGGAGGGCTCCTGAGCCCCTTGAAAGCACCTTGGGAACCAGCTGCCACCAGCAGTTCAGACATTGAACCGTTTCTCAGATGGCTTCTCCTTCCAGGATCGTCTCTGCTTTTTCCTGTGCAACCAGGCAGGAAGCCCGGAGGAGCCTGAGAGCTTGGATGCTCCATGGAAATGTCCCAGCATGGTATGGCAAAGTCCAAACTGGAAACCGCTTTTCTTTCATGGCAAATGTCTCCCTGGAGACAATGCCCAGCGTTGAACTCTGGCAGCAATGGGTGGGTGGGCCTGGAGGAGAAGGAGGAGGTAGCTAGAAGGATATTACATGGCTTTTGCTGCCACTGTCATCAGCATCTTTCATCAGTGTCGGATGTTCATTCGACCCCAAGTCATCCCAGCCCAGCCCATGTGCAACGAAAAGAAGAAACTAAAGCTGGGGTGGGGGGTAAATTGGCCAGGGAGCAACGGTGGAATCTCCATCGTGGTAGCCCCACCAACCCTTAGTTATGTCATAGTACCGATTTCCCCTCTCCTCCCCCACCGCCACTACAGTTTTTGTGCTGAATACATATTCTGTCTTATAAAAATAGTCCTCTGGTATCAAAAGACAAATAAAACAAGAGAGGAATAAAAGACCCCTGTCGCCAGCAGCAGTGCAAATCGGGAGAGCCAGCTCAGGAAGGATGGGCTTAAGGTGTCCTTGGTTCGTCACTTCTTCAAGAGAAAGGAGGTTGATTGGACTTTGATGGCTGGGACTGGCCTAGAGCGAGAAGGAGAAAGGAGACAACTCATGTGAGTGCACCCACCACCTCCACCACAACCATCCTTCAACAGCTCAGGGAAGACAGACCAGCTGCTGAACCCGAGACCAGAGTGGACCTGGGACGGACATGGTCACCCATGTCCTCTCTCAAATATACAACTCTAAATTGTATCACTTTGGGGTGTTTTCAATTGTTTCCCTTCCCTCAAAACCCTAATAGGATGCAGAATCTACCAAAGCATGTGGTACCACCAGCAATGAGTATTGTGAGCCCATCAACCGCAGTAATCATGTTCCTGAAGGGGTCACTGCTCTCAGCTTCTCAAAAACAGTCAAGGTGGTTCATACACTACCAAGAGATGTCACACAATCACCCTTCCAACATGGAAACTGTAGTCCATGCTGGGAATTATGAATCATAGAATCATAGAATCACCAGGTTGGAAGAGACCCACCAGATCATCAGGTCCAACCGTTCCTATCAATCACTAACCCATGTCCCTCAGCACCTCATCCACCCGTCCCTTAAACACCTCCAGGGAAGGGGACTCAACCACCTCCCTGGGCAGCCTCTGCCAGTGCCCAGTGACCCTTTCTGTGAAAAATTTTTTCCTAATATCCAGGCTGAACCTCCCCTGGTGGAGCTTGAGGCCATTCCCTCTCGTCCTGTCCCCTGTCACTTGGGAGAAGAGCACAGATCCCTCCTTTCCACAACCTCCTCTCAGGGATTTGGAGAGTGCAATGAGGTCTCCTCTCAGCCTCCTCTTCTCCACGCTAAACACCCCCAGCTCCCTCAGCCGCTCCTTTTATTTTCCAGCCCCTTCACCAGCTTCGTTGCTCTTCTCTGGACTCGCTCCAGAGCCTCAACATCCTTCTTGTGGTGAGGGGCCCAGAACTGAACACAGGATTCAAGGAGCGGTCTCCCCAGTGCCGAGTCCAGAGGGAGAAGAACCTCCCCAGACCTGATGGTCACACTGTTTCTGATCCAAGCCATGATGCCATTGGCCTTCTTGGCCACCTGGGCCACTGCCGACTCATGTTCAGTCACTGTCAAGCAACCCCCCCAGGTCCCTCTCCTCCAGGCAGCTTTCCAGCCAGACTTCTAATCTGTAGCTGCACTTGTTAAACTTCATGCCATTGGTCTCAGCCCAGTGGTCCAGCCTGTTCAGGTCCCTTTGGAGACTCCCTGCCCTCCAGCAGATCCACAAAACTCTTACCTCACCCATCTAGGAAAGAAAACAGGACCCTGTCTCTCTCTTACTATGTTGGTGATGTCAAGCAATGAATCCAAACCAGGATATGGGCATGTCCTTCTCCTGGCACTCATCTGGCCCTACCAGGCAACAATTTTTAATGCGGGCACCATTTCAAGAAAGGATGGCTGGGGCTTGCAAGAACAAAACTACATCATCTGGGGAGGGAGCAGAGTTTGGCTGCCAAGATGTGCCAAATCTTTTTCTTTTGGGACTACAGAACAGGCCTGGTTTATCTGCTAGAAGAGATGAGCCACAGGGGTTGAGTTACACTGAGAAATTTGGGGCATATTCAGCTTCCTTGTGGTGGCAGCTACAAAGACATAGGAAACTGAAATGGTCCACAAGGGTCAAAGAAGTAATTAGCAAAGCAGATCGTCTGTGGATGAAGGCCAGCTCCAGTCCAGCATGGTGCCTGGATGTGGCCCACGAGCCTGGCTAGCAGACGCAGATGCCACCACCATCTCCTGAGGCTCCACTGACCTGTTTCCAGAGGATTCAGCAAGAGCTGAAAGTAGTGGTGGTATTGTAAAGGGCTTGGACTGAATATCCCAGCTCCAAACTTGAACACCTGTGTCCTCCATTCCCTTGGACATAGATTTCCAAGCCCTGCTGTTGGATGGGTATCCAGAGGGGCTTTGCTCTACTCATCTAAGAGCCTCTGGGAAGGGGAACATTTAACCCCCACTTTTAGGGTCTCAGACCAGTGCTTAATCAAAAGCCACATCTTACAAGCAGCCAAGACCATCCCCCTGTTGTCCTGCACGGTGTTTGTCACTCACCTTTGAGGTGGCATCGGTCTGTAGGGAGGAAAGATGAAACAGAGCATCAATATACATCACTCCGCTAACCCCCAGCAGCTCACCAACAGCCCTCTCCATGTCGTATAAAACTCCAAAGGATGGCATCTCTCTTAACCCATTGGCTATAAGACCCAAACTCCCAACGTTGGCCAAACACTGTAGAGTCCTACCAGGTGGAGACACGGCTGCAGACCCCAGGTGGCCACAGGCACCTTGGTGGGCAGGCTTTTCTCCTCCACCATGCAAGAGAACGGGATTGTTTATGCACACAGTGTCTTTCTCTGGACAAACACTTTAGTTGCAATTGCTCCCCAGGTAGAAGAATCTGAGATCTCTTTTCATTTCCTTCCTACCTGTTGCTGCTGCCCGCAGATGCCTGATATGAAAGATCCTCAATGTCCTACAGACTATTACCTGAAAGTTGGTGGGCTTTGAACCTCTCTGTAGCATTTCTTTGAACCTCAGAGCAGAGAGCATTTCTCCTGATTGTTCCCATCCTGGCCTGTACATACTAGTCATATCAGGGAGGAGAAACCCAGGTTATGGTGAAGACACCATGAGAAGCAGATCAAAGCACACCCTAGTGACACTTGGAATGTCCCACACAGACATGACCCTCAAGATCTCCATCCCTGTGTCCACCTGCAGGACCCCAACAGCTGCGAGAGGTAGCTCAAATCCTCTTTAGACTTACTTTAATGGCCTAGTGGGGTGGCTCGTGGCACTTGTACCCGATGCCTTGAAGTTGGTAGGAGGGACCATGACCAGCAGGGTCTGTCCATGTGCAGGAGGCATTTCTTTGGCCAGAAAAGGACCTCCAGGCAGTGGCCGACGTGGGGGCTGGTGCTTTGGGACAACCTGTGATCACAAAGTGTATGGGGAGAGAACATCCTCAGAGGAGCTCCTACAAACCTCACTTTCCTGCTGCAGAGTTGAGATCATAGAATCACAGAATGGTTTGGTTTGGAAGGAATCTCAAAGGTCATCCAGTTCCAACCCCCTGCCATGGGCAGGGACACCTCCCAGTGGACCAGGCTGCTCAAAGCCCCATCCAACTTGGCCTTGAACATCTCCAGGGATGGCGCAGCCACAATTTCTCTGGGAAACCTGGCCCAGGGCCTCCCCACCCTCACAGGAAAATGTTTCCTCCTAAGATCTCATCTCAATCTCCCCTCTTGCAGCTGAAAACCATTCCCCCTCATCCTATCCCTGCAATTCCTGATCAAGAGCCCCTCCCCAGATTTCCTGTAGCTCCTTCAGGTACTGCAAGCTGCTCTAAGATCTCCTTGGAGCCTTCTCTTCTCCAGGCTAAACAACTCCAACTCTCTCAGCCTGTTCTCACATGGGAGGTGCTCCTGCCCTTGGATCATCTCCGTGGCCTCCTCCGGACTCGCTCCAATAGATCCATGTCCTTCCCTTGTTGGGGTTACCAGGACTGGACACAGGACTCCAGGTGGGGTCTCATGACATCAGAGTAGAGTGTCAGAATCCCCTCCCTCACCCTGCTGGCCACGCTGCTTTGGATGCAGCCCAGGACACAGTTGACTTTCTGGACCAAGTGCTTCCAAGCCTATAACAGTACCCAAACTACTTAAAATAGTCTCGTTATCTACTCAGCTTTCTTCACCATTGCAAACAGATTCCTCTCTTAGGTCGATATGACAGCTTCACAATAGTTTCCAACCCAAAAGACCCCCCTGGGCAGCCAAGAAGCAATGAGTTTCTATCAGCCTGGCAGGAAAGCACAGCCAGCCAGCAAAGCTCACCAGCGGGGTCCTCACGGGGCTGCAGGGAAGAGGTTTCTTTGGAGGTGGCAGCTTAGCCTGGGAGACGACTGTTTTGGTGTGGCCCATGGGTGATTTGCTGAGTGGTGGAGGTGGCCTGGCAGGCTTCGGGTCTCTTGGACGCAGAGGGATGGAGTGGGGAGCTGGGCGAAGAGGGTGGACAACGTTGATGGGCTGGGACCCGGGCTGATGAGCGCTGGGTTTGGAGGGGAATGCAGCCCGCGCTGCCTGCAGGAACAGAGAAGTATGAGTATGGAGAGAATCCAGTGCATTTTCTTGAGTGCTAAAAAGGAGATGTCCCATCGAGGTCTGGGTGCTAGAGATTTGCAGGAGGAGCCTTGGGTATTTATTCCACATTCAGAGACCACCACTTTTACCATCCCACCCAAGGACGAGACGCTGAGGGGCATGGTTTAGTGTTTGATAGGAACAGTTGGACTCCATGATCCGGTGGGTCTTTTCCAACCTGGTGATTCTATGAGTCTATGAAAAGTTGATCATTGTGTTCCTCACTAACCATATGAGAGCACTCAAGGATGAGAAATGGGCTGGGCTCAGGAGATTTAGAATCGCAGACTCATAGAATCATAGAATGGTTTGGATTGGAAGGGACCTTAAAGATCATCTAGTTCCAACCTTATCAGATTTCCACCAGCCTGAATTACAGAGACGGGAGACGCCATCCTTTCTCTCTGGACCTCAGCCACTCTGGCCATGCTCAAAAAGGCTATCGCTTTCTACCTAACTCAAACCCTTGCTTACTCATCCCAAAGTCACCAGAGCTGATGAAACCAGCAGAAGAAACATCTGCCTCCTTAGACATCCAGCACAAAGTCACCAGTGGGATTGCAGAGCCCCTGCTAGGCTTTGCCATGGTGATGGACGACTTCCCAGTAGAGCCTCCTGGCAACCACCATGACCTTTTGAGCAGACAGAGCTCAACGCAGTCACTTTTAGGAGGGCTGTGTACTTGTGACCAAGGCCTCCAGGTGTAGACACAACACAAAACCAGTATGGAGTACCAGTTCCTTGCCTGATTGCTAGAGGGAGATGTGATCACCCACAGGTATCAAGTCCCAGGGAGGGAAAGCAAACCTGGAAAGTGAGTTATTACTTACTTTATTAGTGTGGTTGGAGGTGGAAATGTTCTGCAAAGTAAAAGCAGCCTTGGAATGGCCACCAGTTGACTTGCGACCCGTGGTTTTGTTCCTGCCAGGGATCACAACCGTAAATCACAGACAGCAAAATAAAACAATCATTTGCTCAACAGGTGCCTTCTGAAATGCTGTGGGATCCTGTCGCCACTAACAGATTGTTAACAGACCATCTGGCTGTGCTGGGTGAGCAGAGATGACAAGTCTGACACCTCCCACTGGACCAGGCTGCTCAAAGCCCCATCCAACCTGGCCTTAAACACCTCCAGGGATGGGGAATCCATGAATTCCCTGGGCAACCTGGGCCAGGGTCTCAGCACCCTCACAGGAAAACATTTCTTCCCAAGATCTCATCTCCATCTCCCCTCTTGCAGCTTAAGAGCATTCCCCCTCATCCTATCTCTGCACTCCCCGATCAAGAGGCCCTCCCCAGTTTTCCTGGAGACCCTTTCAGTACTGGAAGCTCCTCTAAGGTCTCCCTGGAGCCTTCTCCACTCCAGGCTGAACAACCCCACGTCTCTCAGCCTAATGAAGTAGGTTGTTTAGTTCTGGGTTTCTTAATCAAATTATTGCAGGCATTTGTGTGTCTGTAGCTGTACCAGGAAGGGAAAGATAGAGAATACCTAAATCTAGCTCTGCTTTAGAGCCTTTCCAGTTCTTGCAGCCTGCTAGGAACAGATGGCAAGAAAGCTCCTAGGTACAAAGCCATCTTGGTCATGACTCTCTGGGGTTGTCCTGTCCCACAGACTGTTCTTGTTCTCTGCTCAGGGAAGAGCTGAGAGCCTCATATTAGAATTAAAGAATCATTAAGATTGGAAAAGACCTCTAAGATCATCCAGTCCAACGGTCAGCCCAACACCACTGTGCTTACTAAACCGTGTCCCCAGGTGCCACATCTACATATTTTTTGAACACCTTCAGGGATGGAGACTCCACCACTTCCCTGGGCAGCCTGTTCCAGTGTTTGACCACTCTTTTGGTAAATAAATTCTTCCAAATACGCAATATAAACCTCCCCTGGCACAACTTGAAGACATTTCCTCTCATCCTATCACTTGTTACTTGGGAGAAGAGACCCAACGCCCACCTCGGTACAACCCCCTTTCAGGCAGTTGTAGACAGTGATGAGGTCTCCCCTCAGCCTCCTCTTCTCCAGACTAAACAATCCCAGTTCCTTCAGCCACTCCCCATAAGACTTGTGCTCCAGGCCCTTCCCCAGCATCATTGCCCTTCTCTGGACATGGTCCAGTCCCTCAATGTCTTTCCTGTACTGAGAAGCCCAGGAGACAGGTTTTTGTATCTCAAGAAGGTCTCACACGAGTTTGAAACAGGCCCTGTGCACCACTCCTACCAGTCCCAGGCTGGATACTGCCAGTAGTAAGAAAACATTTCAGGGCCTCATTGGGCCTTCAAGAGAGAAGGGGTTTAGGACACATCACCCACCTGTATGTCTCCTGGCTCCTTCTCCTCATCTCCTTTATCCATTTATTCAGGACCGAGTTCTCCCGACGGTACCAAAAGTAGATGAGCACCATCAAGGCCGGTAGGAAGAACAGGAAGATGAGCAGCAGGCTTGTTAAGATGGCTTCATGATCTGGCAGGGAGAGCACAAAGATGAGTTCAGGGCTTGGAAAGCCTCCAGCTTCACTCACTGCAAACCTCAGTCCCATCTCTCCATTCCCAGCCACCCAGGCTAGATCCATTGTTGCTGGTCACATCTCCAAAAAGGGAGCAGTACCTTCTAGTGGCCTCTGATTCACAGAATCATAGAATCACCAGGTTGGAAATGACCCACTGGATCATCGAGTCCAACCATCCCTATCAAATACTAAACCAAATGAGTGGCCACCAAGGAACCAGAGCTGGGCACAGGATGCGAGTCTGCCTGAATGCGCCCAACACAGCACATCTGGGAGCAGAGCTACCAGCAGATTTATCACCCCTTCAACCCCTCTTGTGGCATCGCTCCAGCCCCACCAGCATCACAAGCCAGCAGACGAGAAGTCACAACTCACTGTCGCGTTGCACGGGGCCACTGTCCACGCTGCCACCCAAGCCCGGCTTCTCACAGTAGGGGGGAGCCCAGCCGGCATCGCAGTGGCAGTTCTTGTTGCTGTTGCAGACCTGCAGGGTGAGAAGAAGGGTTGGAGACCTCAAGAGATGTGTGGGAATGATGGTCCATAAGGTGAGAATGGGAGCAAATGAGAGCTCTTTCAGTCTAAGCTCAAATTGCTTAACCCTGCCAACATTTACCCCTTCAACATCACTCAGATTGTGCCTGCGTTGCCTTCAAGTCTGTGATTGCAATGAAAAGAGATATTTTCTTGCTGATACTTTCATTTCCTTTCACTTTACAGTAACCTTGAAGACAGGGAACTTATACTCTCGGTTTTCACATCGCTTGACTGGGTGAGCCTGATGCCCTTTGTATTTTGATAGGACAATTGGAAATGACCTCAGGTTGCACCAGGGGAGGTTTAGATTGGCTATTAGGAAGAAAAAATCATTATTGAGAGAGTGGTGAAGGACTGGAAGAGGCTGCCCAGGGCAGTGGTGGACTCCCCATCCCTGGAGGTATCAAAAAAACATGTAATGTGGTGCTTCAGGACATGGTTTAGTGGGCACCGTGGTGTCATGTTGATGGTTGGACTTGGTGACCTTAGAGGTCTTTTCCAACCTTAATGATCCAGTGAATCTATGTTGTATTAAGTCAGAAGCTGGCTAAACATCTCATTAAACCACAGCATTTCTGAAGCACACAATCCAAACCACTGAGCAGAATAGAAGGGTGGATTTGGGTGGGTTACCTATCACATTTCTCTACATAATCCAGGAGTAATATTCTACAACACTTTGTTGTTGCTTCATCTGACAAGGTCCTGCAGAGGTCAAACCTTTGTAGCCTTAAAGCTTTGGACAACAGTGATAACCCTAGGGATATGACTTAGAGGTACGGTTGGGTTTCATGATCTCATAGGTCTTCTCCAGCCTAGGGATTCTATGATTCTACAAATATTTTCTGTTCTTTGAACCACCTCCCTGCCTTTTTGCTGTCCCAGTTGTGTTTCTAACTTCTGCTTTGCTCTCAGAGGGAAACAGGCACGTGTTCTGAGCTCTAAACCCTCTCCAGCTCAAATCAGATCTTGATCCAAATTTTGCAGATGGTCCGTACAACACACATGATCTTTGTCCTCAAACTTGGACAAGGGTAACAAAGATCTCAACTCAGTCTCACCCCTAGCTAATGCAGGTGTGAGTTATGAAAAGCAGATGCCCACTGCACTGCAAGGCTCATCCCTGCAGGAGATGTTTGGTTTTGCTCCAGAATCTGCTCTCACGCCAGGATCCTCCTGTAGGTCTCAGGAAATAACTCACCCCATGGCCATTGCAATGGGAAACACACTTCTCCAGCTCATAAAGGGAGGCATTTTGGCACCGTCGATCTTTGCAAACCTGAGAGAGAACCAAAAAGCCAAGGTTCAAGAGAGACAAGAGAGAGGGGGAGACAAGAGAGTCTTCACAGACTGGAGACTTTTGGAAGGATGTTGTCCACTGGAAAGTGCGAGTTGGTTAAATTGTATTGTTCTAGGCTAATGTATTTCACTCCAATTTTCAGCACAGCCCAGGAAACCTCTGCCATTCCCCTGTCCAGGATGGCTCAGCGGAGAAGGCGTTTCCCATTTGGCCCTAAAAAGCAGGCACTGGCCAGAAAAAAAAATGACACTGGATTTCAAAACCAGCCATCCTCTCACATGAAAAATGCCAACAATTTGGCTTTCCTTCCCCAACTGGGATGGAAATTTCACAATTAAAATGTCTAATAGCACAGGATGTCTCTCCTCAGCCAGCTCTGTCTGGCGTGCATCCCTGCTACCATGTTGTCTCCTGGGCTTCTGGCCTTTCTCAGCAGAACTGACCCTCTGTGAAGTACTCAGAGACGCAGGAGCTGTAAAAAAACCCCTCATGTTCAGTTAGCAGCATCTGTTTGGATCTGTCATCTTGATTCCTAAAAGCCTTCCCTGGGAAGGAGTTTATTCATAGGAGGAAGCCTCATCTGTCAAGTCTTGGGACACGTAACTCCTGTTGGGGTCGTTCCACTGGCATTAAATCAGTAAAGAAGCACAGAGGCCAGAGAGAAGAATTTGGTGGCCTACATGCAAGCATCTGGTGATGTCTAGAAATGACTCGGTTGAGATGTCATCAGGGCAATATCTGCAAGCGTGGGGAAACCACATCCCTGCCTGTAATGCAGAGAAGAGCCAATATCCACCTTGGACCTGAGAGCAGAGTCAAGGTGATGATGTCCCTGCAGAAGACCCCAGCCCTAGGAAGAGGTACTAACCATCCCATCTCCACATTTCGTCCCTGTCATCACCAGCCCGGGGTCAGAGAGGTCCTCCTCATCGTCCTTCGCCGTGTACATGTAGGTGCCTCGGCACTTCACCTCCCGGCCATTGAAACGGATGGTGGTGTCAATGGAGACAGTGTTGGTCCCCTGGGGCTTCTTTGCTGAGCTTTGGCACTGGATCTTGCCACACATGGCGTCCCTAGGAACAGGACACAGCCGAGGTGAGGGCAGATGTGGGTACCCACCACCTCACCCTTTCTTCCCCATCACCCTGCTGGCTCATCTCTCTCTGAATTTATGGCCACGTTAGGCTGTGATGGAAGAATCTCAACAGGTTCAGAAATAACAGATAAATCATGAACAGCACAAAGAAATGGTGGGTGGAGCGAACGGATAAGGGAGGTTGCCTGGTCTAACTGGGAACACTGGAGACCACGTGTTCCTTTTAAAAGCATTCTTTGCTGATGTTGTTGCTGATTTTGCTTTCAGAGTGGGCTGGAAGGCGATGCATGGTGGGACAACCTCCCAGCAGTGATGGGGACTGAGCCCAGGAAGGATGCGGTGGCTTCCTGAGGTTCAAAACAGAGCTGGGTGATGCCAGGAGGCTGGGGTAGAACCTTGCCAGTCCCTTCAGATGGATGGGCAGTGGGAGGCAGTGGGTGCAAAAAGAGGTGATGGGGCACCCAAGAAGGCCAGCGCTGCACCCACCTCTTCTCACATTTCACATAGCGCCCTTGGCTGTCTTTACCGCAGTTGCCGTAGGTGTTGCCAGCCATGTTCACATCCTGGAAACAGGCATCTGGGGCTGGCCAGGCACCTGCAGAGAAGCAGGAAAGGTCCCATATCAGATGAGGAAAGCAGCTATCAGGCGAAAACACCAACACCAGGAGCAATGGCTGGATGCTCATGGAGAAAACACCATGAAAAAGTCTTTGGAGAGCTGCTGCCAGGCCAAGAATCACAGAATCACAGAATTACAGAGATATTACGTTGGAAAAGACCCACTGGATCATCGAGTCCAACCATTCCTATCAATCACTAAACCCCTCAGTACCTCAGCTGTCCTTTGAACCCCTTCAGGGAAGGTGAATCCATCCCTTCCCTGGGCAGCCTCTCACGGTGCCCAATGACCCTTTCCATGAAAAAGTTATTCCTAATGTTCAGCCTGAACCTCCCCTAGTGGAGCTTGAGCCCGTTCCCTCTCATCCTGTCCCCTGTCCCTTGGAAGAAGAGCCCAGCTCCCTCCTCTCCACAACCTCCTGTCAGGGAGTTGCAGAGAGCAATGAGGTCTCCCCTCAGCCTCCTCTTCTCCAGGCTGAACCCCCCCAGCTCTCTCAGCCGCTCCTCTTCTTCTCCAGCCCCCTCCACAGCTTCATTGCTCTTCTCTGGACACTCTCCAGAGCCTCAACATCCTTCTTGTGGTGAGGGGCCCAGAACTGACCCAGAATTCGAGGTGCGGTCTCCCCAGTGCCGAGTCCAGAGGGAGAAGAACCTCCCTGGACCTGCTGGTCACGCCGTGTGTGATACAAGCCAAGATGCCATTGGCATCCCCACGCTGCACGTGACTCCTTACACAGCCTGAACACTACAAGTGGCTTTGGCATTGCGTGAGCTCGTAGGCTCTGTAGCTGTATGTGGCCTCCGTTCTCCAGTGAACCCACACTCTGCACATGGCCCTCACGCTGCCTACTGACTCTACGCTGCTTGTGGCTCATAGGTGATATGGCTCTTCAACATCTCCAGGGATGGGGCAACCGTGACTTCTCTGAGCAACCTGGGCCACCCTCACAGCAAAACATTTCAAATCTCATCTCAATTTCCCCTCTTTCAGCTTAAAACCATCCCCTCTTGGCCTATCCCTGCACTCCTTGATAAAAAGCTCCTCCCCAGCTTTCCTGGAGCCCTCTTTATCCAGTGTGGGAGGCATAGCGAGTGGATGATGGACACAGGAGATGATCAGGCACCTGCGAGCGTGCATGCACAACACCTCCAGCCCATTGATGTAGATCCCAACCCTGGATGGAGACAACCCAACTCCACCACCCACTACCCACCAGCTCCATAGACAGAAGGGTTAAGGGGCGAGATGGTGCCGAGATCCAACGCAACTCCTGCACCAGAGAAGGGTTCCAAGAAGGCAGAACTGGGAGTGGTGGGACTCACCTGGACCCCAGAGCTGGACACACTGTTGGTGGTGGGTCATGCACATGCCGTTGTTGCAATAAGCCTCCCCGTTGGCACAGGAGGAGCCATCCAGCAGGTAAACATTGGCCGGGCAGTAAGGTGAGGCACCA
The DNA here is from genome assembly GCA_033459285.1 of Clamator glandarius. Taxonomy (NCBI): domain Eukaryota; kingdom Metazoa; phylum Chordata; class Aves; order Cuculiformes; family Cuculidae; genus Clamator; species Clamator glandarius. The sequence goes on from JAUNZM010000801.1 coordinate 32,202, forward strand.
GTGCAGTATTCGGGGAGGTCACAGGATCCCGCTGCTTCCCGGCAGATTGTCCCAGCCACCTTTAGCTACCGCAGGAGGAGAGAAACATCAGCACTGAGCAGCAGCAGAGGGAGCAAGCTGGGATTGCAGCTGCCTCCCAGTACAGCTTGGGGCCATAAACAATCTATAATGCCCCTAATGGGACTACATGGGGCTGTGGGCATAAAGCCAGGTTCCTGGGCTGGTCCCCAGCCACAAAGCAGTCAGTGAAGACTCTCTTGTGGACATGAGTTTATGCACAACTGTTCTCACTTCATAGAATCATAGAATCACCACCAGGTTGGAAAAGACCCCTAGGATCATCGAGTCCAACCATTCCCATCAATCACTAAACCATGTCCCTCAGCACCTCACCTACCCATGCCCTTAAACACCTCCAGGGAAGGTGAATCCATCCCCTCCCTGGGCAGCATCTCCCAGTGCCCAATGACCCTTTCCATGAAAAAAATTTTCCTAATGTCCAGCCTGAACCTCCCCTGGTGGAGCTTGAGGCCATTCCCTCTAGTCCTGTCCCCTGTCACTTGGTAGAAGAGCCCAGCTCCCTCCTCTTCACAATCTCCCTTCAGGTGGTTGGAGAGAGCAATGAGGACTCCCCTCAGCCTCCTCTTCTCCAGGCTGAAACCCCCAGCTCTCTCAGCCGCTCCTCTTCTTCTCCAGCCCCTTCCCCAGCTTCGTTGCTCTTCTCTGGACTCGCTCCAGAGCCTCAACATCCTTCTTGTGGGGAGGGGCCCAGAAAAGAACACAGGATTCGAGGTTTGGTCTCACCAGTGCTGAGTCCAGAGGGAGAAGAACCTCCCTGGACCTGCTGGCCACGCCATTTCTAATCGAAGCCAAGATGCCATTAGCCTTCTTGGCCACCTGGGCCACTGCTGGCTCATGTTCAGTCGCTGTCAACCAACACCCCCAGGTCCTTCTCCTCCAGGCAGTTTCCAGCCAGACTTCCCCTAGTCTGGAGCTGCTCAGGGTTGTTGTGCCCCAAGTGCAGGACTCGGCATTTGGCCTTGTTAAACCTCATCCCATTGGTCTCAGCCCAGTGGTCCAGCCTGTTCAGATCCCTTTGGAGCCTCCAGACCCTCCAGCGGATGGACACTTCCACCCAGCTTAGCATCATCCTACATGGGGCTGTGGGCATAAAGCCAGGTTCCTGGGCTGATCCCCAGTTACAAAGCAGCCAGCGAAGACTCTCCTGTGGACATGAGTTTAGGCACAACCGTTCTCATTTGGCCCCGTTGGGTTGACCTTACGGACATTGAGTCCATGAATCTTGAGGGAATGGTGGGGCTGCATCTCCCTGCTCATCCCAGGGTGGGAATGGGAATGGTGGAGGGCAGGGCGAGAGGTTTACCTTGCAGCTCTGGCAGCAGTCGCCGTGGGCACACTGGGCCCCTGCCTTCAGCGTGCAGTTGTGTGCGTTGCAGCATGGGTTGGTGCACTCCTGCGTAAGCAGAAGACACCAGCAATTCAGCAAGTCCATCCCTCACCTTCTGCTGCCCCCAGCCCCTTTCCACCCATCACAGCATCGCTCTTCTCGTTTTGTCAATGGGGAAACTGAGGCACAGGGAGGGTTGAGGAAAACCTGAGCACTCTGGGGCAAAGAAGAAAGCCAGGATCAGGTTTAATGGATTAAGGAAGGTGAGATGGGGGTGGAGTCCCTGTGATGACCAGCAAATCCCTTTCCCTTGGAAACACCCTTCTTCTCATGGGCTGCAACCTGCCACCAAGTAGCTGAGCTGAGCTGCAAAATCTTCTACAGGAAAGTGATGCAGAATCTAGCAACGTACCTCTACCTCCCCACAGTCACAGTCTTCTCCTTCCTCCAGAAAGCCGTTGCCACACTTCCGTCCCACCACCAGGTCCTTGGTGTCAGGCAGGTTGAAGAGACACATGCCACCTCCCTTCTGGAAGTAGTTCTCCAGCTGCCTCTTGCTGCAGGAGCTGAACACGCGAGGGAAGGGGTGTCTGCGCAGGGGACAGATGGGGAGGGGTGGAAACCGGGATGATCGGAACCAGGAGAAGGTGGAAAACCACAGTCAGAGCTGGGAAATAAGGACACGGGCAAGCTAGCACAAGCCCTTCCAAGAACAGAAGCCACTATCAAATGGATGCATCAATATCGTGAACATCCCCCCACTCCAGCTCGCATGGCTGATCATCAGGTTAACAACCAAGGGACACCACACGAACCCAAATATCCACCAGAATGGGATGGGGGTGGAGAAGCAAAGCTTCCATATGCCACCCTGAGAACATCAGCCCTCCATAGAATCATAGAATCACCAGACCCATCGGATCATCGAGTCCAACCATTCCCATCAATCACTAAACCATGTCCCTCAACACCTCGTCCACTCGTCCCTTAAACCCCTCCAGGGAAGGGGACTCAACCCCTTCCCTGGGCAGCCTCTAACAGTGCCCAATGACCCTTTCCATGAAATTTTTTTTCCTAATGTTCAGCCTAAACCTCCCATGGTGGAGCTTGAGTTAAGAAACCTCTGGGAGACTGGAAGCCCCCATGGCCTGAACCTCAAAGCCCAGGAAGCACTTGCAGGCTCTCCCAGCTCAATGCTGGTGTAGGTGTCACCTCTGTGCCTCAATCCCCCCGTCCTAACCACGAGGCAGGTCTCCACATCTGCAGTGACTCAGGATGTCTGCTAAATATTGACCTGATGTCACCAAACCACTGATAAGAAATACCCATTCGGGGCTATTTAAGCACCTTTCAGGTTGGGATGGAGAATTATAGAATGGTTTGAGCTGGAAAAGACCACAAAGCCCAGCCAGTTCCACTCCCTACCACGGGCAGGGACATCTCCCACTGGATCAGGGGCTCCAAGCCCCATCCAACCTGGCCTTGAATATCTCCAGGGATGGGGCAGCCACCACTGCTCTGGGCAACTTGGGCCAGGGCCTCCAGACCCTCACAGCAAAACATTTCTTCTTAAGATCTCATCTCAATCTCCCCTCTTTCAGCTTCAAACTGATAAAAAAAAATCAATCTTCTAAAAATTAAAAAAAAATGGAAAAGAAACACAAAAAACCCCTCATATTAAATCATTCACAAGGCCTGAGCAATAAAAAAAATATGAAATCAGAGCCTACTACAAGTCAGGTCACTTCTCTAAAGCCAAACTGGCCTTTCCCACGAGGAGAAGGAAGAAATGGTGAGTTTCTAGAGAAGCTCTGAGCACAGTTTTTTGCACATTTGTAGGGGTTTGTGTGACGGGTTAAGAAGGAGGAAGCAGAGTCAGGGCTGGGCACCGCGCTCTGCTTCAGAGTTGCTTTCAGTTCCTCCTATCGCTAAAAAAGAATTTTATTTCATGTTAAGATGTCTCATTTCCGAGATGATGCAGAGGGATTTCTCTACAAGTTATTTTGAAGGCTGGGGGAAATCTCTTGAGCTGTAGGGAAAGCTGTAAATCCACGCGAGTTATGGGAGGGTGAGCAGATGAATGCAACCAGAAGGTGGAGCATGAATGTGCAAATAGAGACTGGCTGAACATAATCAGAAATGTGTTTCCTGACCATGTGGAGTTAAAATAAGAAGGAAGACGGCTGAAACAGTCGAGCTTGTTCGGTCTGAAGAAAAGAAGACACTGGGGAGACCTTAGAGCAGCTTCCAGTATTGAAAGGGGCTCCAGGAAAGCTGGGGAGGGGCTCTTGATGGGGAGTGGAGGGATAGAATCATGGAATTACTTGCTTGGAAAAGACTTTTGAGATCACCAAGCCCAACAATACCTGTCCACTACTAAATCAGATCCCTGAGCATCTCATCTACCCAGCTTTTAAACACCTCCAGGGATGGGGACTCCTATAAGAGTGCCCAATGACTCTTTCTATGAAAAATATTTTCCTGATGTGAAACCTGAACCTCCCCTGGCGGAGCTTGAGGCCATTCCCTCTCATCCGGTCACTTGGGAGAAGAGCCCAGATCCCTCTTCTCCACAACCTCCTTTCAGGTAGTTGTAGAGAGCAATGAGGTCTCCCCTCTGCCGCCTCTTCTCCAGGCTAAACAACCCCAGCTCCCTCAGCCGCTCCTCGTAGGACTTGTTGTCCAGCCCCTTCACCAGCTTTAGCTCTTTCAGGATGGGGCTGCTACTCCTCAAAAGCCACCAGCCCTGCCTGCTTCTGGGTGCTGTGTTGTTCTCGTTCCATGGAATTGGGATGTACATGGGATACGAGGAGACCCACCAGCTGGGTCCCCCTTAGCGATGGCCACTGCACCCACCACGGTGCCTTGCGGGACCTCTTCCTTCTCCCCAGCCCACCCAGCTGCAAACAACACCCAGAACCTGCTGAGATGCCTCCTGTCGCCATCACCACTTACCCGGTGGCCGCTGCCATGACACAGCCACCTTGCTCCGGGGTGGCCTCCACGCAGCAGCCTGCGCTGTCATGGCTCATGCCAAAATTGTGGCCGATTTCGTGGGCCATGGTGGCGGCTGCTCCGATGGGCTGCTCCGAGTGGTCCTGTGCAAGGATGGGGAATACATCAGCCCAGAATCACAGAATCACCAGGTTGGAAAAGACCCATCGGATCATCGAGTCCAACCATTCCCATCAATCACTAACCCATGTCCCTCAACACCTCATCCACCAGTCCCTTAAACCCCTCCAGGGAAGGTGACTCAACTCCCTCCCTGGGCAGCCTCTGCCAGTTCCCAATGACCCTTTCTGTGACAAATTTTTTCCTAATGTCCAGCCAAAGGAGAAAGGTGATTCCATAGCAGGGAATGAGGTTGAAGTGATAGAGGGAGCACAACAACCCCAAGATTGCAACTGGATTCCATGGGAGGGACAGAGAAAGGAATGGAGACCAGTTCCTGGGGTGGTCCATGGCAGAAGTGAGGTTTGGTCTCCTAAAAGTCGCACGACTCTGTTGGAAACCTCTTTTGCTGGAGCCAAGTGCTGAAAACCTGGGGCCTTGGAAGGTGCATCCCAAACCCCAGAAACTTTGGTGCCCCATGCCACCACCCTGCCTACGGAACACAGGTCATCTAGGAACCACAGGTCACCTCCCATCAGGAGGAGGAGAAGAGTTATCTGGGGTGGAGATGACTCTACAAAAACAGAGAGTGTAAGCAGGGAATGAGCAGGTCTATTCCATGTAAGAGGCAGAAGCAACACAGGAGATCCCAGCACTGCTGGGGGTGTACATGGGGTGGGAAACCTTTAAATCAGCCCTTTCTCACCCTACTTGGCCAACATCTGAGAGAGGTGAAGGGCTACAAGCTTCATTGTTTGCTCTCAGGCTGCACACCAGGACCAAGGCTGGGTGGCTGGGCCTCCAAGTCCATGAAGAAACCCAGCAAGACAGGGTGGCAATGGGGTCCCCCAGCCTGAGAGGAGCAGCAGGGACCCCCATGCCCCTCTTACCACACTGACACCTCCAGAGTTATCTGCGCTGCACATCCCCTCCAGCGGGGCCATGCCGATGGTTGTCCCCCTGAACGTCTTCCCTCTGCCCAGAAAGAACAGAGGAGCAATTAGCACCTGTGGGGTAGTTTGGAGACCCTAGTCCAAGGTGGGAGACTCATTCTCCAACGTCTACAAGGGTGCTTACGTCAGCAGCTGGGCATTGTCGTGTTTCTTGCGTGACCTCAGTGCCTTCTTCCACTGCAGGAAGGACCAGAGCGTGGTGTTGGCATCACTGGTGACGGCGCACTGGTCCCGCTCTGTCCACACCTCCAGGCCAATGAGGGCCACCTTGATATTCAGCAACCTGTAAAACTGTACGAGGAGGGGACAGGGATGGAGTGGATGGGGGCTGGTATTCGCACTAGATCCTCCAAACCTGGTGTTTCAGCTGGTGGGTCTCCATGCTTTCCTTCCAGCTGGGTGACTTGGGGACACACTTGTCCCATGTCCTCCTGCAAGTATGAGATCTATAGGCACAGGCATGGACGCAGGAGCCAGTCGGGATGGCATGATGCCATCGGCCAGCTAAACAATGAATGCTTAAAAGTGTCCCTCCTTGTGTCAAGGAGGGCAGCATCGATTCCCACCACCATAAGAACCAGCACACCCTTCACCGCTGCAGCTCAGCCATGGGTGGCAAAGCATTTTCCACCCCATGCTCGCATCTGCCGTCTAAAGTCCTGGCTCTACAGACAGAGGAACAGTCCCCGAGGGCCACCACCAGGTTGGCCCCAGCTTCAGGTGCTTTCACACGCACAGGGCAGGATGGATGTGGTCACAGGGACCAGCAGGTCCCTCTTACAAGCTGTTACCTTGTCCACGTAGTTTGCGATCTCCACGATGCGCTGCTTAGTGAGGCCCAGGTTGAGGTTCTGGTTCCTGTACTGCAGAAAGATAGGAATGGGGGAAGGGTCATAAGAGGAAGAGCAGGGAGGGAGACAGAAAGAGGTTCTGGGTTTTTTTGACAGGGTCCAGGTTTCTGCCCCCGGCAGCACTCACCAGTGTGTGATCAGCAACGATGAAGAGCTCCATGTACTTCATGGTCCTCCAGGCATCTCTCTTTGCCTGCAAGCCAGACAGCAAGGCTGAGAGGAGCAAAAGAGTGAGCAGTCCAAGGCTCTGGGAGTCTCAGGCTCCCAACATACCACAGAGCTGCCCAGAAGAGAGAGCTGAGAGGGGAAACTGAGGCACGAGGCAAGAAGAAAACTTTGGGTGGCTACAGTGCAATCCCCAGTGTCACCTCCCATCACATCCCAGCACTGCTACCTAACCCACACTTTTTCCCTTCTTGGTCTCTTGTCCAAGCTCAGACCAGGTCAGCTGGTCACACAGACCCCTCATGTCCCACCTGCCCAGACGCCAGGGTGATGGGCGCCCCACCACAAGCTACGGGTGTTGAGCAGGGGTGCAGAAGGCCCCTCCGCGAGCAAAGCACTCCAAGATGGATTTACCCGGTGCTGCACCGGTTGGAAGAGCCGAGCGATGTCAGCGATGTTGCTCCCGAAATCATCGCCGTGACCACAGGTCCCACCTTGAATGGGCAAGTGTTCTGCTCGGTGGATGACGTGGTGGCTTGGCTCGGGGGTCCCCAAGGGTTTCAGGTAGTAGCTGGTGTTGCTGCTTAGCACGATCAGGCCCCTGGTAAAGAAAGCAGCCCCTGATGGCTCCTGTGGTGTCTTCACTCCACTCCCTATGTCCCCGCTGAGGCCTCACAACTCACTGCATCTTAGCTTGGTCCACCCAGGGTGGGGACAGAGACAAGAGACGGGTGGCTCCATCAACAAAACCACTGTATCCTTAGTATTAAAACCACCGTGACTGTCCGAAGATGCCAACGTGGCAACCACTGCAAATAGGTTGGAGGTTTAACACGGCCAAATGCCGGGTCCTGCACTTGGGGCACAACAACCCTGTGCAGCTACAGACTAGGAGAAATCTGTCTAGAAAGCTGCCTGGAGGAGAACGACCTGGGGGTGTTGGTTGACAGCGACTGGACATGAGCCAGCAGTGGCCCAGGTGGCCAAGAAGGCCAATGGCATCTTGGCTTGGATCAGAAACGGCGTGGCCAGCAGGTCCAGGGAGGTTATTTTCCCTCTGTACTCAGCCCTGGGGAGACCGCACCTCGAATCCTGTGTTCAGTTCTGGGCCCCTCACCACAAGAAGGATGTTGAGGCTCTGGAGCGAGTCCAGAGAAGGGCAATGAAGCTGGGGAAGGGGCTGGAGAACAAATCTTACGAGGAGCGACTGAGAGAGCTGGGGGTGTTTAGCCTGGAGAAGAGGAGGCTGAGGGGAGACCTCATTGCTCTCTACAACTACCTGAAGGGAGGTTGTGGAGAGGAGGGAGCTGGGCTCTTCTCCCAGGTGACAGGGGGCAGGATGAGAGGGAATGGCCTCAAGCTCCACCAGGGGAGGTTCAGGCTGGACATTAGGAAAAAGTTTTTCATGGAAAGGGTCATTGGGCAGTGGCAGAGGCTGCCCAGGGAGGGGGTTGAGTCACGTTCCCTGGAGGGGTTTAAGGGACGGGTGGACAAGGTGGTGAGGGACATGGGTTAGTGTTTGATAGGAATGGTTGAACTCGATGATCCTGGTCTCTTCCAACCTGATGATTCTATGATTCTATGAGACGTGTCTCCATACCGTATTCCTGAGCAGGTGCTGAGGACAACCCAGGAGTCTCCGTAGCCGTGGACGTGCCCGTGGTAGTAGCAGTGGTCCTGGGAGAGAAGAGATGGAGACCTCCATTAGAAACCACCACGCAGGGCTGGACAGTATCAAACCTCACAATCCTGGTCCAAAAATCCACTCGTTTTGTGTTTCCCAGCCAGGCGAGTGATGTCCCTCTCCATGGGGGAGAGGGAGGGAGGGATGGAGTCGCGAGGCTGCTGGCTCCGGTGGTTCAGCCAGGGACACAGACAGCTGGAAGGGTGACAAATGGCCGGTGGGGCAACGTCGGGGAGAGCGAGAGCTGCTCGCGCCGGCGCTGCCTGTGTGTTTATTTCCCGAGGTGCTGTCTCGTGGCCAAGAGATACAGGAGCCGCGTGCTGCTTGCATTCCTCCTGCGCCAGGCGCCGGGGATGCTGGCCAGCGAAAACACCACACCTCGTCCCGGTGGGGCTTTGGCTTCATCCCAAGTGCCCAGGAGAACCCGAAAAGTAGAGATGAGCTACAACCGCCCCCCCATCCCAGAACCCACCGTGGGGTTGGGAGCCACCGTCACGGGCTGCCCGTCCGCGGCGTAGTGTGTCTCGGTGTAGCCCGGAGCCAGCAGCCTGAGGAGAGAGGAGAGGGGACAGGACACTTGAAGAGATCAGAGTGTCCCAGAACAAGGTTGCACCGAGTCTTTGTGTCCAGCTCTAGATGGGCTGGAGCACATCCAGAGAAGAGCAATGAAGCTGAGGAACAGGGTGGAGAACAAGGGTTATGAGGAGCAGCTGAGGGAGCTGTGGTCGTTTAGCCTGGAGAAAAGGAGGCTGAGGGGAGACCTCATCACTGTCTGCAACTGCCTGAAAGGAGGTTGCAGCGAGGTGGGTTTTGGTCTCTTCTCCCAAGTGACAGGCAATAGGACGAGAGGAAATGGCCTCAAGTTACACCAGGGCAGGTTCAGGTTGGACATTAGGAAAAATTTCTTCACTGAAAGGGTTCTTGGGCACTGCGAGAGGCTGCCCATGGAGGTAGTGGATTCCCCATCCCTGGAGGGGTTTAAAAGCTGGGTGGATGAGATGCTTAGGGATCTCGTTTAGTAGTAGACCAGTATGGTTGGGCTTGAGGATCTTAACCTAGTGATTCTATGATGAGATGTCTGCATGGTCCCCCTTCACATTCCCCTCTCTTGCAGAGCTTCAGGCAGTGAGGCCATCACTCCTGAGTCAGGGCTGGTGGTTGCCCACAGCCAGGGTGGATGTGAATCACACTCCAACATCACCCTTTGCACTTCAGCAAGGAAGAGGCTGCCCACACTGTTTTGGGGACCTGAATGGGCTGAGACAATTTGACCTACATGGGGATGGACTGGACTCCAGCTATCCACCCATCCCCTGTCAGAGAGCTATAGCATGGCAGGGCCACATTGCCACCACCGTAGACAAGTAGCCAGACAGGATGACAGCTTCTCCATAGGGGCCATAGAATCACAGAATCAGTAGGTTGGAAAAGACCCACCAGATCATCGAGTCCAACCATTCCCATCAATCACTACCCCATGTCCCTCAGCATCTTGTCCACCCATCCCTTAAACATCTCCAGGGAAGGTGAATCAACCACCTCCCTGGGCAGCCTCTGCCAGCGCCCAATGACCCTTTCCATAAGAAATTTTTTCCTGATGTTCAGCCTAAACCTCCCCTGGCAGATCATTGAGGCCATTCCCTCTCGTCCTGTCCCCTGTCCCTTGGGAGAAGAGCCCAGCTCCCTCCTCTCCACAACCTCCTCTCAGGTAGTTGGAGAGAGCAATGAGGTCTCCCCTCAGCCTCCTCTTCTCCAGGATAAATCCCCCCAGCTCTCTCAGCCGCTCCTCTTCTTCTCCAGCCCCCTCACCAGCTTCGTTGCTCTTCTCTGGACTCACTCCAGAGCCTCAACATCCTTCTTGTGGTGAGGGGCCAAACCCTCCTTGGGACTACTAAAGTCCTCAGGTGCAGAGAAGGAGAAGGAAGCTCCCCATATCACCCAAATCTGCACCACCTTGCCCAGATGCCACAGTGATGGGCACCCCTCCTGTGAGGTTGCAGCCACCATGGAGGTGGCAGGTCTGAGCCATCCCAAGAAGGACAAAGCAGGGCTGGGTTTGACCCTCCTGACCATTTGATCCTGAATTTGTGGGGTTTGGCTCAGTTCCAGACATGTTAATCTGCAGCAGAAGAAAATAAACCGAGCAGACGGACCCAGAATAGCCCTCCCGCCTCTTAGTTTCTATTTTGCAACCAGTTTGGCCTCAAAAATGTGGCTGTGGGCACATTCCCAGCTACCCAGCCCGCCTGCAAGTGGGTGCCTGGCACCAGTAACTCCAGTTACAGCAGAGAAAGGAGACAGAAGCTCAGCCTGGGTCCTGGAAAGGAACCCGTGGGCAGCTTGGCAAGACAAGAACCTGCTCAGGGTAGATGGGGACACGCATGGGGATGGTTTGGCTGAGGACAACGGAGAGGAAAAAGCCTCCACCTTGTGCCTGGGAATGGTGGGAGCTGGGAGGGTTAAGATGATACCCCAACCTGGGGCACAGCAAGTCCCAGCACAACTCAGACTGCTAGGATGACCTCTCCAGGGCAGGTCAAGGACTAAGAGCCTTAGGGAAAGAAAGGCAAGATGTGTCTTCTTCTCTAAAACAAGAGAAGGCACTGTTGGAAAATAACACAAAGTATGGCTTTGGAGGCCAACTATGTCTTCCAGTACCAGAAGAAAGAAGATTTGAGGTCTAGCTTGGCCTTGCTGGCCCTATGCAGTGCTATAGACTAGGAGAAGTCTGGCTGGAAGCTGCCTGGAGGAGAAGGACCTGGGGGTGTTGGTTGACAGCAACTGAACAGGAGCCAGCAGTGGCCCAGGTGGCCAAGAAGGCCAGTGGCATCTTGGCTTCGATTAGAAACGGCGTGGCCAGCAGGTCCAGGGAGGTTCTTCTCCCTCTGGACTCAGCACTGGTGAGACCAAACCTCAAATCCTGTGTTCAGTTCTGGGCCCCTCACCACAAGAAGGATGTTGAGGCTCTGGAGCGAGTCCAGAGAAGAGCAATGAAGTTGGTGAAGGGGCTGGAGAACAAGGGGAGCAGCTGAGAGAGCTGGGGGTGTTTAGACTGAAGAAGAGGAGGCTGAGGGGAGACCTCATTGCTCTCTACAACTACCTGTGGGGAGGATGTGGAGAGGAGGGATCTGGGCTCTTCTCCCAAGTGACAGGGGACAAGACAAGAGGGAATGGCCTCAAGCTCCACCAGGGGAGGTTCAGGCTGAACATTAGGAAAAAAATTTTCACAGAAAGGGTCATTGGGCACTGTGAGAGGCTGCCCAGGGAGGGGGTTGAGTCCCCTTCCCTGGAGGGGTTTAAGGGACGGGTGGATGAGGTGCTGAGGGACATGGGTTAGTGATTGATGGGAATGGGTGTATTTGATGATCCAGTGATGACCCTGGTAATTCTATGATTCTATACGTGAAGCTACTTGGCAAGTTCACCCAGGAATGGTGTCAGGCTGCCAACTCCAAATCCAGTCCAGCAGAAGAAAAGCAGAGGTTTCCAGCAGTCAGGGTTGCTCACCATGTGATACCTTCAGGATTAGCCCAGCCAGCAGATTGGGAGCCCAAGAGCCCTCCCATCCTGCTGACCCTCTGCCTGGTATATCTTCATCCACTGAGCATCCCACGTGGCCTTCACCTGCGCTGGATCCTGCCCTGTGGCATCAAGCCAGGGCTGCTTCTTGCACAACAAGGGTGTGGGCAGTGGAAAAAAAGCAGCATTTCAACCCAAGCCACCACATCAGCCACAGCTGGCAGGAAGCCACGCCAAGCCATCCCTTCCCCCATGGACAGGAAAGCCAGGGCAGGGCAGCCAGGATCACAGATTCATCAAATGTGTTTTGTTGGATGGGACCTTCAACCCATCCAGTTCCACCTCCCTGCCGTGGGCAGGGACACCTCCCACTGGACCAGGCTCCTCAAGGTCCCATCCAGCCTGGCCTTGAACACCTCCAGGGATGGGGCGGCCATGACTTCTCTCGGCCAGGGTCTCCCCACCCTCATTGTGAAGAATTTCTTCCTAATGTCCAATCTAAATGTTCCCCCTTCCACTTTGAATCCATTAAACTGGATTCTTCTGCTCCAGGTGGGACTGTGCCAGGGACACCCGATGCCCCTTCCCCAACCCAGCCCCGACACTTACTGGTTCCTTTCCAGCACCAAGATGAGCTCTTTGCCCTCAGCCTTCACGGCCACCTTTGCCCGGGCAGGTGCCGGCACCTGCGAAGGAAGCAAAGGAGGAACAAGGTTAGGTAAGACAGAGCCCAGGATGCTGCCAGCCACGTGCCTGATCAAGTTTTTGTAGGACCTACTGCTCCTCAACAGTGGGTGCAGTGGCTTTGGGGCATCATCCCCATTTGGAAAAGCAGGGGATGTTTTCCCAGTTGGAAAAACGGAGTGAGATCGGTGAGAGCACACGCACCTCAGGGCAGGAGAAAGTATAAGTAGGGAGAGGGAGGTCCCAGTCATCCCACCTGCTCTGCAGAGGACAACCCACCCCAGCTCTCAAGTTTCCAAAAGCTCGGTCCCCTCGGTTCATGATGTGGATGGACCACAGGACACACTGCGCTGTTCCTACTTGACACCATCTCCTCTGCTCCTCCCTGTCCCCAGCTGCTCCCCAGCTCAGGGCGAATCCCAGTTTCTCCTTCACAGATCTGCTCCACCTGCTCCTTTCCCTGCCGCAAGCCCATGCAAGGCAAGAAATAAACCCTCCTGCTTAATTTCATATGAATAAAAAGAGGATAAAAGAGGATTCACACTGGGATTCACCCCACGAAAGCAAAGATGAGAAAGCAAATTGCAACTCTGCTGGCAGCTCCCCAAGGAAAAGGCAGCAAGAGAGAATTAATATGAGATTCAAGGTCATGAGATCAAGCTGGAGAAGTGGATCTTAGTGAATCTCATGAGGTTCAGCAAGGCCAAGGGCAAGGTCCTACATCTGAGTCGGGGCCATCTTTGGTTTCAGTCCAAGCTGGGGGAATGACGTGGTTGAGAGCAGCTCAGAGGAGAAGGATTTGGGATGCTGGGGGATGATAAGTTTGACATGAGCCAGCAATATCTCCTTGCAGCCCAGAAACCAACCGTGTCCTGGGCTGCACCCAGAGCAGCGTGGCCAGCAGGGTGAGGGAGGGGATCTTGCCCCCCTGCTCTGCCCTGGTGACACCCTATCTGGAGTCCTGTGTCCAGTTCTGGAATCCCCAACATAAGAAGGAGATGGAACTGTTGGAACGGGTCCAGAGGAGGCCACAAAGATGATCCAGGGGCTGGAGCACCTCTGCTATGAGGACAGGCTGAGAGAGTTGGGGTTGTTCAGCCTGGAGAAGAGAAGGCTCCAGGGAGATCTTAGAGCATCATCCAGTACCTGAAGGGGCTTCAGGAGAGCTGGAGAGGGACTTTTTCTAAGGATCTGGAGTGACAGAACGAGAGGGAATGGCTTTAAATTGGAAGGGGGTAGACTTAGATTAGAAATTAGGAAGAAATTCTTCATGATGAGGGCAGTGAGGCCCTGGCCCAGGTTTCTCAGAGAAGTTGTGGCTGCTCCATCCCTGGAGATGTTCAGGGGCCAGGTTGGATGGGGCTTGGATCCCCTGATCCAGTAGGAGGTGTCCCTGCCCATGGCAGGGGATAGGAACTGGATGGATTTTAAGGTCCCTTCCAACCCAAACCATTCCATGACTCTACGAGCACTGCCTCAAGCACCTTAAACTCCATCTCTGTGTGCTCTGTCCCACCGTGGCTCCATCCCACCAGAGCCCCTGAGCTGGATCCAGCAGAGCCTGATCCCTGGGGTGGGGTCAGCACCTGCGTGCACCCCTGCAGGGTATGGAAATAAAACCGCAACCACCTGGGGCACCGGATACCTGCTCTGTTAAAAATACCCAGGGGCAGCGAGAGGAAACGATTGACTCAGCTTCCCCAGGATGCTGGTGGTTTTACTCACTCCTTCACTTTGGACGGTGTTAAATGGGAATCCTACGCACACCAGCACGGCTCGTTCATACGGGATGGGCTGGAGCCCAGAAGTGTTGCCCTCCTCCAATGTCCTCACATCCCTTCCCCAGCCCCAGCGCTAAGGACACTCGAAGTGTCGCCCTGGCTCTGTTTATGACCCAGCTGGCGCGGGTGGCTCCCTCTCCCTCTCCATCCGTGACGGATGCAGGGAATCCAGCCAGCTGCCCCGCGCTCAGGATCTGTCACAGGGCCCTGGCCACGAGCTGGTGAGGTTTTCCCAGCTCTGCAGGGAAAGGAGGAGAGTAAGAAGCCGTTTCTGCAAGGTTCTGGCTTTGGCTGTTCATAGCATCACGGGGTTTTGCAGCCAGTCACTAGGAATGCAGCGGGGTGAGGGTAAATCCAGATGATTCTCAGCTTGGGCTGAAACAGAGGCCAAATCCTGCTCTCCACACCCATCCCTATGGAGCCTGACAGCAAGGCTTTGCTCCTCATGGATCCTCATCTCCACCCTGCGTCCTGGGCACCAGGGAACCTGGGCCACCCTCCTGGAGGCCATCAAGCTTTTAAGGAGCAGCATCATGGGACGAAGAGTTTTGGGGAACCACCACCACTGCACCCCAGGACATGGGGTTTGTGCTCCCAGGATGGATGTTCCTGGAGGACAACCCCAAACTGAGCTCTAGGGATGGAGGCACCCCATTAAGCTCCTCAAATTGGCCCCAGGGACGCTTGTTCTGGCCAAACCATCAGTCTGATTAAGGACCTCCATCTCATCTCTTCAAAGTGCCCAACTCCTTTCCACCCAGCAGCTACAGGACCACTGTCCTGGGGACTTCATCATATTTTTTTGGAGCAGCATCATGGGACAAAGCATTTTGGGGTGCAGGACAGCTGGGTCCCACCACCACTGCACCCCAGGACTTGGGGTTTGTGCTCCCAGGAGGGATATTCCTGGAGGAGCACCCCAAACTGAGCTCGAGGGATGGAGGCGCCCCATCAAGCTCCTCAAATTGGCCACAGGGATGCTTCTAGCCCCAAGAAGACCCATGGTCTGCGTTCCCTGATGATGGGGAGGTGCCCATCACCCCAGCACATGGACACGGCGATGAAGTCAGACTGAACACCCCCTTTCTGCCTCCAACACCATCTTCCCAGCTCCAAAAAAGGAAACCAGACACAGCACTTCTTTAAGAATAAACACACAACAGCCAAGCGAGACGAGTGCAAGGCTCTGCCACTTCCCAACGAGCCCCTTCGGCACGACCACGCTCCCCGCTCCCTTCGAGGGGCCCTGGGTGATGCCGGGAGGAGGAAGCTGGGGCAGAGGGCTCCCCTCCTTCACTGATGGTGGGAACGGGCTGTATTTTTAGAACATGATCTTATACAAACATCACTCTCTGGCCAAACATGGTCTGTACATTTTTCTTGCCATTTTCCTCCTTTCCCCCTCCCGCCCTCCTTTTCTTTTTTTTTTTTTTTTTTGAGACTGTTTCTCCCCGTCTCTGAGCTCCCCAACACTCACTCCCCACAGCCCATCTCCTCCGCCTCCTCCTCCCCAAGTCCCTTCCCGGTTTTGAATTCCCCAGCAATTACTCCTTGCCTCGACTTAAGAGCTTTTACTGGCAAAAATGCTTCTTCCCAGCTGCCGTCTTAAAGAGACATGGATGTGTACGGGGTTATCCTCCCCATGCAAACGCCATCCTATCTCCCAGGCTTCCAAAGGCTGGGAAACAAAAAGCCGCTCATGGGATTTGTGTCCAATCCCAACAAGGTGATGCCTTGCAAGCTCACTCCATCCCTGTGCCTCAGTTTCCCCTAAGGGGATTGATAATGGCTTCAGGTGGGATGGGCTGAAACCAGCTCAGTCCCTGGAGAAATAAATAGCAGTAAAAAGAGGGAGGAGAAGGAGGGTGGGAGCACAACTCATGCAAGGTAGGAGTGAAATAACCCAACCCTAAGGCCAGGAAAGATCATTGCATTAATTAAACACTAATAATTTTGCCTTGACTCCAGCTGGCAATTGAGTCCCCAAGAGCTGCCTGCCAAGACACGCACCAGGAATGAGTAGGGATCAGCACCTTCCTGGACTCCAGCATCATCGTAGGTTCCAGCAACTTCTTCGGCTCCAGCATCATCTCAGGCTCCAGCATCCTTCTGGGGTCCTGCGTTATCCCAGGCTTCAGCACTATCTGGGACTCCAACACCCTTCCAGGCTCCAGCAACCTCCTGGGGTTCTGCATCATCCCAAACTTCAGCATCCACCTGGACTCCAACACCCTTCCAGGCTCCAGCACCATCCAGGGCTCCAGTATCTTCCCAGGCTCCATCACCTTCCTCCTCCACCCAAACACCACCACCACCTCCTTTCTCTAGCAGCCACAAATCGAATGCGCCACTTCTCACCACGGGCTGCAGGAACCATCTTCTCTCATCCCTGGATGGATGTGGAAGGGTGGCCCCTCTCCAGGACATCCCAGCAAAGCCAGTCCCACCAGAGACTGGACTGGGAGAGGCAAAGAGCATCTGGGATGAAGCTGTCCTGGCCAGGACCCAGCCCCTGAGCAGCCCAGAAGACTGAGTCCGAGTCTATTTTTCTTTTTCAATCCACTGATCAGAAAAACCACAGCGATGTTTGCAGAGGAGCTGAGGCCAAGGGGGTTGTGCTACTCCTTGAGAAGAAAGACGATCTTGGTTTCTCTGAGGCTCATGGCCATATTTCTCTCTCAGGCTCCCTCCTCCACCCTTGCCTGAAAGCTCTTACTGTCCTGCAGGAGAGCAGCTCGCTCAGGATCGGGCTCGGAGAGCTCTGAGCTCCTTGGGAAATCACCAGTTAAGCCAAAACCCAAAAGCCACATTCAAATCGGAGCCCGGCCATCTGCTCGTGCAGGTCCCACAAGCCCTCACTTCCTAAGAAAGCACACGCAAGCCTGGATGTAACAAGGAAGACGGGGCTTGGGAGTCACCAGGAGATGCTCCGTAGAGGATTGGTGATGGGTTTTGCAGCTGGAACACCACGGCTGAGCCAGGTCCTCCCCGGGCAGCTGGATCCAAGCAGCAGAGTCAGGGTTTGAAGAGCACGTCTTGCGGACTGCAGCGCACTGGGAGCTGAGACCTCAAGGACAACATCCTGTTCCACCTTCTCACTGGAAAAGCATCCTGGGGGCAGGCCAGCTCCAGGTGAGATGGAGGAACCAGGGGAATCCAGGCCTTGGAAGCGGAGACCGCATTTTGGTTGTTTCAAAGCCAATTTGGCTCAGGGACCACATCAGGCTTTGCTCAGTGCTACCACGAGCTGCCAAGGGAAAAGGGCTTCCCTGCAGGAAACAGATTGCAGGGGGGTGTGTCCTCAGCACCTGCATCCCACCCAGAGCCGTGGAGTCCTTCTCCTCCCTTCCTCCTCCTGGAGAAGGGCTGTGACCCCACATGGAGGTGACGCTCCCCAGGGAAGGGCCCTTTGTTGGCAGGGGTGAAGGGGACAGGAATGTCCCATCCCCAGGACTAGGAGATGCTGGCTGCTCCAGGGACCCAGCAGATGAGCCTGTGGTGGGTGGAAGGATGCTCCACTGGTGCCAAAGCACATTCTCATGAAGGGACAAGGTGCCAGGAGGCACTTCGAGGGAGTTTGGGGGGCTCCTCGGCCCTAGGGCTGCTCAGTCCTCGTGATTTATAGAGTCACAGAATGGTTTGGGCTGGGAGGGATCTTCAAAGATCATCCAGCTCCAGCCTCCCTGCCATAGGCAGGGACACCTCCCACTGGAACAGGTTGCTCCAAACCTCATCCAATCTGGTCTTGAACATCTCCAGGGATGGGGCAGCCACGACTTCTCTGGGAAACCTGGTACAAGGTTTCACCACCCTCATCGTATAACATTTCTTCCTTATGTCCAGTCTAAACCTACTCTAAAACAATTGCCCCTTGTCCTGTCACTACAAGCCCTCACTCCACCTTTCTTAAAAGCCCATTTATACATTGAAAGTCTGCAAGAAGGTCACCTCAGAGTCTTCTCCAGGCTGAACAACCCCAATTGTCTTAGCATTTCTTCATAGCAGAGGTACTCCAGCCCTTGGGCCACCTTCGTGGGCTCCTCCAGACCTGCTCCAACAGGTCCATGTTCGTCCTGTGCTGGATGAAGGACTCCAGGTGGGGTTTCACCTTGGTTACAGCAACAGGAAACCTCACTAAGGGGTGAACTTGGGAGGCAGCTGAGGCTCAGGCAGGTAGAGCTCCAGGACACCCAGCTCCTGGTGAAGGCAGTGAGAAACCAGGCTTGGAAAAAAGCAATTACAAAGGGAGAGGAATAAAGCAGGGAACACCACAGGCAGAACAACATGCTGGGTGGATCCCCAGGATGGGGACAGGAGACTTCTGCGCCATGGTGCTTGATACTGGTGAGACGCTCAGACCTGGATTCTGGGCACAACTTCTATTTCCAGCTCCAAAGGGTTGGAAAAGTCCATGGTCAGCTCTGGTAGCCAAGGGGAAAGAGTGGGAGGAGGATGCTGGCAGTGGTGGGGAAGGATCCCACCCCAAGCTGGTGGTGACAGGGGAGCTGTTTGCAATCAGGGTCCCCACGACCTCCTCCCTGGCCTCTCCGAAATCACTTCCATGTGTGCCGGGAGCTGTGGAGCCCGCAGGGAGTTCAGCCCTGAACAATAGGAGAGAGGAGGGTGTAGAGGGGGGGAGGCAGGGTCCAGCCCTCCCAGCACCGTGCCAGCCCGCACACGATGGGACCACAGAGCCACCACCACCATCCTCCTCCTCCTCTTCCCTCTGGCTTGACCTCACTCCTCTAGGAGGTGGGAAAGGAAACGCAGCGATGTCCCCTGGGACCACAGCGTGGGCCACCTCGCAGCATCCCACCCACCGCGCAGAGGAGCAGCCCCCGAGGAAAGGATGGAGAAGCCTTGGGGCTGTCGCCACGCTTGAACCCATCATTTCACACGCTCAGATGCCGTCTCCTTGTAGAATCACACCCCAGAAGCCAGTCATGCCAGGACAGACAGGACAAGCTGGGGACAATCACACGAGGGTATTTACTTCTAGGATCTTTGCTGGAGGGCAGGAGGAGATGGGCAGGGGTGGGGCAGGCTAAATTGGTCTAAAAATTCCACACGTCAGCAGCCCCAGGGCATAAAGGGACTGTTTGGGGCTCTGTCTACAAGGGGGGAACCGCTTATCCCTGACTTATCATTTGTCTGGTTGCCACCATCCTTCCCCTACGAAGCCTCCAGGCTCCTGGCTGCAACCACCCTTCCTCTCCCCTCCTTCCCCCCACTCTGAGGAACAGGAGCCTCCTTGTTTCGGAGCCAGCAGAGGCAGAGCAGATGCCAGGAAAGGCACCAGGACCTGCCCAGCCACCCTGGTCCCAGCCGGTGGCAGTCAGTGCCCCGTGGACCCTTGGATCTCCCGGTGACTCCTAAACCCCCACTTGCCTGCGATTTTGGGCCACAGGGCATTAGCAGGATTATAAATAATGTAATCTCAAGTGCTCCCCATCTCAAGTGCCCTCCAACCTAAATATAGAGTGATCCAGGGCTGCTAGGGAGGGAAGGCACACAGCATCCCCAGTATGATGGGATATTCCAGCTGCTGGAGAAGCTCAGCTCCCAGTCGCCAGCACAGATGGGAGAGGTGCTACTGGTTCCCCCCAGCAAAAGGCATCGTCCAGCCCCTCAGAGGAGAGAGTGCAGCATAAAGCCCCTTCTCTGCTTTTGCTATCAGGAAGCAGGGCTGATATCCCCCCCAAGTATCTCCTGCCTGAAGCAAGATCTCACTTGGAGGCACCTCAAGTGGCTTCCAAGCTGCATCCTCACCCAGGGAGATGCCACCAGAGGTCACCCCCCAGCGCTGAGTCTTCTCAGCAGCGAATCTGCTCAGCCCCAAAACAAAACGGTTTCCCCTAAACATCCGTGTTGGTGCTTGTTTGGCTGGGAAGAGATTTGATCTGCCCTGACGGAGACCACAGCCCCTGAGACACTCCCAGCTGCTGCAGCCGATGAGCAGCTGCAGAGCTGGTTGACCCCAGAGCCCGGCAAGGCGCCAAACCCAAGTGAGAGTCATAGAATCATAGAATGGTTTGGGTTGGAAAGGACCTTAAAGCCCATCCAGTTCCACCCCCTGCCATTCAAGGGTGGAACTCCCACTGGATCACGTTGCTCTAAGCTCCATCCAACCTGGCCTTGAACACCTCCAGGGTTGGAGCAACCAGCCTGAGTCACCACGAGCATCTCATAAAGTGGATTTGGAGATGGTGGGATGGCAGGGAGAGTGTGAGAACCAGCAGAGCTGCCCTGGGAAGAGATGTCCTGTCTACCACACTGCCCATGCCTGGCTTCTTTACAGTCTTCCTAAAGACAACATTCTTAAATCCTCTAGAATTTTCCTGCTAGCAAATATTGTTGGTCTCTCTGTCCTGGCCAAACCATCAGTCTGACTAATGAACTCCATCTCCTCTCTCCAAAATTCCCAACACCTTTCCACTCATCTGGCAGTTCTTGGTCATCCTTCCTACTGACCAATATTTAAAACCACGGTTAATTAACTCACTGCTTAAATCTCTGCCTTCCCTCTTCATCACCTGAAGAGGGTGATGGGATCCGCAGACTCAACACCTCCATTCAGGTCACAGAATCAGTAGGTTGGAAAAGACCCACCAGATCATCAAGTCCAACCATTCCCATCAATCACTAACCCATGCCCCTCAGCACCTCTTCCACCCGTCCCTTAAACCCCTCCAGGGAAGGTGACTCAACCTCCCTCCCTGGGCAGCCTCTGACAGGGAACAATGACCCTTTCCATGAAAAATTTTTTCCTAATGTTCAGCCTGAACCTCCCCTGGTGGAGCTTGAGGCCATTCCCTCTCGTCCTGTCCCCTGTCACTTGGGAGAAGAGCCCAGATCCCTCCTCTCCACAACCTCCCTTCAGGTAGTTATAGAGAGCAAGGAGGTCTCCCCTCAGCCTCCTCTTCTCCAGGCTAAACACCCCCAGCTCTCTCAGCCGCTCCTCTTGTTCTCCAGCCCCTTCCCCAGCTTCGTTGCTCTTCTCTGGACTCGCTCCAGAGCCTCAACATCCTTCTTGTGGTGAGGGGCCCAGAACTGAACACAGGATTCGAGGAGCGGTCTCACCAGTGCTGAGTCCAGAGGGAGAAGAACCTCCCTGGACCTGCTGGCCACGCCGTTTCTAATCGAAGCCAAGATGCCATTGGCCTTCTTGGCCACCTGGGCCACTGCTGGCTCATGTTCAGTCGCTGTCAACCAACACCCCCAGGTCCTTCTCCTCCAGGCAGCTTTCCAGCCAGGCTTCTCCTAGTCTGGAGCTGCTCAGGGTTGTTGTGCCCCAAGTGCAGGACCTGACATTTGGCCTCGTTAAACCTCATCTCATTGGTCCCACCATGAATCCCTCCAGGTGCAGAATCCAGGTGATCAGTGCAGGGGAGAGGGAACATCTCTGCCCTTTACCTTTTCATCCAGGCTGACGGCACGTCTGGCACGGCCCCCAAGGATCCAGTGAGGGGTGACTCGCTCTCCCTGGGATGCTGGCCCTGGGAAAGAGAAGACCTAGTAAGCATTTGAACAGAACTTGCAAGGCCTTTCAGCCACATTAATGGAGAAATGGTGGGGAAGAGGCAGAACTGGGGGTTCTGACCAACATCCAGGGCCATCTCTTAGGTATTTCTAGGGCATGGACACCAGCATGAAGCCAAAACATTGCCCCTCCCTAGGCCAGCACCCTCATTGCTGCCTCAGCCTTATAGAATCACAGAACTGTTAAGGTTGGAAAAGACCTCCAAGAATATCCCACCCAAGCCTCAATGCTCCACCACCATTCCCACTAAAACACGTCACAAAGCGTCACATCTACACAGTTTTTGAACCCCTCCAGGGATGGAGACTCCACCGCTGCCCTGAGCGGCCTCTTCCAGCACTTCACCGCTCTTTCAGTAAAGACATTTTTCCCAATATCCAATCCAAACTTCCTCTGGCACGACTCGAGGCCATTTCCTCTCATCCTATCACCTCTGACTTGGGAGGAGCCTCCCAGGAGCATCGCTGCCTACCCGGGTCCCAAACCCATGGTCTAAACCCCCTGACGCCCAGACTGGAGAAGCAGCTGGCACACGGGGGGCATGAATCACACAATAAAATAAATAAAAGCCTTATTTTATTTTAATTTTTTTTGCCTTTATCCTTTTAAACCATCAATTATTGCAATTTATGGGACGGGGAGAAGTGGTTCAATCACTCAGAACTCAATCATCTTTTCCTGCCAGGGCTGGGCTCGAGCAGGGAACAGAGGAGCTAAAATAGCTGCAGCACATTATGGGTTTCTCGGAGCCATCCCAGCTCCCCCGGGCAGAGCAGGACAAGCAATTCCTTGGCTCCGTCAGCGACGGGCAGACTTTCTAAGATTATTTGCTTCCCTAAACGATGTGGCTGTATCCGATTGCAGCCGAGAAAGCAGCGCCTGATGACTCAAGCCTGGATAACAAGAGAAAGAGGAATAAGATCAGAAGACGCTGCGGAGATGGGACGAGATCTGGCAAAAATGTCAAAGGCTGGACCACCTCGCCAAGCCAAACGTCAGTGAAAGCTTGGAGCTCGTAGCCTTCCCCAACAAAGGATAAAGTTATTTACTAAGGGAGTGGAATAACAGGGCTTATGGCTTTATAATTTCATATCATAGAATGGTTTGGGTTGGAAGGACCTCAAAGCACATTCAGTTCCAACCTCCTGCCATGGGCAGGGACACCTCCCACTGGATCAGGGGCTCCAAGCCCCATCCAACCTGGCCTTGGACACCTCCAGGGATGGGGCAGCCACCCCTGCTCTGGGCAACCTGGGCCAGGACCTCCCCACCCTGAGAGTAAAGAATTTCTTCCTAATGTCTCATCTAAATCTTCCCCCTTCCCATTTAAAGCCATTTCCCCTCATCCTGTCACCCTATACCCTTGGAAAAAGTCCCTCCCCGGCTTTTCTGGAGCCCCTTCAGGTCCTAGAAGCTGCTCTAAAGCCTCCCCAAAGCCTTCTCCTCTCCAGGCTGAACAACCCCAACTCTCTCAGCCTGGCCTCAGAGCAGAGGGGCTCCAGCCCTCACATCATCCCCACAGCCTCCTCTGAACTCATTCCAACAGTTCCATCCCCTTCTTGTGTTGAGGATTCCAGAACTGGACACAGGACTCCAGGTGGGGTCTCATGAGAGAGGAGCAGAGGAGCAGAATCCCCTCCCTCACCCTGCTGGTTTGGTTCCCTTTTCATCTGTGGCGGGGGGAGATTTGGCTTGAGGGAGATGAAGATATTGCAAAATACAAAGAATAAAAGACAAAGTTATTGGTTGGGAGCTGCAGATTGAGGGTTGAACAGGAAAAAAATTTTCACAGAAAGGGTGATTGGTCCCTGGCAGAGGCTGCCCAGGGAGGGGGTTGAGTCACCTTCCCTGGAGGGGTTTATGGTACAGGTGGATGAGGTGCTGAGGGACATGGGTTAGTGATTGATGGGAATGGTTGGAATCGATGATCCAGTGGGTCTTTTCCAACCTGGTGATTCTATGATTCTGTGATTGAGCTTCTCAGCCCAGCCCCGTCTCTCCCATGAGGCCCCTGCTATCACACAGTGGCATTTAATCAGCCTTCATTACAAATAGCATTTAATCAGATTCCAGGAATAACTGTAGATAAGGTGGTGGCACCATCCCAGTTTCCTTCACATCACCTCCTCCAAAAGCCTCAAGCAAGGTCCTCCAACCCCTTCCCAGCCTCATAATCTGGTGAGGAAACTGAGGCACGGTGTGAGACCACTCACATTTGGTCCAGCCTTGCTATGACTGAGACAAAAAAAGAATAAATAAATCCTATTTTCCCTGCCGAGGGAGAAGGGCAAGAGCTGCTGCCTCTCCCGGCAAAGCTCGTCTTTCTCCCACGCTGTCTGGTGAGAGGACGGGATGCGAGGAGCAGCCGTTCTGCAGGGATTACTGGGCTGGGCTTCAGGCCACATCGTAAAAAAATCCTGGTTATTATGTTAAACCTCCCTCTGTTTTGACTTTAGCTTTTGCTGGGAAGCAGAGATTCAGAGCACAGGGATCGGGCCTTAAAGATCGAAGTCAAAGAAATCGAAGCGTAGCGTAGAGAGGGTTTCCCACCCACCCCTTCCATGTTTTTTCCTGGAAAACACACTCATTCCCAGCATTTTCTTGGGAACGGTGTCGTTCGGGATGTTGGCAGCCCCATATTTGGGGGACGCCCGAAGACGAGCCCCACAGCACCCAGGCAGCAGCCGCCACGCGGGCAGCGTTCCCATCTCCTCAAGCATCCAAACAGAGATTTCTGGCACCCACCACCCTCCCTGTTCCTCTCCCAGCTGCGCAGCTCACATGGGTCTCTCTTGGAGACGCTGGAAAACTTTCTTTCCGGCAGCAGAGAACCCAGCAGAGCTCGAAAGTTAAAAAAAACACAACAATGAAAATCATGCTTTTCACGAAAAAGCAGCACCTCCAGCTTCTTGATGGGGTTGCGGAAGGAATTAGGGATAAGGAAAAGCCTCCAGGAGGCTGAACTCAACCTGGCAACCCCCTTCTAGTTGAAAAGTGATAGGAACCTCTAGGGAAAATAACGTCTTTCCTCCGCAACAGAAAAAAAAACCCCAAGTTTCAGCCCAAAACAAGCAGCAGCAGCGCTGGCAGCTCCACTCGCAGGGGCCACTGGACAGAGCTGGGAAGGGTGCGGGGTGCGCGGGATGGGGAGATGAGGGGTGTCTGTGAGGTTTTTGGGGGTGAGCAGCCGAATCCATCCCCTCTCTCGGGGGACGCTGCCTGGCCCCAGCCCTCCCATCCCAACCAGACCATATAGAGTCATCGCGCGCCGTCCTGGCACGGGCAGCGCTGGCATGGGGGCTTGGGGGGGTGGGGGAATTTGGGGGGTGCATCCCCAGCAGGAAAAGAGGGAGAGCTGCCCACAGCCTCCCCTGGATCCCAGGGGAGCAAGAGCCCCCCAAATCCACAGCCATTCACCTTCTACAACCCTGGGATACACAGACACACGGGGAGCGATGCCCACAGCCTCCCCTCGATCCCCGGGAAGAGAGATCCCCCCCAAATCAGCCTTCCCTTGCCCACGGGAAAGTCAGATGCCCCCCAGTCAGCCTCCCCTCAATCCCAGGAAAGCCAGATACCCCTCAAACCAGCCTTCCATCGTCCCTAGGAAAGCCAGATCCCACTCAGATCAGCCTCCCCTCGCCCCTAGGAAAGCCAGATCCCCTCAAATTCACACCTATTCCTCTTCTGCTGACCCAGGATAGACACAGGGAGCGATGCCCACAGCTTCCCCTCAACCCCAGAGGGGCCAGATCGACAAAATCAGCCTCCCCTTGACCCCAGAGAAGCCAAATCCCCCCAGATCAGCCTCCCCTTGGCCACAGGGAAGCCAGATCCCCCCAAATCAGCCTCCCCTCGATCCCAGGAAAGCCAAAGCCCCCCAAATCTGCCTCCCCTTGACCTCAGAGAAGCCAAATCCCCCCAGATCAGCCTCCCCTTGGCCACAGGGAAGCCAAATCCCCCCAAATCTGCCTCCCCTCGATCCCAGGAAAGCCAAATCCCCCCAAATCTGCCTCCCCTCGATCCCAGAAAAGACAAATTCCCCCAAATCTGCCTCCCCTTGACCCCAGAGAAGCCAAATCCCCCCAGATCAGCCTCCCCTTGGCCACAGGGAAGCCAAATTCCCCCAAATCAGCCTCCCCTCGATCCCAGGAAAGCCAAATCCCCCCAAATCTGCCTCCCCTTGACCCCAGGGAAGCCAAATCCTCCCCAGAGCAGCCTCCCCTGGACCCTAGAGTAGCCAAATCCCCCCAGATCCACCTCCCCATCCCCCTTTTGCCATCCCGGGACGGCCAGACGGGGACAGACAAACCCATAGGGGGACAGACAAACCCCTCTTACCTTGCCCTCCTGCATCCCCCCGCCCGGCGAGCATCCCCAGCATCCCCAGCAGGAGGATGCGGCTCCCCCACATCTCAGCCGAAGCCCTGCGCCCCCAGGGCTTGCGGGGGGCCCTCCCGGCCATCCCCAGGGCTGTCACCGCCTCCCTTCTCCTCCTCTGGCCCTGCCTCCCTTCCCTTCTTATGCTCTCGGGTCCCTCCCCCCCTGCCCCAGGTCCCTGCGGGGTCCGGGCTGGGCGGCCGGGGGAGGAGGGAGCAGCATTGTTCGCCTTTTATTTATTGCTGTGGTTCTTGGCCAAGCCGAGAGGCTTTAATGAAAACCAGACCGGAGCGGAGAGCTGCTCCCAGGCTCCCCGCCTCCAGTCCCGGGCTCCCCCTCCTCCTCCTCTGCTACCCCAGTTCCAGGCTGTCTGCAGTCCTGGGGTGTCCCTCATCACTTGCTACTCCCTTATCCCCAGCTCCCCCACAGTCCTCAGATAACCTTGTCCTGGGCTCTTGCCCCTAGTCCCCTCTCCTACTCCCTCTCATCCCCTGCTACCCCAGTTCCAGGCTGTCTCCAGCCCTGGGGTGTCCCTCATCCCTCAATCCCAGACTCCCCCTACCTCCAGCTCACCCCCCATTCCCCAATATACCCTGAGCTGGGCTCTCATCCCAGTCCTAGAGTTCCCCCCATCTCCTACTCCCCCTCCTCCTCTGCTACCCCAGCCCCAGGCCGTCTCCAGTCCTGGGGTCTCCCTCATCCCTTGCTACTCCCCTCTCCCAGGCTCCCCCACAGTCCCCAGATAACCTTGTCCTGGGCTCTTGCCCCTAGTCCCCTCTCCTACTCCCCCTCATCCCCTGCTACCCCAGTTCCAGGCTGTCTCCAGCCCTGGGGTGTCCCTCATCCCCCAATCCCAGAGTCCCCCCCTATCCTCAGCTCACCCCCCATTCCCCAACTTACCCTGTGCTGGGCTCTCATCCCAGTCCTAGGGTTCCCCCCATCTCCTACTCCCTCTCCTCCTCTCCTACCCCAGTTCCAGGTTGTCTCCTATCCTGGGGTGTCTCCAGTCCTGGGGTGTCCCTCATCCCCTGCTACCCCAAATCCCAGGCTCCCCCCTATTCCCACTATTCTCAGCTCACCCCTCAATCCTCAGCTAACCCTGTCCTGGGCTGTCCCCCCAGTTCTAGATTTTCCCCCATCCCGTACTCCCCTTCATCCCCTGCTGCCCCAAGTCCTCGGCTGTCTCCTATCCTGGGGTGTCTCCAGTCCTGGGGTGTCCCTCATCTCCTGCTATCCCCCAATCCCAGGCTCTTCCCTATCCCCAGTTCCCCCTCAATCCCCAACTAACCCTGTCCTAGAGTCCCCCCAATTCCTGTGGAAAAGTAAACTGAGGAACAGAGGGTATTGCTGCCCCTTCTTGGATGCAGGCAGAGGCTCCCAGGGAGGTGGTGGAGTCCCCATCCCTGGAGGTGTTAAAAGCCAAGTAGATGAGGTGCTCAGGGACCTGGTTTAGTAGTGGTCAGGTACGGCTTGGACTCGATCTTAAAGATCTTCTCCAAGAATGTTGAGGCTCTAGAGTGAGTGCAGAGAAGAGCAACGAAGCTGGGGAGGGGGCTGGAGAACAAGTATTATGAAGAACAGCTGAGATTGCTGGGGGTGTTTAGCCTGGAGAAGAGGAGGCTGAGGGGAGACCTCATTGCTCTCTACAACTCCCTGAGAGGAGGTTGTGGAGAGGAGGGAGCTGGGCTCTTCTCCCAAGTGACGAGAGGGAATGGCCTCAAGCTCCACCGGGGGAGGTTCAGGCTGAACATCAGGAAAAAATTTTTCAAGGAAAGGGTCATTGTTCCCTGGCAGAGGCTGCCCAGGGAGGTGGTTGATTCACCTTCCCTGGAGGGGTTTAAGGGACAGGTGGAAGAGGTGCTGAGGGAAATGGTTTAGTGATTGATGGGAATGGTTGGACTTAATGATCTGTTGGGTCTTTCCCAACTTGGTGATTCTACAATTCTATGATCCAGGCAGCGTGGTGGGAGCCCAGCAGAGCAGCTGCAACTCAGCAGCCTGGCACACAACGAGGCGAGGTTCGGAAGCCTGAGATGGCTTTCAGCCACCAGGAAATCAGCAGCAGCGAGGTCCAGCGGGACGAGGCCGGGCAGAGCGCTGCGAACGGCTTTCCAAGAAAGGGCAGTTGTGGCCAGGGCTGCTGCAAAAGGGTGAGCCAAGGGCTGGGAGGGAGCGAGGACCATGAGCCAGCGGAAACCCTGGGTGGCTGAGAGGCTCCAGCCAGCCTGTCACCACATAGCTTCACCATTACTTCACCATCACCAGTTTTCCTCATTTCTCTGCTTTCTCACCCAGTAGAAACAACAGAGCAGCTCGGGCTTGGGGCTGGGTGAAGGCAGAAGTCTCTCTGCTTCCCACCACTACATAGAAGCAGAGCGTGGAGAAATCCATGGCCCTGCATGGGGCTGGGGATCGCAGCGGCTGGTGGTTCTCCAGAGCAGCTCATAAAGGGCCTTTGTGTGGAAAGGAACAGGCGTTCTTCCTCCTGCCTGCAGCCTCCATCACTTGATATCCCAGCTGACAGAAGCTGTGGCCACCCGACCGAGGTCTACAGCTGGGTCACGCAGCCTGGCAGCTGAGCCTGAGGATTTCTGTGCCCCGGCGTCAGCCAAGAGCAGCACGTGTGGAGCAGGGGATCACTCACAACCGTGGATTTAAAGACAGGGAGAGCCCCTTGGTGTCTATTTCCCACGTTCTCCAGTTCTCCGTTCTCCCAGGCGCTCGGTCTTCATAGTCACAGAGGAGGCAACCAGCACACGGAGTCACACACAGGACGTGTGCTCAGGAAGATCCTGGGCAACCACATTTTGGGTCTTAGAATCAAAGAATTATAGAATCACCAGGTTTGAAGAGACCCACTGGATCATCAAGTCCAACCATTCCCACCAATCACTAATCCATGTCCCTCAGCACCTCATCCACCCGTCCCTTAAACCCCTCCAGGGAAGGGGACTCAACCCCCTCCCTGGGCAGCCTCTGCCAGTGCCCAATGACCCTTGCTGTGAAAATTTTTTTCCTAGTGTTCTTCCACCACTGCTCCACCAGCACAAATGGGCTTAGCCCATTACAGGTCCTTCTGCAAAGGACAAGGACAGCTGGAACATACTAAAGCAGCTCTACACCGTTTATAAGAACTTGCATACCAAGAAACTAAGATGATGTCTCCCTTAGACCCAATTTCACAGCATCCCCCACTGAAGTGACTTGTTTAGCCTGCACAAAACGACACAGAAATTCAATTCCTCAGCACAGGTGTTCAAGAGGCCACAGAGCGTAGCTGGCATGTTCTCTAGATCCAGCTGGTGAGTCTCAGAGCCCAAGAGACTTACCCCTTTCCGGAGGAAGGTCAGGGTTGGCCACTCAGCTGATGACTCAACGAGGTTGGCAGCAATGCCCTTATGGCAGAGTGATTTACAGGATGCACCAAACCAAACTCGAGTAGAGAAGCAAACACAGCTTTGAGAGAATCATAGAATCACAATCTCTTGGTTGGAAAAGAGCTTTGAGATCATCAAGTCCAACTCTACCTGTCCAGTACTAAACCAGATCCCTGAGCACCTCAACTACCCGGCTTTTAAACTCCTCCAGGGATGGGGACTCCACCACCTCCCTTGGCAGCCTCTGCCAGGGCCCGAGAACCCTTTTCATGGAGACATTTTTCCTGATGTCCAATCTG
This sequence comes from Clamator glandarius, assembly GCA_033459285.1. Taxonomy (NCBI): domain Eukaryota; kingdom Metazoa; phylum Chordata; class Aves; order Cuculiformes; family Cuculidae; genus Clamator; species Clamator glandarius. The sequence continues at coordinate 61,957 of JAUNZM010000801.1, forward strand.
AACCGGCCCTGGTGCATCTTGAGGCCATCTCCTCTCATCCTGTCACCTGGGAGAAGAGACCAACACTCACCTCACTACAACCTCCTTTCAGGCAGTTGTAGACAGTGAGAAGGTCTCCCTTCAGCCTCCTTTTCTTTTCTCCAGATTAAACAACCCCAGGTCCCTCAGCCAGCTCTTGTAACCCTTGTTCTCCAGCCCCTTCCCCAGGTCCGTTCCCTTCCCTGGACGCTCTCCAACCCCTCAATGTCCTTCTTGGAGTAAACAGCCCAAAACTGACCCCAGGATTCAAGAAGCGGTCTCCCCAGTGCCAAGTCCAGAGGGAGAAGAACCTCCCTGGACCTGCTGGCCACAGTTTCTGATCCAAGCCAAGATGCCATTGGCCTTCTTGGCCACCTGAGCCACTGCTGGCTCATGTTCAGCCGCTGCCAACCAACATCCCCAAGTCCTTCTCCTTGAGGCAGCTTTCCAGCTGCTCTTCCCCAAGCCTGAAGCTGCACAGGGTTGTTGTGTCCCAAGTGGAGGACTCGCCACTCGGCCAATGAGCTGGAATCTCTCCTTTCTTTCTCATCATGAAGGCAAGTCTGAAGGAGCTTCTGAGAAGCCTGAGCAGCAACAAGGCTGCAGCACACGAGCACGCAAATAACGTTAGACTGAGTTTAAAAATAAAGTCCTTTCCCCTATCAAAACCTCTCACAACTGTCCTCATCTCCATGGAATCTGAGTGCCTTCCAGAGGGGTATTAATCAACATGGCTTTCATTTGTCACGCAGAGGTCGTTCACCCTCCTACTGGGTCTCCTTTGGCCTGGAGAACTCAGTTTATCGGCTGATGTCAGGAGAAAAACGTTAATAAAAGCTTGACTTTCAAACCTTGCTTGTGTGAAGGAATCGTGTCTTCTCCATCTCCAGCAACTCAGCTGAATTCCTTCCCCAAGCCTTCAACAATAAGAGCATCCAGTGACTTCATTACATACTCGAAAGCAGCCCAGCTGGCCAAGTCATAAATACAGCCTGAAGGAAGCAATTTATTAAGATCTTTGTTAATGGATTAAAGTTTGCTCTAGGCTAACAAGCAGCCAGACAGGAAGGATTTGCTGCACGAGGGTGTTGTTTCAGGAAAAGCTACTTAGAAACCAGGATGTTCCCATGGACAAGCTTGGCCTACCTGCTTTCACATGGGGCAAAGCTCCTTTAGTCTTCTCTTCTTCAAAGTCACAGAACCACAGAATCATTTGGTTAAAGATGATCTTTGAGATCATTGAGTCCAACCGTACCTGTCCACTACTAAACCAGATCCCTGAGCCTCATCTACTTGGAGGGTTTTTTAAACCCCTCCAGAGATGGGGACTCCACCACCTCCCTGGGCAGCCTCGGCCAGGGCCTGAGAACACCCTCCGTGAAGAACTTTCTCCTGATGTCTAATCTGAACCTGCCCTGGTGCAACTTGAGGCCCTTTCCTCTCATCCTCTCTCCTGTTGCTTCAGAGAAGAGACCGACACCTGCCTCACTACAATCTCCTTTCAGGTAGGTCTAAACAGTGAGAAGGTCTCCCCTTGGCTTCCTTTTCTCCAGGCTAAAACAACCACAGGTCCCTCAGACACCTCTCGTAACCCTCCAAAATCATGAACCAAGAACCAAAGGGCTTGCCATGTTATTATAAAAGGTCCATCAAGATAGAGTACAGAAAGTAGAACTAGCGGAAGCGATCATGAAGGAGGAAATGGAAGACGGTTCTGAAGAGCAAACAAGCCTGTTGTTTTAAAATAAGGAACCTTTCAAAGCATAATGTGGCTTTTTCAGATCCCCTTTGGCTTCTAGCAGTGTCCTCGCCTTGTCCCTCACCTCATGCACACATCCTTATAGTGCAGCTTGTAGACAGAACATCTACAGGTAGATGTTGTCCAAGAAGGCCAACAGCATCTTGGCCTGGATCAGAAACAGCGTGGCCAGCAGGAGGAGGGAAGGGATTGTGCCCCTGGACTCATCTCTGGTGAGGCCACACCTGGAATCCTGGGCTCAGTTTTGCTCCTTCACTCCAAGAAGGACATTGAGGGGCTGGAGCACGTCCAGAGAAAGGAACAGAGCTGGGGAAGGGGCTGGAGAACAAGGGGTATGAGAGGTGGCTGAGGGACCTGGTGGTGTTTAGTCTGGAGAAAAGGAGGCTGAGGGGAGACCTCATTGCTGCCTACAAACCTCTGAAATGAGGTTGCAGCGAGGCAGGTGTTGGTCTCTTCTCCCCAGTGACAGGCGATAGGATTAAAGGAAACGGCCTCAAGCTGCACCACAACAGGTTCAGATTGGACATCAGGAAACATTTCTTCATGGAAAGGTTTCTCAGGCCCCATCCCTGGAGGAGTTTAAAAGCCAGGTAGATGAGGTGCTCAGGGATCTGGTTGAGTTGTGGACAGGTACAGTTGGACTCTGAACTCAAAGGTCTCTTCCGATCAAATGATTCTATGAAATCAGGCATTCGTAAGGCTCACCTAGGAGAGTCCCCTCCATAGTAGATGCTCTCACGCTGACAGAAGACTTGGTTATTCTCTTCATCACTAGCATCACAGTAGCAAAAGATGAACTGCAAAGATTGTGGTTCCTGGCAACAGAAGCCTAAAGTCTCAGTTTCCTTTTGCGTATCGCAATAGAGTACAAATGATGAGTAAACAGGAAAAGACAGCTGAGGAAAAGTAAGTGGGTGTGAGCCGTGGTTTCCTATTTTCTGTCCTCAAGATGTTCGTAGATGTGCAGTTCAAGGAGCAGCTGTAATGGTTCACCCAATTCCGCTAAGGCTGACACACAATTCAGATTCTGACTTCTTTTGAGAAAAGTTTCAGTCATGAGACATTTCCTGATGTCCAATCTGAATCTGCCTTGGTGCAATTTGAGGCCATTTCCTCTTGTCCTGTTGTCTGCCACGTGGGAGAAGAGACCAACACCCACCTCACTACAACCTCCTTTTAGAGCGAGAAGTCTCCCCTCAACCTCCTTTTCTCCAAGTTAAACAACTCCTGGTCCCTCACCTACCACTTCTCATAACCCTTGTTCTCCAGCCCCTCAATGTCCTTCTTGGAGTGAGAGCCTCAAAACTGAACCGAGGATTCGAGGTGCAGCCTCACTGGAGCCAGATCCAGGGTCACAATCACCACCCTGCTCCTGCTGGCCACACTGTGTCTGATCCAGGCCAAGATGCTGTTGACCTTCTTGGCCACCTGGGCCACTGCTGGCTCATGTTCATCCACGGCCAACCAAAACCCCCAAGTCCTTCTTCTCCAGGCACCTTTCCAGCTGCTCTTCCTCAAGTCTGGAGCTGCATGGGGTCGTTGTGTCCCAAGTGCAGGACTTGGCACTTGGCCTTGCTGAATCTCATCCCTTTGGTCCCAGCCCATGGATCCAGGTTGTCCATGTCCCACTGTAGAACACAGCACACACCACAGAACTCCGCTGTGATCGGCCTCTCCTGGCTCAAACAAAGACAGCAAATGAAGCAAAAGCATGAAGACATGACCGCTCCACACTACAATTATCCCATTCCAACAACCGTAGAGGTTGTCAAGTTCTCTGTTGGGGAGAGTAAGAGGCGAGTACAGCCAGAGAGCGAAGACACATTTCAGGATCGCTGCAACAGTTACTATAAACCAATGTGACATTATTTATTTAAGGATTTTTCTCAGTACAAAACATTACAAGTAAGTTTTCTACATTGAAATAGGAAATAAAAAAATAGAAATCATCATTAAAAACTATTAAAAATAAATATATAAAACTGCTGCACCAAACAGGTAGTTTATAAACACATCCCGAGCCGAGTTCTTCCAAACTTAACTCAACAGCGCTACAAAAATCAGGCATTTATTTCAAAACTCATCATTTCTATCAGATCATTGATTCTTAAATAGGGCAAGATTATCTTAGTACAAAAAAGACACAAGCAAATAGACACGGCACAAGAATTTACTGCATTATCGTTTGCCCATCACAGCCTCCTCGGTGCCGCACGGTTTCGAAGCACGAGGCACCTTCGCTTGAACAGCAGATCTTTATCAGTTCCAAGGCACCTTCCTCCCTAAGACCTGGTTGGTGATTTTCTGAAAGAGCAAAGCAAAGCAACAAGAGATGAGTTTCATTCCTCTGAAAACTAAAAACACTGAGCACAAAGACAGGGTTTTCCACAATAAACAACTGAATAAATTCATAGAATCGTGGAATGGGTTGAGTTGGAAAGGACCTTAAAGCCCATCCAGTTCCAACCTCCTCCAAGCCCCGTTCAACTTGGCCTTGAACACCTCCAGGGATGGGGCAGCCACGGCTTCCCTGGGCAACCTGGGCCACCTCATCAAGAATTTCTTCCTAACGTCTCATCTAAATCTTCCCCCTTCCAATTTAAAGCCATTCCCCTTCATCCTATCATTCCAGGCCCTTGGAAAAGGTCTCTCCCCAGCTCTCCTGGAGCCCCTTCAGGTATGGGAAGCTACCCTAAGGTGTCTCTTCTCTAGGATGAACAACCCCAACTCTCTCAGCCTGTCCTCAGCACTTGGATCATCGCTGTGTCCTCTTCTGGAGGTAGCAGGCTGCTGCCAGTTGCCGTCTTCAGCATATGATGAAGGAAGGGTCAGGAAAGCAGCAAGAAGGACCTGCTGGTGAGCACAACCACGAGCTACACCACCAGAACCTTGCAACTTATTTCTACGTTGCTGCTAATCGTCAATTGAGGAACGGACTGCAGGATGTGTCAGTTCTGCTGGGCTCCACGTGGCTTGTGAGGTCCCTGTTGTGTAGCCCTGGTCATTCTCAACGTACCACCAGAGAACACTCTCTGCTTACGTGCACACGTATAACTCCAGCAAAGCCAGATCTCGGTGTGAACTACGTCCCCAATATAAAGGCTCAAACCTCCTCATACGATCAGCCCTTATAGCTCACAGGCCCCTTCGTAATCCAAGAAGCAAACGCAGCGAGGAATTCGATGTCATCTGCCCTGTCTGCTCTGCTTCCAGGAAGTGGCTACAAACCCAAATTCTGAACATGTTGCTGACAGGAGAGAAAACGCAGCCAAGGGGATGAAAAACAAGCAATAAAAACACTGTAAAGCAGCAAGCTGAGAACAATTCCATTTCACATCTCCTAGAAACCTGTGCCTTTTCCTTTGGGGTAGTGACACCTTGTGGCCCCTGCCTTGCATTGGCCACTAAAAGACACATCCCTTCTATAAACAAAACGCTTGGTGCTCTTAAATGCTCACAGCATTTATAATGAGTTGAGGGAATTGTGTAAATTAATAACTTTGACTTTAAACTGCTGCTCCTTATGGAAGTTTCTCCCATGCTTCCTATTTATGAGAGCGACATCTGACAGGGGGAACCTCATGGGGTTTAACCAGGCCAAGGGCAAGGTCCTAAACCTGGGTTGGGGCAATCCACGATTTCAATCCAGGGTGGGGGGGTGATGTGATTGAGAGCAGCCCTGAGGAGAAGGACTTAAGGTGCTGAGGGATGAGAAGCTCAACAGGAGCCGGAAAAGGGTGCTCGTAGCCCAGAAACCAACCATGTCCTGAGGGGCATCCAGAGCAGCGCGGCCAGCAGGACGAGGGAGAGGATTCTGCCCTTCTGCTCCGCTCTGGTGGGACCACATGGAGTCCTGTGTCCAGTTCTGGAATCCCCAACGTAAAAAGGAGATGGAGCTGTTGGAATGTGTACAGAAGAGGCCACAAAAATGACGTGAGGGCTGGAGAATCTCTGCTATGAGGCCAGGCTGAGAGAGTTGGGATTGTTCAGCCTGGAGAAGAGAAGGCTCCACGGACAAATCTGAGCAGCTTCCAGAACCTGAAGGGGCTCTAGGAAAGCTGGGGATGGACTTTCTCCAAGGGTATGGAGTGACTGGGTGAGGCTTTAAACTGGAAGGGGGAAGACTTAGATTAGACATTAGGAAGAAACTCTTCACCATGAGGGCGGGGAGGCCCTGGCACAGGTTGCCCAGGGAAGCTGTGGCTGCCCCATCCCTGGAGGTGTTCAAGGCCAGGTTGGATGGAGCTCTGAGCAGCCTGATCCGGTGGGAGGTGTCCCTGCCCATGGCAGTGGTTTGAAACTGGATGGGCTTTGAGATCCCTTCCAACTGAACCCATTCCGCGATTCTATGATGGACAAGCTTCAGGAGCAGGAAGAATTTGCATCTGATAAACTCATACAATCCGTTTGCATTTCACGGGGTCTGTACAGCTCTGTCTGCGCTGCCATCAGATCAGAAACGTCTCAATAGAGCTTTCAGAACTGAAGGACACGCACAGCCCTTATCCGACTGGTACAATTTTATGTTCTACTTGAAATGAAAACTACAAAGGGAGGGGACACTGGGACAGAACATCAGAGCCACGTGCATCCTCGTGATAACTTTGCTATCTTAATACGAATGAGGATTTAACAAGTCAAAAAATTAAGAACACAGGTTCCAATTGGTCATTAGGAGAAGTTTCTGGATCAAAAGGGTTCTTAGGCTGCTCAGGGCAGTGGTGGAGTCCCCATCCCTGGAGGTGTTTAAAAGCTGAGTAGATGAAGTGCTCAGGCATGTGGTTTAGTAGTGGATGGGTACGGCTGGACTCGAACTCAAAGGTCTTCTCCAACAAAGCAAATCCACGACTCTACAATTAATCAGGACCATGTGCCCTTGTCTTTTTTCCATGAACCCTGTTCAGGTACTCAAATAATTCAGGTTAAGTAGAGCGATTCCTCATTGCATTTTGACTGTTTTGACGCTGACTAAATGCTAACACATCCTAATCACCTAGAAATGCAAATACCAGCAAAGGATTCATTTTTTAAAAATCACTCAAATGCTTCTGACTGCACGAAAAAAGAATTCTAAACATTCCACTATAAATATGTGGCCAGAACACTTACTGCTTTGTAAAGCTGTGCTTTGAGGCGGTACGAGTTGTATTCCTTTCTTCTCTTCTCCTCCTCTCGTTTCTTCTGCACCTCTGGCAGCTGCTCATAGATGCTTAAGAGTAAATACAAGAAGTCAAAAATAGGCACTAGGAAGGAACTTATTTGATATAAAAAAAACCCAAAGCATCCTCTGTTTTATCTTGATATTCTGTTTAATGCTGCTGGCCAAGAGCATCACTAGACCATTTATTTGGGTGTCTCCTCATATCACACAGAGGAAATGTGGAATATACAGTAGTTGTGATACCAGAAATTCCCACATCCCAGAATGCTTTTCTCTTGCGAGCAGCACCCTCCTACAAGCAATATTTACATCATTTAAATGTCTGTACAGCTGATCATGGAATGCTTTGGGTTGGAATGGACCTCAAAGCCCATCCAGTTCCAACCCCTATGCCGTGGGCAGCAACACTTCCCACTGGACCAGGTTGTTCCATGCCCCATCCAACCTGGCCTTGAACACCTCCAGGGGTGGGGAAGGCACAGCTTCTCTGGGCAACCTGGGCCAGGGCCTCCTCACTCATCATCATCAAGAATTTCTTCCTCAATGTTCAACCTAAATCTCCCCTGTCCAATTTAAAGCCATTCCTTCTCGTCCTATTGCTCCAGATCATTTTAAATGTCCCTCCTCAGTTTTCCTGGAGCCCCTTCAGGTCCTGGAAGCTGCTCTAAGGTCTCCATACAGCCTTCCCTTCTCCAGGCTGATCAACCCCAACTCTCTCAGCCTGACCTCTCAGCAGTGGTGCTGCAGTCCTTGCATCATCTTCATGGCCTCCTCTGGACCAGTTGGATTTGATCCCCGCTTTCTTGGTTCTGCCTACTTAGTTATGCCTTATCATACAGCTGCTTATTACTCACACTGAAAAAACTGAGTTACCCCCAACTCTGACTGCAGATATTGTTCATTCATCTCCCCCACCCACTTACACAGATCACCCATCTCCAGGAAACAAAGTTTTCTCAACCTTACCGTTTAGATCTTTGAACCATTTCGCTCTTTGGAATTGTTCTTCCCTTTTCTTTAATCAGAAAACCTAAAGGGAAAATATTGAGACAAGAGAATAGTGAACAAGCCTGCTTCTCATAAAGAATACAACAGCAACAACTTGAGTCCTTTATAAGTTATGGTTTCATAGAAGCATTGAACGGCTTTGGTTGGAAAAGACTGTTAAGACCATCAAGTCCAACCATCGATCCAGTCCTGCTAAGTCCACCACTGGACCATAACCCCAAATATGAAATCTATTTCTCTTTTAACACACCTCCAGGGATGGGGACTCAAGCATCTCCCTGGGCAGCCTCTGCCAGCACCCGAAGGCCCTTTCAGTAATGAAATTCCTCCTAAAATCCAACCTAAATCTCCGCTGGTGCATCTTGAGGTCATTTCCACTGCCTACAAGGGAGAAGAGACCAAGCTCCATCTCACTACAACCCTCTTTTCAGGTAATTGTAGACAGTGATGAGGTCTCCCCTCAGCCTCCTTTTCTCCAGGCTGAACAACCCCAGGAACTTCGGCCACTCCCACAGCCCTTGTTCTCCATCTCCTTCCCCAGCTCTGTTCCCCTTCTCTGGACACGCTCCAGCCCCTCAATGTCCTCCTTGGAGCAAGGGGCCCGAAGCTGCACACAGGATTTGAGATGCGGCCTCACCAGAGCCGAGTCCAGAAGCACAATCATTCCCAGCTCCCGCTGGCCACACAGTTTCTGATCCAGGCCAAGATGCCACTGGCCGTCTCGGCCACCTGGGCCACTGCTGGCTCACATTTAGCTGAGCATCAATCAAGAACCCTTGGTCTTTCTCCTCCAGGCTGCTCTCCAGGCACTCCTTTCCAAGACCTGAGCATTGCAACTTACCAAAAATAACGATAAGCAACTGCAATACTTCTAATTAAAAACACACACAACCTTGACTACAAAGTGGAAATTAATTCATTCCTATCGAGCGTAGAAATCAGAACCGTGAAGGTACCTCTGTTGGACAGCACGTGATTCGCATTCATGTAGCCCTTTCTTTTCTCTGGAGGGTTGAACAGCTCTTCTCGCTCAGCCTGCAGTACGGTCTGCATCTTCCTTTCCTCCATGACAAGCTTGAGATGCTTCACGCGCTCTCCAGAGCGAGAGATGAAATCGGGGCGATGCACTGCAAGAGCCTCCTATGATGGGATGACACAAACCAAAACCTACTGTGGTCAGCCTGTCTCCCTGCAGGAGCAACAAAGGTATCTAACACCAGGACAAAAGCATGGAAAAGCATCCCACCAAAGCAGTATTTGGTTTAACAGCTAAAATCCTGTGCATCCTCCTTAGTCATGGAACGGTTTTGGTTAGAAGGGACCTCAAAGCCCATCCAGTTTCAACATGAACATGGGCAGGGACACCTCCCACTGGATCAGGTTGCTCCAACCCATCCAACCTGGCCTTGAATACCTCCAGGGATGGGACAGCCACAATTTCCTTGGGAAACCTGGGCCAGGGCCTCCCCACCCTCATCAGGAAGAATTTCTTCCTATCATCTAATCTAAATCTTTCCATTCCAATTTAAAACAATTTCCCCTCACCCTATCAGTCCAGGCCATTGGAAATAGTTCCTCCCGAGCTTTCCTGGACCCCCTTCAGGTACTGGAAGATGCTCTGAGGTGCTCTAGCCTTCAGATCATCACCGTGGCCTTCTCTGGATCCCTTCCAATAGTTCCACCTCCTTACGCTGGGGATTTCAGAACTGGACACAGGACTCCATGTGAGGTCTCACCAGAGTGGAGTAAAGGATAATGAGCCAAAAAGGATTATGAGCAAAAGCGACAAAATCTTATCAAGAAAGCACAGCATAATTCATAAAGACAGAAGATTCTGTAACTTCTTGCAGTGTCCTTGCTATATATCACTTGACACTTCAACATTACTGATTCATTTTGGATCAGAAGTGGAATTTTGACAGCAATCTCCTGGCGTCTCCGTTTGCCACCCTTCAATACCCACCACAGGGCACTCTCTGAGCACAGGACGAGATGCAAATGAACTGACAGAGACTTCAGAAGTGCACCTAAACCAGTGCTTCCTAACTTTGATTTGATTTGCTGTGGACAATCTCTTTCCAAAATATTTCTGTACGCCACCTTGTTATTTTTCCACAGGTCCTTAAGGTGATGACAGCTGGTACGAAGTGCAGAACGTACGCACAGAGCCACTGCTTGTGCTGTATGAATTAAAGCCCATTAGATGATGTGAGGGCTGGAGCACCTCTGCTAGGAGGCCAGGCTGAGAGAGTTGGGGTTGTTCAGCCTGGAGAAGAGAAGGCTGCGGGGAGAGCTTAGAGCAGCTTCCGGTATCTGAAAGGGCTCCAAGAAAGCTGGGGAGCATTATTTCTGCGTGGAAGCAAGTATGACTTCATGCTATCTCAGCTACAGCCCCTCTAGTTCTTGAAGCCAAATGGTTTAAGCCCTAAATTATCAGGTCAGGTCAAATACATTTGCATGTAGTTGAAAGCCCAGAGAAGCGGTGGATGCCCCCATCCCTGGAAACTTTCAAAGTAGATTGGATGGGACTTTTAAGGAACCCAATCTGGTTGAAGATGCCCCAGCTCACTGCAGGGGGGTTCGACTGCATGACCCGCAGGTACTTAAAAAGCAAGTAGATGAGGTGCTAAGGGATCTGGTCTAGTAGATTAGACTCAATGATCTCAAAGGTCTTTTCCAACCTAGCAATTCTATGACTCCATGACCTGTAAGGGTCCTGTCCAACCCAAACTACTCTGTAAGCCAGATTACTGTAAACAAACAACTGAAATTAATCAGTTTTCTTGAGTTTGTTGTGGGTTCTAGTGTTTGACGTTTTGTTTTTAAGCAACAGCAGTCTGTAACAGATTGACTTCCACCGATTATAATGGTGAAATAACAAAAGGGAACAATTCAAGTTTCCACAATGTTCATCCTAACTCCTGGAACCCTACTGAGATCCCAGTGGCGTCAGAGCACAGAATCACAGAGCATCACAGAACGACCCGAGCTGGAAGGGACCCAAAAGGATTACTGAGTTCAACTCCTGTCCCTGCATAGGACAACCCCAAAATTTACACCACGTGTCTATGAACATCGCTACCTGTAGCGTGAGCCTCACAAATGGCTGCAAGGTCCTTTTTTCAGCATCTCTTTCTGGCACTGCTCGCTGAACCATGTTCCGGAGTTGCTGATCTTGCCAGTTCTTCTCTCGGAGAGGTTCTCTCCACAGCTTTGTGCTGGTCACTGGTTCAAACCAAGACAGACCAGGCCCGGAAAAGGATTTGGTCTGGTTTTCTTTATGAGATTCAGATTTCCCATGTTCTGCTTGAACAAACCATGAAATCCCTGTTAAACAGAAGAATAGTGATTTGTAGGTGACATGTCCCTCTTTTCCATTCCCATCTTTGGTTCCCTCATGCCCAAGGTCTTAACTAAACATAATTTGTGGCACTAACACAGCAATAAATGCTCACTCCAGTTTAAGAACAGTTGGACTCTGTAGTGGACAGCTTTGAAACTACCAAAAGAAAACCTCAGAGGAAATTCTAGAAACCTTGCTCTCCTGCTGCAGAATTGAGATCATAGAACGGTTTGGGTTGGAAGGGATCTCAAAGTCCATCCAGTTCCAACCCTTCAGCCGTGGGCAGGGACACCTCCCACTGGACCAGGCTGCTCAAAGCCCCATCCAGCCTGACCTTCAACACATCCAGGGATGGGGCAACCACAACCTCTCTGGGCAACCTGGGTCAGGATCTCCCCAGCCTCATCATCAAGAATTTCTTCCTAATGTTCAACCTAAATCTTCCCCCTTCCAATTTAAAGCCATACCCCTCATCCTGTCACTCAAGGCCTTGGAAGAAGTCCTTTACCACCTTTCCTGGAGGCCCATCAGGTACTGGAAGCTGCTCTAATGTCTCCCCACAGCCTTCTCTTTCTTCTCCAGGTTCAACAACCCCAACTCTCTCAGCTTGGCCTCATACCAGAGGTCATGGCCTCTTCTAGACCCACCCAACAGTTCTACCTCCTTCTTGGGATTCCAGAGTTGGACACAGGTCTCCAGGTGGGGTCTCAACAGAGCAGAGTAGAGTGGGAGAATCCCCTCCCTCGCCTCGCTGGCCACGCTGCTCTGGATGCAGCCCAGGATATGGTTGGTTTCTGGGCTGTGAGCACACGTTACCAACTCATTCTGAGCTTCTCCTCCCCCAGCACCCCGAGTCCTTCTCCTCAGAGCTCCTCTCAATCATATCATTCCCCCATCCTGTACTGAAACTGCAGATTGCCCCAACCCAGGTGTAGGACCTTGCACTTGGCCTTGTTGAACCTCATAAGGGTCATACAACCCCACTTCTCCAGCTTGTCCAGGCCCCTTGGGATGACAATCCATCCTTCTGATGTGACAACCGCACCATTTGGCTTGATGTCACCTGCAAACTTGCTGAGCAAGCACCCAATCTCCCTGTCTCTATGATAAATGAAGATATTACACAACGCTGGTCCCAGCACAGGCCCCTCAGAGACACATTCGCAATTACATGTTTTCAAGGAACCTCTATGCTAAGGCTCCAAGGCTTTTTATAGATATTTTTGAAACCCAAATGTCTTGCATCTCCCAAATGTTATCTATGTCCACGAGAATTAGATTACTCGCAGTTTACACACAGAATGGAATTCGAATGCATCAGCGAGTGCTCTGAAGAGAGATTCTAAACAAAACTGGGATGAGAGAGAATGACTTCTCCCTATAATGACATTGATGACTAAGGAAAACATTTTTAAACATTTAATCATGGCATCGTGGAGACTGATGGGAAAATTAAAAGAAAAGAAAGTCAGGAGGCTACAAGAACAGCCCAAAATTGCAACTCTAGCAAGAAAAGGAAGACGAGTCTTGTTCTTCTGGCACCACATTTTGCACTCAATTACACAGAATGAGGACTTTTCAGGAGTAAGGAACTGCTAAGAACTTTACATCTCCCTGAAAGGAGGTTGTAGTGAGGTGGGCGCTGGTCTCTTCTCCTAAGTGACAGTGACAGGATGAGAGGAAACTGCCTCAAGTTGCAGCAGGGTAGGTTCAGATAAGACCGCAGGAATTACTTTTTCACGGGAAGAGTTCTCAGGGCCTGGCAGAGGCTGCCCAGGGAGGTAGCGGAGTCCCCATCCCTGGAGGGGTTTAAAAGCCGGGTAGATGAGGTGCTCAAGAATTTAGTAGTGGAGAGGTACAGTTGGACTTGATCTCAAAGGTCTTTTCCAACCAAGCCAGTCTACGATTTTCTGCCTTTACTGGCCAGGTTGCATCTCTCAGCTTGACTGAAAATCCCATTGTAACAAAGCACTGGAGAGTTCCCTCGACGTGGCATTTGTGTTTAAAACCCAGTGCTTAAACCCAGAATAAGAACCACCCTTCCCAGTGATGGACTGTGCTGTGTCCTAGCTAACCAACCTCACCTGTGTTGCTGGTTGAGATCCAAAGCTTTTGTGCTCTGCACAGAAAACGTTCTTTTGACTGACCTTGTGATAAACGCAGCCTGCTCATTTTTTATCCTTTTTTACACTAAAACATCACCTGGCTGTTCCTTCTGCTTACCCTTGCTTCCCGCTGCCCGATGATCTGTGACAGCACCATCTGACTTTCCCGAAATACCATCGATGCGGTGCCAAGGTTCCTGGGGCCGTTGATTTGGCTGGTTGGGTCTTGGAGTAGGAAAGGTCATACCAACATCTCGAGTGTTTTTCTTAGTGGCGCTGTTCACAATCTCCAAGTCTCCTGTAGTTGAAAATGAATGAGAACGTCTTATTCCAGAGCAGCTGGAAGCCCGCGTAACATAATTCTGGGGATGACCCTCAATTTTAACTCTGAAGCTGAAGAATCGCTTTCTTTACCCCACCTTCAAAGGGCAAAATCTTTTATATTCACACTTCCAATTCAAGATGAGTTTAGAGGGATTCAGGATTGTTAATTTATTATACAGTAAAGTGTGTCCAAGTATCTCAAGCAAAACAAGAAGATGGATAGATAGAGAGAGAAAGCAAGAGAAGACAGATAGATAAAAAAGGGAGTAGAGCACAAGTGTTATGAAAAGTAGCTGAGGGACCTGGGGCTGGCTTAGCCTGGAGAAAAGGAGGCCGAGGGGAGATCTCATCACTCTCTACAGCTCCCCGAAAGGAGGTTGTGGTGACGTGCCTGTTGGTCTTTTGTCCAAGTAAGAAGTTGCACCAGGGAGGTTTGGATTGGAGATTAGGAACAACTTCTTTCCTAGCAAAGGCTGCCCAGGGAGGTGGTGAGTCCCCATCCCTGGAAGTATTCAAAAGGCAGATACCTGAGGTGCTCAGGCACCTGGTTTAGTAGTGGACAGGTACGGTTGGACTTGATGATCTCAAAGGTCTTCTCCAACCAAGCGATTCTATGAGCTCAAACACTACCAAGACTACAAAACAGTGGAGTTGCTGGCACATGCCTGCAAAATACGTTCTGTGAGGAACACGTCTTGCGGATCAAAGACATTAAAATCTACTGGAAGTCCATTGAAATGGATCAGAGCTTAGGTTAATGAACTTGCGAGTGAGCAAATGGGCTGCTAATTGAGCAGACCAATAAAGACAATGATCTAGCTCATTTTAATTACAGCAGAACATCTTTCTCTAGAGTATCTGACTGAATTTGAAGAACGCTGTGCATATACACCCAGCACCAGAACCATAGAATCATAGAATGGGTTGAGTTGGAAGGGACCTTAAAGATCATCTGATTCCAACTCCTCTGTGATGGGCAGGGACAACTCCCACTGGACCAGGCTGCCCAAGGGCACATCCAAGCTGGTCTTGAACTCCTCCAGGGATGGGGCAGCCACAACTTCCCTGGACAATCTGGACCAGTGCCTCACCACCCTCAGAATGAAGAAATTCCTCCTTACATCTAGTCTAAATCTGCCCCTCTCCAATTTAAAGCCATTCCCCCTCATCCTATCACCACAAGCCTTTGCAAACAGCCCCTCCCCAGCTTTCTTGTAGCCTCTTCAGGTACTGTAAGGTCACTATAAGGTCTCCCTGGAGCCTTCTCTTCTCCAGGATGATGAAGTCCAACTCTCTCAGCCTGGCCTCGTATGGGAGGAGCTCCAACCCTCTGATCATCTCTGTGGCCTCCTCTAGACCCGTTCCAACAGTTCCATCTCCTCCTTATGTTGGAGATTCCAGACATGGACACAATATTCCAGGTGACGTCTTGCAAAAGAGGAATAGAATCGCCTCCCTCAACCTGCTGTCATGCTTCTTTTGATGCAGTCCATGTAACAGACTTTGGAGAAGTTAATTTGGTTGCCAAAGAGATATAAAGCAGAAGCAAATACAGAAAAGACGAGTCTGGAAGTGAGCAACTCACCTGCCTGGATACCTTTGTTTAGCATCCGTGTCCGTCGCTTGGTAGTAAGAGCAGAGCTTGGCCCCCAAGAACTGCTGCTTGTGGAAGCTGAATCCGATGAAACGGAGATTGCCCGCTAGGAAAACAAGCAAGAGAACAAAAATTCCTGAAATACTGACTAAAACGAGGAGAAAGCAGGTATTAAATAACAAATAGGATACAGTCATCACTCTCTACTTGTACCTTGACTCTACTGTTACTTAGAATCTATGATTTGATTCTCTGGTGTTCTTCAATTCCATGATTTAGGTGTTTATCACAGGCTGAGCAGCGTCTCTTATTGCTACACCACACAACAACCAGCCTTGACTTTCTCCCCATGCACTAACGCGCTTTCTGCATCCCATAGAATCATGGAATGGTTTGGGTTGGAAGGGACCTTAAAGATATCCAGTTGCAACCCCCATCGCACCTCCCACTGCATCAGGCTCCTCAGGGCCCATCATCCTCAACATAAGGATATGGAACTACTGGAATGGGTCCAGAAGAGACTGCAAAGAAGATAAGGGCTGGAGCACCTCTACTATGAGGAAAGGCTGAGAGGGTTGAGGTTGTTCAACCTTGAGAAGAGAAGGCACTGAGGAGACCTTAAAGTGGCTTTCCAGTGTCTGAAGGAGCTCCAGGAAAGCTGGGGAGGGACTATTTCCAAGGCGCCTGGAGTGACAGCACGAGGGGAATGGCTTTAAATTGGAAGGGGGAAGATTTCAACTAGACAATAGGCATAAATTTCTCACAGTGAGGGTGGTGAGGCCCTGGCCCAGGTTGGCAAGCGAGGTGGTGGCTGCCCCTTCCCTGTTGGTGTTCAAGGCCAGGTTGGATGGGGCTTGGAGCCCCTGCTCCAGTGGGAGGTGTCCCTGCCCATGCCAAGGGGGTTGAAACCGGGTGATCAACTTTAAGCTCCCTTCCAACCCAACCATTCTATGATTCCAAGAACATGTTTTTAGTTTCACAGAGCTATTTCGGCTCTAGCAGAGCACAGACAGCTGTGGTAGAGCAATATCTTCTTTCAGAGAAGAGAAATGAGTGCTCAGTAAGAGGGAAGAGAGCATGAAGGAAAGAAAAACCCAAGATAACCCATTTAGATGCATGTGCAGCTCAGCCCACAGAAATAAACACAAGCAGCCACTCAACACTCAACACTGTTTGGACCAAAAGACGCAGTGCAGAGCTTTCAAAACCCTTCAAGCAGTTGAAGAGCGCAACCTTTTGCTTTGTACCTGCTACCAGATGGCACAGCTCGAAGAAGGCTTTAGAAATCACAGAAACTGGGAGAGATAAAAACCTGCTGGGAGGGGTTCGGCATCTATAAATAAAACGTTGTAACTAAGTTTGCTGGAAGCGGAGCTGACAAAAGGCTCGCAGGAAAAATGGAGCTAAAAAATGCAGAGCTTGCCTGGGAAATGGGTGCAGCAGCTCTCCAGGAGCAGGGCTGCTGCTACGAAGCAACTGATGGCACTGAAACACCTCCATCCTACCACTCCAAAAAAGTCCTTGGAAAAAGTCCCTCTCCAGCTTTCCTGGAGCCCCTTCAGGTACTGGAAGGTCTCTCTAAGATCTCCCTGGAGCTTCTTTTTCTCTAGGCTGAACAACATCAACTATCTCGAAGCAGCGTACAACCAACATTTAGAACAGACAATAAGAAAATGCAAATAATTCCCATTTTTGATAAAAAGGTATTTCTCCTTCCCCAGAGTCATTCAGAGAAGAAGACAGAGTTAAAATCTACCACCTTGTCTTTCCAGCACCACAGTCATCAGGATTGCTAAAGCACAGAACGTGCAGGTAACCAAAAATCAGACAGTACAGGATCTTGCTTCCCCAGACAAATAAAGGAGGAGGAAAAAAAACCTAAGTGAGAACAAAGGGAAAGAAAGCACAAATGATCTTTGAAGATATTTTGCTCTCCTCCTCCCTCCTGGACAGGCAGAGTGAGTTGTCTGAGCTACTGAGATCAAAGAAAGCAGCTGCCACACAAAAAAGCATTCTGGGAGGATTCTCGTAATAACAAATTCTGCTCTAGTGCCATTTCTATAAAGAGCGGTTAAACTGTCTTTTGGTCTCACTGCCCACATACCTGGATCATGTTCCTTTTCTTGTGTCTCTCAGAAGCAACCTTGAGATATTCGACACCCCCAGCTTTGCCGCTTCCCTTGTCCCACTCTTCAGAGCGAGTTTTCTGGCGGTTGATGGTCTCATAAAGCTGGGAGAGTCTTGGAGTCACCTGAACTCTTTCATGTCCAAAGGCCCTGATCAGCCTGGCTGTATCAATGGTGGAAATGTTGCTGCTCACCTCAGTCGGAGTAGCAGTTCCCAGCCCCGTGGGGGCTGCTGAGTCTGACTCTGAGATGGTAGAACTCACGGTGGAGCCATGATCTCTACTAAGCCTCGTCTCTGAGGAAGTCTCACTAGGAGTTTCCAAGCACTGCTGGCGCTCCAAACCTTTATTCATGCGGTAAAGAGCTTCTTCTCCTGACCTGTTTTTCCTCAGCTCCACAAAGCTATTTTTCTCATGGGTGATACGTTGTCTTCCTTCAACACACGTCACGTTAGGCTTGAAGGTACTTTCAGACATGCTCTTCTTCTGCTCTCTTCCCTTCCTTTTCTCTTCAGCCACATTCATTTCAGACTTTGGGGACATCAGTGTGTGCCTGATGGGATTCTGAAGGACCCTGGCCAATCGATCGAGTCGTTCAACAAGGGACAGCTCACCGTTTCTCCTAAGATCATGCTGCTGGTGTCTCTTCTGGCGCTCCAAGAACTTAATCCAGAGTTCATCTAAGCTAGCACTGGAGTGCAATCTCTGTCTTGGTGGAAGGTCTTTCTCCATCTTCTCATTAAGGCAAGTCGTTTGGCTGTGAGGCAAACGGAAATCCCCATCTGTCCTTTCTTCCATTTCTCTTCTGCCGTGCTCTTTCCCTGGTGTTTCATTCCTCAAAGACATGCTAACATCCAGATCCTCGTTCCTGCTGTAATCTGCTTCTGCAGTGAGTGGAAAGAACTCATTTTCACCATCTTTTTTATGGTGAACAGAGAAAACACGCTGATGACGATGTGCCGTCTTCCAGTTCGGCAGGACGGCCCTCGAGGAAGATCTAGTGTGTCCAATACCAGAACCATCCTCTGACTGCTCACTGTTAGAAAGGAAGAAGCTCTCGTATCTGGGCACCGGCTGATGAAGGTAGAAACGTGCAGATCTGAAGCCCGAATGAGCATTTTTCACAGACTTGGAGTGATCTGTGCGTTCTGGAAGAGAAGCGAACACTTCAAATTGTCATCTCTTCACAGGGAAGCAGGTAGCAAGCATCAAATCTTAGAGGATGATTTTCATCCCAACACTTCCCAGTCACTTCAAAAGATTAAAAGCAAGAATCACGGTACCCATTCCCAAAATGCACTAAGGCAGCAATGAAGTTCTAGTATTATTAAAAGTATATAAATAATCTTTTCTATCAGTTGCAACACGGAATCCAATAGAACATTTATTGTGGCTTGAGCTGAAGTAGAGTCAGTTTTGTGTCTTCAGCTCAGTCTCATCTGAGTAATTTCATTTTCTGAAAGTTCACTGCAGGTTTTTCAGTCAAGGTTTGTCTCTAGCAGTGATCACACGGGGCTCTGGGATGCAGATAGGCTAAAGCTTGTCCTTATTCCTACCAAAACCAAGGCCACCTTGGAGCTAGTGGAGCCCTGAGTCAAAGAGGTGAGAAAGGTGGCAACTGTAGGAGGGCCGGATGGGACAGGTGACCCCAAACTGACCAACAGAGGATTCCATCCCATAGACGTCACGCTTGGGATAAAACAGAGATCATGAGGGCCTCACTCTCTTCTTCAATAGCCAATGTCCAGTGAGGACCTTGTCTGCCTCGTTGCCCTTGATCCTGGCTCTGTGTGTTCCTGAATTCAGTTCCTGAGCCCAGCTCCCTCCTCACCTCGGACCCTTTCCCTCATGTCTGCTTTGCGGCACCTGTGGTGACGTGAAGTCGTTGAGGAGTGGGGGCAAGATTTCATCTTGGTATATATTTTATTACTTTCTTACTATTTTCATAATTATTATTGCACTAAAGTGGTAGTTTTAGGTTTTAACCCACAAGTCTTTTCCTCTCATTTTCCTGGGGGCTGCGGGGGGCATTTGGGAGCCCAGCTGCTGAGTTTTAGCTGCTGAAAATAGGTGGGTCAGGGCTAAACAGTGACATCAGTATATAAAACCATCCGTTCTGCTTTTATTTCCATGAGAATACCTCTTTGTTTTCTACACAGGCATCTACACAGGCAGAGTAAGACTAGACATAAGGAGGAATTTCTTCACCATGAGGGTGGGGAGGCCCTGGAACAGGTTGCCAAGGGAAGTTGTGGCTGCCCCATCCCTGGAGGTTCAAGGCCAGGTTGGATGGGGCTCGGAGCAACCTGATCCAGTGGGAGGTGTCCCTCATGGCACCGGGTGGAACTGGATGGCCTTTGAGGTCCCTTCCAACTCAAACCATTCTATGATTCTACACTTAACACACACTTCAACTACCTGGGAAAGCTTCCAGTGGTCGCATCTGCTCCTCAGCCCAGGCCAGCTTGGGCTTGGTCCTCTTACTGTAAATTCCTTCTTTATACTCAACAGCTGTAGTGCCTCGAGGATCATCACCTCTCAAACCAAGGACACTCTCCAGAACCCTTGGAGGAAGAGCATCGTTTGGCTCTGCTGAGAAAGAGAGCCACAATTACAATTAAAAAGAGGAAACAGGAAAAATACATGCAGAACTTGCACAACATAGACAACGTCTGAAGAGAAGCCTGTTGTCCAAGCATCAGTGCTGGTACATTCACCACCAAAAATCCTGACCCTTGGGTGAACACTTCCAGGGCCTAAGTGTGCCACAGGGGTTTCCATGGTTTCAGGACAAGGTTCTCTGAAAGGTAGATATTTTACCTCTCCTGTTAATAAGTAGATTAAAAGATAATAAAGATAATTAGCCACATCTATTAGGAAGCCAGGCACAAGACTTGGAATGTCCAAATTCCTTCCGGCTCACATTAAAATTCCAGGTATTTTCACCGACTGATGTGAAAAGCTGTGTTCTGAGCTCAAAATTGCAATGGAGATCAGGTCCATATAACCTCAGAAAGTCAAGACAGCACCAGCAAGACCATCATATCTTCTAACATTTTGTCACAACGACAGTGGGAAGACACTGGCAGAGGTTGCCCAGAGAAGCTGTGGCTGCCCCATCCCTGGAGGTGTTCAAGGTCGAGCTGGATGAGGCTTTGAGCAACCTGGTCCAGTGGGAGGTACTGGGGGGTTGGAACTGGATGGGCTTTAAGGTCCCTTTCAACCAAACCATTCTATAATGCCTTCTGCTCTATGATCAGTAATCTAAACTTGTCCCCCAACTGATTTATCAACTCTGTCAACAGCACCTGATTACATTCAGCAGACTCATCTCAGTTTCCGGCAGCTACTGCTTATGAGAAAAGAATCCAAGCTCTGGCAGGGAGTTTAAAAAACAAAATGTGCTTTTTAACTCAGCTGTTCGTTTTCTAGAACCTCGCACTGCCTCATATGCATACTGGATTTTTATATCTAGCACCACAGCATCTGCAAAACAACAGACTCACATGACATCTGTTTCTCTCATCTTGAGCAGAGCACAGGCAGACTGGAAAAAAATTACTGAGCAGAGACACACAAGCAATTAAAAGGCCAATTTAGGGCTGTAATGAATAACCTGAGTGGTTACTGTCACTCTTGTATCAAATCCCCTGGGCACATCTCTCAGGATCTGGATATCACTGTAACATAAGTTCTGTCTAAAAACAACTTTGGACGTCATAGAATCCTTGGGTAGGAAAAGACCTTTGACATCGAGTCCAACTGTACCTGACCACTACTAAACCAGATCCCTGAGCTCCTCATCTCTACAGCTTTTAAATCCCTCTGAGGATGGGGACTCCACCACCTCCCTGGGCAACCTCTCACAGTGCCCAAGAACCCTTTCCATGCAGAATTTTTTCCTGATGTCCAATCTGAACCTGCCCTGGTGCAACTTGAGGCCATTCCCTCTCATCCTATTGCCTGTTACGTGGGAGAAGAGACCAACATCCACCTCGCTACAACCTCCTTTTAGGGAGTTGCAGATAGTGATGAGGTTTCCCCTCAACCTCCTTTTCTCCAGGCTGAACAACCCCAGGTCCCTCAGTTGCCTCTCATAACCTTTGTTCTCCAGCCCCTTTCCCAGCTCCATTCCCTTCTCTGGACATGCTCCAGCCCCTTAATATCCTTCTTGGAGTGAGGGACCCAAAACTGAAGTCAGGATTTGAGGTGTGGCCTCTAATCTAAATCTTCTGCTTTCCAATTTATAGCCATTCCCCCTCATCCTGTCACTCCAGGCCCTTGGAAAAAGTCCCTCCCCAGCTTTCCTGGAGCCCCTTCAGGTACTGGAAGGCCTCTCTATGTTCTCCGTGGAGCCTTCTCTCCTCCAAGCTGAACAACCCCAACTCCCTCAGCCTGAGAGAACCCAAACTGAATAATAATTCCTAGAGGAAAGTAAAACATCCTCACCCTGTAAAACACCAGTCCTTGTTTCTTTTCCCTGCCTGAATGGAGTAATAATATTGCTCTCATCAACAGGATTGAAACCACAACCTTCAGTCAGGACTCTGTGTTATGAAGTGGTGTGAACACAAACGACATTTTACTCTTAAAACCAAAGCACTTACTCTAAACTTGTAGGACAGATGCATTCTGAGCTCAGCTAAGACCGTTCTGCGGACAAAATGGATCCATTTTGATCCATGAACTTCAATCATTTTACTTCTGGAAGTACTAATTAAGTACCTGAGTGAGAGCTCTCACCACTGGTTTGTGACCCAAGAGGAGAAGTTTTGGCTCCTGCCTTTAGATAAGGAACATAATACATCCCAGTACTTCCAGAAGGTTTATACGGCAACAGCAAGGGCTGATCTGTGGGGATGGAAGGCAAAGCAATTAATAGAAGTCAGACCTTAATCCTTTAACACAACTAGAGATGAAAGCAACAAAATCAGGAGACTGCAAGGTTCAGTCTGGAGAAACACACTATTCCTTACGAAAATAAATTGCACTTAATAAATTTTATTATTATTTCACAGAATCAGAGAATGGCTTGGGTTGGAAGGGACCTTAAAGCCCATCCAATTCAGCCCCTCCTGCCAAGGGGAGTTAAGAGTTATTTTTCTATTTATTATATGTATTAATATATTATATGCATGGTTATTATTCAATTTATTTATTCTGTAATTGTTATGATTACCCACCCAATATTAATATTAGAAGGTGGTCACAAGCAGTGAAACAAAGCAAATTATCTAGAAACAAGTGTCAGAAATGTTCTTCAGCCAGACATGCACCCAACAAATTCAGTTCCATGTAAACCCAAACTGAATTACAACTGTGTTTCTATAGCTCCTGCCCACAAGGCTGCAAAAGGTTGGGATTTTCCCACACGAGCAATTAATTATCAAGATAATAAATTCATGAAATGGCTCAGGTTGGAAGGGACCTCCAAAGCCCATCCAGTTCCACCCCATACCAGGGTCTCACCACCCTCATTGTAAAGAATTTCTTCCTAACATCTTCCTCCTTCCAATTTAAAGTCATTCCCCCTCATCCTATCACTCCAGGTCCATGGAAAAGTCCCTCCCCAGTTTTCCTGGAGCCCCTTTCAGTTTTAGAAGCTGCTCTAAGGTCTCCCTGCAGCCTTCTGTTCTCCAAGCTGAAGAACTCCAACTCCTCAGCCTGTTTCCTCCGTGTTTTCTCAAGAGCATTCTTTCCACAAGAAATCTGGGTTTGGTTTTGGCGTTTAATACTTATAAATACCTTAAATTTGAACAGATGAAGGTCTATGAATAGATACAAGGCACTAACTCGCTCACCTTGCCTTAGGAGAGAGGGAATCTTGTTAAGAGATGACGCTGGGACGCTGGGAACTTCACGTGCTTTCTGAAGCAACGACTGCTGGGCAGCATTTTCACCACTGTGTGAATTAACATAAATCTCTGCTGAAAAGGTGGTTTTTCCAGGACTTTCGGTTGTTATCTGAGTGGCAGCATCAGAAGTGCTTTTCCCAGTGCTTGTAGGAACTACAGAGTTGAAGATGTTGCTCAGATTAAACCCACTTGAACCTGGAACAGGGCCCTGTGATCTCTCACTGCTCTGCAGAGGCAGCTCGTGCCCTGCTGCACCTGTATGAGAGGAGAGCACTGGGCAGGGACCTGCTGAAACCACTGCCACTGGGAAGGACAAAGATCTCTGTTCTTCAGGAACAAGGTCAGCAGATGACAATTTAGAAACAGTTGTTAAAGCTTGTGGAGTTTTAAAAGACACCGGTTGAGTATTAATGTCAAGGTTATCCCGTGATCTCATCTCAGTTTCGTTTTTCGCATCACTCTGCAGCTCTGAGTTATCACCCTTTGAGGCAAGGGTTATGTGGACACAAGACAGGACTTTCTTAGTTCGTGGTGAAGGAGATGCTGACGTGGTGGATAAAATCCCACCTGCAGATGCATGGGGAGATGTATGGATTTGCCCTCTCGCAGTCTCTTTCTGAACAGGAGCTACTTCATGAGGAGGACTTTCCTTCTCTTCGTCCAACACCTTAAAAGGGCTCTTTAGCAAATCACTTTGTACAGCTGGACCTGAACCTTCTAAGTTCGCACACAACTGGATGTGGCCACATGGGCTGCTTCCCTCCTCCTGGTAAGAGCTCACAGCACAGGATTCATTAAATTGATTCATTTCTTGGCTGAATATTGTATCACAATCCAGCCCCGTGAGCCTAGCGCTACGCCTGCCCAATTCAGTCACATCTTGAGGTGAAACATCAGAATGTTTTGCACTAAGGGTCTGTCTTTTATCAGCATGGGTGCTTACGGAATGCTGATCTGATAAGCAGCCTGTTCCCTGATAAGCTCCAATTCTGTTACTGTCAACAGAGAGAGGATGAAATCTGTCCTTCCCACCAGCATAAACAATCTCATCAGCCACTGAGCCAACAAGAGCTGGACTTGGAAGACAGGTCTTAGATCTTTCCAAGCCTTGTTTGCCATGGCTCTGCTCCTCAGCGCTAGCAGAGTCGACCTCCAAAGGCATTATCCCATCAAGATCATCTCCAGTAAGACCAGGGCCGAGTGCCATGGAGGTCAATGGTGATCGCAGACGTTTTCGGGATGAAAAAGTGATAGAAGTGATTTGCTTTGCCACATCTTCGCAACATTTCTCCATAGACAGCTTCTTCCGAGCAGACAAATAGCTTTCTGTTGCGATATCGGAAGCAGACTCGGACCTCATGGCAAACGTGTCCCATTCTTTCTGTGCTGGTGGGTGAAGTTCAACAACATCAGAATGACTAGTTGGAACTGGTTGGTGTTGGTTGCAGACAGGGGTTTGAACGGTACTTGAAGTTTTAAGCTGCAGGCAACCATCAGAAAGATCAGCTCCATGTAACAGCTCGGACTGATGTAAGCTTGACTCCACCAGCTCCTTAGTCCTGATGGTTGGGATGTGGTTGTCGCTTTGAAATCTTCTGTCACTTGGAGTTTTTAAACAGCTGACATCCAATTCCTGGTCATGGCTGTACCCAGAGGCAGCTTCCAAAGTACGAACCTCTGGCTCCTGAAAAATCAACGAATTCATAGAATCATAGAATAGTTTGGGTTGGAAGGGACCTTAAAGCTTAAAAACGATCTAGTTCCAAACCTCCTGTGACGGGCACTGGATCAGGCTGCCCAAGGCCCCATCCAACCTGGCCTTGAACATGCCCAGTGATGGGGCAACCACAACTTCCCTGGGCAACCTGCGCCAGTGCCTCATCAACCTCACCGCGAAGAAAACCCTCCTTATGACTAGTGTAAATCTGCCCTTTTCCAGTTTATAGAGCGGATGCAAGGAGGGATTTGTATGAGTTATATGGAAAGCTGCCCATGGAGGGGGTTGAGTCACCTTCCCTGGAGGGGTTTAAGGGACAGGTGGATGAGGTGCTGAGGGACATGATTTAGTATTTGATAGGAATGGTTGGACTCGATGATCCGGTGGGTCTTTTCCAACCTGGTGATTCCATGATTCCTGCCCTCACCAAAATCCACACTGCGGAACTCAACAGAAGAACAGCACTGTCAGTAATCAAGAGTCTGTCATCATGAACTAGCACATGCTTCCTCTGGAACTCATCTGTTAATGGGGCTAATTAAACATTTGTCATATTTTAAATGCCAGATAATTAGCTAACGTGGTTGGGATCCCATAATGAGCAGCAGCAGCGACATCTATAAGAGAACCCTCTGGTTTTTTGAACTATATAACTGTAATGTTGTTACTTAGCCTAAAGGTGTTGCAAACACCTCTCGATATAACCCGGCCGATTGCAAAGCAAGAGCAAAATTCGCTTCCTTTCTGTCAGTTGACTTCGCCAGCTTGGCTTTTCTCACAAACCCAGTGCACAATAAACTGGGAAAAAGAAGTAAATTTTCTATGAAAATTTATTCACTACAGTTTGACAGGACTTAGGGAGAGACAAACGCACTCCCTTAACACACTCCACACCCCTCAGGAGGATCAACCAGGCCAAGAGCAAGGTCTTACACCTGGGTTGGGGCAATGCATGGTTTCAATCCAGGCTGGGGAAAGACATGATTGAGAGCAGCTCAGAGGAGAAGGACTTGGGGTGCAGGGGGATGAGAAGCTCAACAGGAGTCAACAATGTGCACTCACAGCCCAGAACCCAACTGTGTCCTGGGCTCCAACTAAAGCAGCGTGGCCAGCAGGGCGAGGGAGGGGGATTCTGCCCCTCTATTCCTCTCTTGTGAGGCCTCATCTGGAGTCCTGTGTCCAGTTCTGGAATCCTGAACAGAAGAAGGACATGGAACTGTTGGAGCACATCCAGAGGTGGCCACAAAGATGACCTGAGAGCTGGAGCACCACTGCTCTGAGGACAGGCTGAGAATTGGGGTTGTTCAGCCTGGAGAAGAGAAGGCTCTGGAGAGATCTTAAAGAAACTTCCAGTACCTGAATGGGCTCCAGGGAAGCAGGGGAGGGCCGTTTTCAAAGGCTCTGGAGTGACAGAACAAGGGGGAACGGCTTTAAATTGGAAGGGGGAAGATTTAGATTAGATAGTAGGAAGAAATTCTTCACAATGAGTGTGGGGAGGCACTGACACAGCTTGCCCAATGAAGCTGTGGCTGCCCCATCCCTGGAGATGTTCAGGGTCAGGTTGGATGGGGCTTGGAGCAGCCTGGTCCAGTGGGAAGCATCCCTGCCCATGGCAAGAGGTTGGAGCTGGGTGGGCTTTGAGGTCCATTCCAACCTAAACCATACTACAATTCTATCTGTTCTAAGAGAGTAAAAATTTATTTGGCTTCCTGTACTTCCTATAGCCAAGAGACAACAAGAGACTGCAGAAGAACACAAGGACACAGAGCAGCCCGGTGCCAGGGTCTGGGTGCTTCCAAGGTGATCTCTTCCCTAAAACACATCCCAGTCCAATGGTCGGAACTAAAACCCAGCAACTCCTACTACTGAAAGTGAGCACAGAAGCTGCTATAAACTCCTCTTCCCAAGCCTTTCACATGTTTTATTGTGCTCCTTATGTGTCATCTTTCAAAAAAAGATCTCGATGGCACATGATCCATAAGAGACTGCAAGAAGAAATTTATAGCTACAACTCCATGAACTTCCTGAAAAATGAGAACGTATAAAGAGTGGAAAAATACAGCTCAGAGGAGAAGAATATGGAACTAAAAGGGAAAACACTCCTAGGCAAGTCATGAGATCACAGAATCCTAGAATCGCTTTGTTGGAAAAGACCTCTGAGATAGTATCCCACCATACCTGTCTACTACTAAAGGCCCTGAAGACCTTATCTGCCAGTCTTTTAAACCCCTCCAGGTTAGATGAGGTGCTCAGGGACCTGGTTTAGTAGTGGACAGGTATGGTTGGACTTTACACTTCAAAGGTCTTTTCCAACAAAGCAATTCTATGATGCTATGATTCTACCGGTCTTTTAAATCCCTCCAGGGATTGTGACTCCACCACCTCCCTGGGCAGCCTCTGCCAGGGCCTCAGGACCTTTCCCATCAAGAAATTTCTCCTGATGTCCAGCCTGAACCTGCCCTGGTGCAAGTTGAGGCCATTTCCTCTCATCCCATCACCTGCTGCTTGGGAGAAGAGATCAAGCCCCACCTCGCTCCAACCTTCTTTCAGGCAGTTGTAGATATTGATGAGGTCTCCTCTCAGCCTCCTTTTCTCCAGGCTAAGCAACCCCAGCTCCCTCAGCTGCTCCTCATAATCCTTAGAAAAAGTTCCTCTCCAGCTTCACTGAAGCCTTTTCAGTGCTGGAAGCTGCTCTAAGGTCTCCCTGGAGCCTTCACTTCTCCAGGCTGAACAACCCCAACTCTCTCAGCCTGTCCTCATAGAAGCTCCAGCCCCTGGATCATCTTTGTGGCCTCCTCTGGACCTGTTCCAACAGTTCCATCTCCTTCTTGTGTTGGGGATTCCTGAACTGGACACAGGACTCCAGCTGAGGTCTCAGGAGGATGGATGAGAGGGGGAGTATCTGCTCCCAAAACACTCACAGGAACTGAGTGACAAGAAGCAAGCGTCTTCACTAACCAGAGCACTCAGTTTGCATCCCCCTCTCCCTCTCTCACCACCAATCTTCACAAACACTGCAAGAATACAATTCCATCATTTTGACACCACAAGACTGGAGCATTTATCCTTGACTTCAGACATTTCCACAAGCAGCTGGTTTCTTTGTTTTGTACCTTGGGTGATGCAGAGTTTGTGGCCCTCCAAAGCAGCTCTGCCTTTATTTCCTCTACTCTCTCTTGCTTCCCTTCATTCGGCTCTGACAGTGATGCCTCAGACTGGCTGGCCAGTTTTAGCTTCATCCACGCTACACAAAGAAGAAAAAATACAAAGCAGTTACCTTTCAGTCTTCACACATCACGTAAAATAACAGATTTATAGCTTAAAATCAAAACTTGGCTATCACTTCCAGCTGCCACAACTGACGGAACAAAGACCATGACCAAATATCAGAGTGGACACTGACCAGGGACGCTATTTAAAATGAGACTTTTGAGCATTTCTGTGGAAATCAAGGACCCACTGCCTGGTTCACAGAATCATGGAATGGTTTGAGTTGGAAGAGACCTTAAAGCCCATCCAGTTCCACCCCCTTGCTACGGGCAAGGACACTTCCCGCTGGACCAGGCTGTTTATAGCCCCATCCAACCTGGCCTTGAACATTTAAAGGGGGCAGCCACAACTGCTCTGGGCAGCCTGGGCCTGCGTCTCATCACCCTCATCATTAAGAATTTCTTCCTAATGTCTAACCTAAATCTAGCCCCTTCCAATTTAAAGCCATTCCTCCTCATCCTATCATTGCATGTGCGTGTAAAAGGCCCCTTCTCAGGCTTCTTGTAGGCTGCCTTCAGCCACTGGAAACTGCTCCAAGGTCTCCCTGGAGCCTTCTCTCCTCCAGGATGAAGAATCCCAACTCTCTCAGCCTGGCCTCACAGCAGAGGTGCTCCAGCCCTTTGTGGCCTTCTCTAGACCTGTTCCAATAGTTCCATCTCCTCTTCTGTTGGGGATCCCCAAACTGGACATGGGACTCTAGATGAGGTCTCACAAGAGCAGAGTAGAGGGGCAGAACTGCCTCCTTTGCCCTGCTGGACAGGCTCCTGTCATCTTTATAGTCTTAGACTGAAATCCACACTCTTCACACAATTCCTTCCCAGACACTTAACCTAACACTTGCCTAAAACCTTTGCAGACAAAACACCTTGTCCTGTCCAAGTTACACAAAAGGTATTCAGACTGGAAACACCCAATTCTATCCCACGCTATCATATGGAAAAACACTGATTATTTACTTATGCCTTGTACTATTAAAGCTTACCACTACTATAATAAAATATAACAAAATATAAGTTATACATATTACATATATGTATGCATGAGTTGGGGCTGTTCAGCCTGGAGAAGTGAAGGCTCCAGGGAGACCTTAGAGCACCTTCCAGTACTGAAAAGGCTTCAGGGAAGCTGAATAGGAACTTTTTCTAAGGACCTGGAGTGACAGAACAAGAGGGAATGGCTTTAAATTGGAAGGGGGAAGATTTAGATTAGACATTAAGAAGAAATTCTGCATGATGGAGGTGGTGAGGCCCTGGTCCAGGTTGCCCAGGGAAGTTGTGGCTGCCCCATCCCTGGAGATGTTCAAGGCCAGGTTGGCCGGGGCTTGGAGCAGCCTGGTCCATGGGTGGCATCCCTGCCCATTGCAGGTGGGTTGGAACTGGAAGGACTCTGAGGCCTCTTCCAATCCTAAATATTCTGCGATGCTATGATATAAACAATTTTAATTGAGGGGAGCAGACTCAAGTCCTCTTATTTCCATGCTCCTTCATTTCAAACCATTCCATTAAGACATGCTGAATCTGAGAACGGCTCTGGTTGGAAGGGACCTTAAAGACCCTCCAGTTCCAACTACATGATAGATAAATGATAAACACCTCAATATAGGTTTGCTAGTCTAACGCAACACTTGATAAAACACAACTGAGCCTTTATTACCTCGTGTTTTCCCCTCCTCTTCATCTCCACTCTTCACAACCTCTTGCAATCCTTTCCTGAGAACGTTTTTGATATGGGCAGTGAGTGAATCGCCGCTGCTGCTGTCATCGCTCCCTCGCTTGCCTCCTGCCTCGCTTCTGGTTGTGCTAACTTTGGACAAGATGCTCGGGAAACTTCCTGTGACATCAGTGCCACCTCTTAAAGGCTCTGAGGAAGAATTCCCCAGAAGGGCTTTGACAGGGGCAGTGAGTGACTCTCCCCTTCTGTTGTCATTTCCCTCTTGCGTGCCTCCTGCCCTGCTTCTGGCAGCACTACCTTTAGACAAGATGCTCTCAGTGTCTCCTGGGACAGTGGTGACACTGTCGAGATGCTTGGAAGAAGAAGAATTCCCCACTTCTGAATTTCTTCCAGTGTTGACTTCACTACTTCCACTGCTTTGTGCAAGACCCATCAACCCAGGCTGCTTTCTGTCTGTAGTGACACTGCTACAACCTTCTGGCTCTGACCTTCCCACTGATCCTTGTCTCCTAAATTCTCTGGTCATTTCTGTCATCTTCTCTTCACTACCATGTAAGCTGACATCAAGAGGCTTCTCCCATCTTAAACTGCCTGTGTCATAATTCAGAAGCTTTACCTCCAGCCCCTCTTCTTGCACGCTTGTTCGGGTCATAGTCTGATCCCATGACAGAAACTTCTGAAACTGAGGGATGTCATCTTTCCCCAACCTGGCATCTTCAGGGACACCTTCCATTGTCTTTGGTACTGGGGACAACTCACCAGTTTCTTCACAGGAGACAGTGGAACAGGCAGGATCGCGCCACTTGCTGGTTGCACCCTCGGCCAAAAGCTTACATAGTTCTGGTTGGGTCTGGTGCTCTGCAGAAGAATCACTTTCTTGACCTTTACTTCTCTTTTGACCTATGCTGGAAGCTTGCGGACCTCTGTCACCTTCCATTTCATCTCTAACTCCAGCCAAAGAACCAGCAGGCCATCTCTGCAGGCTGCTATTCACATTTCTGAACTTATTTAGAGCCAGTAGATCCTGAAGGCTTCTCGACACAGGCATAGGACTTCTTCTGTCAGGGCAGTCAGATGGAACGCCCAGCAGCCACCGGTTTGGTTCATCTGCCTCCTGTTGAGTGGAAAGCAGAGCAGTTCTCTCCAGCTGGCGGCACGAGCTCTCTGGTGTCTCTCCAAAAGATCTGGAGAAGCAGGGGGAGAGCTCACGGGGTGACAGGATACCAGAGCCAACTTCTGAATTCGTTGACACAGACACGCTGAGAGTGGAAGTGGCGGGGTTAAAACTTGTCTGGGTAATTTCAGCTGCTGAGAACAAGTCACCTGCAAATAAACAGAAGATTCATGAAGTTAGTGACTCCACAAACCAGCTGCATTAGTAAAGGCTCCTTTCTCTCATACAAGAGGGCTTGTACAGGGGAGGGAAGAATCCAAATATTGGAATACTGGCTTTACAACAAGACTTGCACTAAAACTCCAATGAGAACTGTGTCCTGAAATCTATTAGAACATTTTGGATAGAATCATAGAATCGCTTGGTTGGAAAAGACCTCTGAGATCGAGTCCAACTCTACCTGTCCACTATTAAGCCACATCTCCAAGCACTTCATCTACCTGGCTTTAAGATCCCTCCAGTCATGATGACCCCAACACCTCCCTGGGCAGCCTCTACCAGGGCCTGAGAGCTCTTCTTGGGAAGAAATTTTTCCTGATGTCTAATATGAACCTGCCCTGGTGCAACTTGAGGTCAATTCCTCTCATCCCACCGTCTGTCACTTGGGAGAAGAGCCCAACACCCACCTCGCTACAACCTCCTTTCAGGCTGTTGTGGACAGTGATAGAGTCTCCCCAACCTGTTTAGAACAGGCTAAACAACCCCAGGTCCTTCAGCCACCTCTCATAACCCTTGTTCTCCAGACCCTTCCCCAGCTCCGTTCCCTTCTCTGGACTCGCTCCAGCCCCTCAATGTCCTTCTTGGAGCCAGGGGCCTAAAGAAACATGAAAAGAAACTACAGAACTTGACTTACACAATCATAGAAAGGTTTAGGTTGGAAGGGAACAAAGCCCATCCAGTTCCACCCCTGTCATGGGCAGGGATGCCTCCCACTGGACCAGGTTGCTCCAAGCCCCATCCAAGCTGGTCTCAAACACCTCCAGGGATGGGGCAGCCAAAACTTCCCATAGGCAACCTGGGCCAGGGCTTCACCACACTCAGCATGAAGAATTTCTTCCTAATGTCTAATCTAAATCTTCCCCCTTCCAATTTAAAGCCATTCCCCTTCGTCCTATCATTCCAGGTCCTTGGAAAAAGTCCCTCCCCAGTTTTCCTGGAGCCCCTTTCAGTACTGGAAGGTGCTCTAAAGTCTCCCTGGATCTTTCTCCAGGCTGAACAACCCCTACCCTCTCAGCCTGTGCTCGTAGCAGAGGTGCTCCAGGCCTCTCATCATCTTTGTGGCCTCCTCTGGACCAAATGCTTAGACTAGATTTCATATATTCTGAGGTAAATATCACGGTGGTGCTTGAATTTCCAAATGAAAACTTGGATTATAAAAGCATCCCTACAAGAAATCAGAGGGCTGTAGTGGTAGGTGCCACTGAAGAACACCCTAACGCCACCTAAGGACTCTCTGTTCTTCATATTGAAATGACTCAACATTTATTAAGGTCATACTGAATTTTTTTATGTTGAGATGGGTAGATTTCAGAACTGATTCAGATAGTTATAAAATGTGCCTGACACTGTCACAATGAATACAACAAAGTCTCACAAAGAAAGAGAAACCAAGACATATTTCCCTCACAGACAGAAAAACTCAGAACATAGTTTTGATCTTCATAATATAAAAAATTTCCTTCTAAAGAACTCATGCGAAAAATAAAGAAAAAAAAGGATGAAATGTCCCTGCACTGGCTGGAAGATGCTCCATAGCAACGATCTCTTAGTGAGAAGGCACTTTCAAAGGTTTTAATGCTTACTTTTCCCAACATCAAATATCTCAGTGAGATGGAAGAAGATCAATCAACTCCTACTCTGGAGTCCTCAACACAGGAAGAACACGGATGTGTTGGACCAAGCGCAGAGGAGGCCATAAAGATGATGCGTGGGCTGGAGCACCTCTGCTCTGAGGCCAGGCTGAGAGAGTTGGGGTTCAGCCTAGAGAGGAGAAGGCTCTGGGGAGACCTTAGAGCAGCTTCCAGTACCTGAAGGAGCTCCAGGAAATCTGGGGAGGAGGTCTTTGTCAAGGAATGCATGGATAGTATGAGGAGGAACGGTTTTAAGCTGAAAAATGGGAGACTGAGATGAGAACTTAAGAGGAAACATTTTCCTGTGAGGGTGGTGAGGCACTGGCCCAGGTTGCACAGAGAAGGCACAGATGCCCCATCCCTGGAGATGCCCAAGGCCAGGCTGGATGGGGCCTTGAGGAACCTGATCCAGTGGGAGGTGCCCCTGCCAGAAAGAGGAATTGGATGGGCTTTAAGGTCCCTTCCAACCCAAAACATTCTATGATTTCATGAAGGAAACTGAGCATCACACGAGAAGAAACACACTTGACGATACTACAGACCAAGAGCAACCTCACAGGTGAGTCTGAAGTTCTGTGTTCTCCAGGGCTAGCAGAGCACAAGGTCTGTCCTCCCCATACCTCGTGGAGGGGCAGTGGCCCTCGTCCCTGTGTCAGTGAAGTCCTTCAGCATTCGAAGCTCTGAAGGGGAGAATTCTACTTCCCTGATGGGTCCTCGGGGTAGAAACGGTGTCAGTATGGTCCCAGGTGACTGATCAATGCCAAGGTTGCGAAGATATATCTGGCAAAAGAAAAAATAAGTGACACGTGGCACTCTCGCATCACATCATTGGATTCTGAACGTGCACACGTTTTCCAGGTCTCCTTTAAATGTCACCTTTCCATGTCACCATAAATACAAAGAACCTGAGCCTTAAGCTGTTTTGCAGATGTCATGTGCAACTTAAACTAAGCTACCCAAACCACTAAACAGTCACGAGACACCTCCAGCATATTCTCCTCTTCGGACCATGAGTGACAACCCTTTTTTCTAGCCTGTATGACCAGGTCACCTCATAAGACACGTGGAGCCCAGCAGAACTGACACATCCTGCAATCTGTTCCTCAACTGATGATTAGCAGCAATGCAGAAATAAGCTGAATGGTTCTGGTGGTGCTAGCTCAAGCTTGCGCTCACCAGCAGGTCCTTCTTGCTGCTTTCCTGACCCTTCCTTCATCACATACCAAACACGGCAACCGGCAGCAGCCTGCTACCTCCAGAAGAGGCCACGACAATGATTTAAGGGCTGGAGCATCTCTGCTCTGAGGCCAGGCTGAGAGAGTTGGGGTTGTTCAACCTCAAGCAGAGTAGGTGACAGGGAGACCTTAGAGCAGCTTCCAGTACTGAAAGGGGTGCCAGAAAAGACGGAGAGGGACTCTTTACAAGGGCACAGAGTGATAGGATGAGAGATAATTGCTTTAAATTGGAAGAGGGAAGATTTAGATGAGCTCTGAGGAAGAAATTCTTAATGATGAGGGTGGGGAGGCCCTGCCCCAGGTTGTCCAGAAGCTGTTGCTGCCCCGTCCCTGGAGGTGTTCAAGGCCAGGCTGGATGGAGCTTTGAGCAGCCTGGTCCAGTGCGAGGTGTCCCTGGCCACAGCAGGGGCTTGGAACTGGATAGGTTTTGAGGTGCCTTCCAACCCAAACCATTCCTTGATTGTGTCACTAACAGACATTTATGACTTCCTCTCCTTTACCTTGTTGGTGACTATGAGAACAGAATTCCTCACAACTCAGGCCAAGGAACATGTCTATAGTCATTAAAAATGGAGACAGGAGACAACATTTACATCTCAGGAATTTCATTTAAAATCTCCTCCCTACAACACTTATATTTCACCAATATATGTTTGCAGAGACCACTTGTAGCAGAGTACTTCTAAAACACAGCTCCAAAGACCTAATGATTATGAAAGTCATCTTGTGTGAGGAACAGCCACTTACTCAGAAGATAATTACATGTTTATCATTAACATAAATCTGCATTTCATTTTCTGTAGCATTCAATGTCCTCAGTGCCATTAACACAGCTGCTACAACCACAGAATCATGGAATAGTTTGGGTTGTAAGGGACCTCAAAGCCTATCTAGTCCCAACCCCTGCAATGGGTGGGGACACCTCCCATTGGATCAGGCTGCTCCAAGCCCCATTCCAGCCTGGCCTTGAACACCTCCAGGGATGGGGCAGCCCCCACTTCTTTGGGCAACCTGGGACAGGGCTTCACCACCCTCATGTGTAAGAATTCTTCTTAATGTCTAATCTAAATCTTCCCCCTTCCAATTTAAAGCCATTCTCCCTTGTTCTATCATTCCAGGTCCTTGGAAAAAGTCCTTCTCCAGATTTCCTGGAGCCCCTTCAGGTACTGGAAGCTGCTCTAAGGTCTCCCCACAGCCTTTTCTTCTCCAGGCTGAACAACCCCAACTCCCTCAGCCTGGCCTCAGAGCAGAGGTGCTCCAGCCCTCACATCATTTTCATGGCCTCCTCTGGACCTGTTCCAAGAGTTCCATCTCCTTCTTATGTTGGGGATTCCAGAACTGGACACAGGACTCCAGGTGGGGTCTCTCCAGAGCAGAGTAGAGGTGAGAACCTCTTCCCTTGCCCTGCTGGCCATGCTGGTTTGGCTGCAGCCCAGGACACAGCTGGTTTCTGGGCCGCAAGCACACATCACAGTACAATGTTACTGTTGTATGATCACCCACGCCTGGAAGAAACAAAACTTTCCTATATCCAATCCTTTCCTCAGCCACATTAAATATTACCTAAAAGTTATGTCTTCCACCTCTGTACTTAAAATAATATCATGGGTGGAAATCACCAGTAGCACAGACCAATGAAAACCCTTTCAATTTAGCCCACAGATGACTCTGGTAGGGTCTGCATCACTAGAAGAACCAGGATAACTCTGAAGTTGGAGTTCAGAAGTAAAATCAATTACAAAGGGTGCTCTAAGATCTTTCTAGGCTTAGATAAAACACACATTTGCTCATATTTTGATAGCGTGCCAGGTTCCTGACACGACTGGATGTCAGAAACGAAGTACGCTAAGCACGTTTGTTGTTCCTGCGATACTTTCTGTCCTCCTCACTCCTCAACAGCTGCGTGGCCTCTAATCTCTCTAAAATCAAAAGGTAAAGAAGGATTACAAACAAACTCACCGGGATCCTTTCTTCAATATTAAGCT
Source organism: Clamator glandarius (assembly GCA_033459285.1). Lineage (NCBI taxonomy): Eukaryota > Metazoa > Chordata > Aves > Cuculiformes > Cuculidae > Clamator > Clamator glandarius. The sequence goes on from JAUNZM010000801.1 coordinate 98,151, forward strand.
CTTCTTTCACTGGACTTTCCAAAGAAGCTGCTTTGATGGGGATGAAGTTCTCCTCTTTTGCGCTGGTGGAGAAGTGTCTGGAATCCACTGAGGAATGCCCTGGTGAGCCCGGCTCCCCCTGGCTGCTCTCCCCAAGACTAGCAGGAAGGTTCAAACCATCAGGCGAGACATCATCAAATTTGTCCAGGCCAACACAGCCAGGGAGAGTATTTAGGTTGCGAGTCTGATTTTCAAGAGCATCACATTTCTCCTGGTCATCAGTTGGAGAGCTGCCACCCTCTTGAAGCAGCTGAAGAACTCCTCCACCTGAAACAAACATGTGTAGGTCTGACTTTCGTCCTGTACTTTCAGCATCTCTACTACTAGGTCCAAGAATGATGTCAGTTGTAAACTTCTGTATCGTGGAGCCTCCTGAAATACTTTCAGACACTCCTAAAACATCCCTTTCTTCTCCTACAGACTGCACGGCCTCTGCTGAGTTTACCGGCAGGACAACTTCAGGCAAGGACATGTTCCTACTGGAAACGTTGACTGCGTTGTCAGACTGAGATCTGGTAAGAGGGTGGACAAGCACTGAGTCTTGTTTGGGAAAGCACAAGCTTCCCAAGGAACCTGTCCCTGTCACTCTAGGGGAACCAGCAACAGAATCTTTGGGGTCTCTGCTACTTTCTTGTATTGGCAAACTACGGCTTGAAGAACAAGCAATGGTGCCGTAGGCTTTCCTTCTGAGAGAAACTCCACCTGGGTCACAGGAAGCCAACGCATCAGACATCTCCAGCTGGCTCACGTTCCAAGCCTGTACCTTCTCCATGAAACTAAGTGATGGGAGAGACTGAATTCTTCCAGTGTGGGGATATTTTGATTTTAAGGCCTCAAAATGTTCCTTGTTTTCCTTCCGAGTGTATTGGAGTGGCTGTAGCTTCTCAGATACAGTTGTACTGGCAGATGAGTTCCCCAAAGTTCCTTCCTTTAAGCATGAAGGAGAGGCCTGAAGATCTGATTTCATCACAAGGACACCAAGTTCTTCTACCTTAGCATTTTTCTTTAGAAATATCCCTGGAGTGGACTGATAGTTGGGCTGAGCAAGGTGTCCAGAGAATGAGCTGTCACCTACAAGATTAAATGAAGGGGAAATGCCTGTAACTTTATGTCCCCTCTCTATGGAAAAATCTGAATTAGTTAATTCACCCCTGCTTGCTCCGGGTTCTGTTTCCACCCAGGCACTCTCGCTGCAGGAAGGAGCTTCCATGCCAGTCACAACCAGTTGTTTAGGTGTGGTGCTTGTCACAGGAGAGAGAAACTCCTCTTTCTCCAGTCTCACTGCAGGAGACAGTTGTTTCTGCTGGAGATCTAGGAAAGCTCCCTGGAGTCCTTCAGGAACAGCCACGAACTTCAAGCTTTCAGAGCTATTTAAATCCACTCCGTGTTCCCTCGATGTTCCTTCACCCGTTTCAAAAGGCTTTGCAGAAAAAACTCCTTGAGCATCTGTATTTTTACAATGGTCTTTCCTCAAATCATCAGATAAATTGTTCAAGAAACCAAGCTCAGAAGCCTTCTTTTCTTTCTCCAGCTGCCTTGTGCACCCTTCTACCTCACTCTCAGCCATTTTTACCTTTTCCTTTGGCACCTCTTGTTCACTTTTTGCTGAGTACTTAGTCAGGGCTGATTTACAAGAGGAGTTCTCTGAAGATGAGAACTCATCGTGCCTCAGTAATCCTTTTTCTTTCTCCAAAAGCTCCAAACCAGCAGCTGGTACGCGACTGTCACAGGAGAAACGTTCATCTTTTACAGAAGGACTCAAGGTCTGCTTTGCAAGAAAAGCATTGCTTGGGTTTAGTCCCTTTGCCTTGGTCAGCACCACCTGGGAAGTGGAATTTACTAAACTGTCTCCTGTTTGGGGAATCGATACCTTTTCATCGGTATCATCTTTACAGTCTTGATCTTTGTTGACAACGAGTTGTGCAGAAAAAGAGGGTTCCTGAGATAAACCACCACCACAACTGGCATCACAAGGTTCCACGTGTGCGAATGGGAGAGGATGCTGGGACAAAGTAAAGCAGTCACTGCGTGCGTCGGAAGGAGATTCTGCGTCTGACACAGCTTCACGAATGAGAGAAGGCCTCGAACGCTCCTCAGACACACCAGAAATATCAGGGACTCCGCTACAGGAGAGAAGAAGAGTAAGTGAATTTCTAGTCAAGCTTTTTATTTCAATATCCATGTTCTCTGCTTCAACAGAAAGAGGCAAAAGTAGAACTTCACTCAAAGAAATCACTGGGGCTTAGCAACTATTTTTCAATCAATTAAGAATCATGGAACGGATTGGGCTAGAAGGGACCTTAAAGTTCATCCAGTTAAAATCCCCAAAATGGGCAGGGACACCTCCCACTGGATCAGGCTGCTCCAAGCCCCATCCAACCTGGCCCTGAACACCTCCAGGGATGAGGCAGCCACCACATCCCTGAGCAACCTGGGCCAGGGCCTCAGCACCCTCATTGTGAAGAATTTCTTCCTAATGTCCAATCTAAATCTTCCCCTTCCCAATTTAAAGCCGTTTCCCCCTCATCTTATTGCTCCAGGGCCTTGAAAAAGCCTCCCTTCCAGATTTCCTGGAGCCCCTTCAGGTACTGGAAGCCGCTCTAAGGTCTCCTCAGAGACTTCTCTTCTGCAAGCTGAACAACCCCAACTCTCTCAGCCTGGGAACCCAGCAGATCACACAATCATAGAACGTTTTGAGTTGGAAGGGACCTCAAAGCCCATCCAGTTTCAACACCTTCACACAGACAGGGACACCTCCTACAGGATCAGGCTGCTCAAAGCCTCATCCAATCTGGCTTTGAGCACCTCCAGGAATGAAGCAGCCAATTAGGATCAAAACATCTTTTGCTAATAGGATGTCTATTAGATAAATAAAATATAGGAGTTGCTTACACACATACATAGATTTATATCTATACACACACACATTCACATCACCCATTTCACTCTTTATATCAATTACTTCTTTAAAGGATATAAAATAAACCAAGTCTCAGATGACCACCAGCACCAGATTCCTTCCAGTACCAGAAGGGGCTACAAGAAAGCTAGGGAGGGACTGTTCACAAAGTCTTGCAGTGACATGACTAGAGGCAAGGGGTATGAACTGGAGAGGTGCAGATTTTGACTAGATATAGAGAGGAATTTCTTAACCATGAGAGTGGTGAGCACTGGAACAGACTGATCCAGCGGGACGTTGGAACTAGATGATCTTTAAGGTCCCTTCCAACCCAAACTATTCTATGATTCTATAAACTTCTAATGTTGTTATTGTGGGTTTTGAATTAAGAGTGATTTTACACAAAAATAATCAACCTGCAACTACTATTATTACAAGGCTGCCTAAACACAAACAACACTGTAAATACCAGCGTCCATAAGCACACTTCGGGTTTTAATTCATTTTAAGAAAGGGCAGAGGGTTTCTACCCCTCTTTGTAGACACCTTGACATAAAGGCTTGGGCAAAATCTTTTACTGCAACAGTTGTTTCTTTATGTATTCAGCCTCTATGTTTTTATATCTGGTTTAAATTACACATATCACTCCAGTAAATACAAATGAGAATATTATTACATTTTTAAATGCATGCATTTACTACTGTAAATCCAAGCTGCATCTGATCTCTGTACTCAACTCATTAAGTTTATTTCAGAGTCTAAGAAAGCTAAAAAGAGGTCTCAGGTGGAGATCCTCATTTTCACAGTTTCTTCGGGTACATTAAGGATGATGGTTCAGAAGAGGCTTGTTCTGGTTTCCAGTGTTCAAACTCTTAGAAGGCAAAACAAGATGATGAGGAGAATTCTCAGTTTACTGCCTTATTTCTATACAAAAGAAAGACTAAACCTTTGTCTTATATCTGAGGCCATAAAAGATCAATTATTTAGGTATCAAAAGCAGGACAATTCATGGCCACTGAGGAAAAAAAACTTGGTTTTTCTCACGACACCAGACAACCTTATCCTACCTTAAGGGCATAAAATCCATTTCTGATGGCTGCAGAAGCATCTCATCTGAAAATCTTTGGCCTGGTGTTGAATACATCAGGAGTGGAAGGCAGGTGTGGAAATGCGTGTTCTGAGTATCTGTTAAAAATAACAACACAGTAAGAAAAGCTTGCCAAGCAATCCCTCTTTAACTGCCCTGCCAGGCAATACAGCCCTCAACCCCAAAACCACACTAACAGCAGTGAAAATTATGCGAAGGCATCACTTAAACCCTCTGACTAAGTACATTTGCTCATATATTAAATTCACTTTATCACATACCCAAATTCAGGTTGTTTCTTGTCAATCGAAATGCTACCTGACATCAATATCTCTAATGCAGAATCACAGGATGATTTGGGTTGGAAGGGACCTCAAAGCCCACTCAGTTCTAACCTCCTGTCATGGACAGGGACACCTCCCACTGGACCAGGCTACTCAACACCCCATCCAACCTGGCCTTGAACACCTCCAGGGAAGGGGCGCAGCCACAGCTTCCCTGGGCAACCAGGGCCTCCCCACCATCATCACAAAGAATTTCTTCCTAATGTCCAATCTGTCTTCCCCCTTCCAACTTAAAGCCACTTCCCCTCATTCTATCACTCCAGGCCCTTGGAAAAAGTCCCTCCTCAGCTTTCCTGGAGCCCCTTCAGGTACTGGCGGGTTCCTCTAAGGTCTCTGTGGAGCCTTCTCTTCTCCAGGCTGAAGAAGAACAACCCTCTCAGCCTGGCTTCAGAGCAGAGGTGCTCCAGCCCTCGCATCGTCTCCGTGGCCTCCTCTAGACCCATTCCAATAGTTGCTTACAAAAAAACAAAACCACCTGTAAGCTGTATCCGATAAGATTCTCTGATTCTATGAAGTGGAAAGGACTACATACACGCTTGATGGATAAAAAAAAATTAAAAAAAAATCACATTCAATACTTTGATAAGTAAGCACTTTTTTGAAGCAAAAAAGCTATTTCTCTTCAACAGCATGACTTTCAGAGCCAGAACTCAAATTCAGTTCATTTAGATTGATTAGTTTGACCATTTCAGCCCAGCTACGCTCTGTGTCACTAACAGAAGAGTAATCACATCAGATAAGATGACTATTACAACGAATCAGGTTTACATTACATCAGCTTCATCCTGAGGCTGCCTCCAACCGCTGTTACATCACCTGCTAAGTGGAACCCAACCGCAAAATGACCTTTTGGATTCATTTTTAATCTAATACTTCCAATTTAGATTTTTTTAATTACTTTAGAACACTATGTAGCAAGAGGATAATTATACGGATCAAAATAATTCTACACCACACAGCAAAGCTGGCTCCAAATTCGGATGCTCTCGACTCCCACTCCATCAGTAGATAGAAAAATAATAATACGATTGAAATACAGCCTCAAAGATTCCCCTCTACCCCAGCAGCTGCTCCACCACATGGCCAGACGAATGTCTCCTAAAGGAAGCCAAATTTATACTTGAGCATCTGCAGTGCAGATGGCACAAACACGCAACAGAAACTGAAGTGGGGAGTCTTGTTTTTCCAGCACCCAGTACCTCTTTAAACACATCCCGTTTCTTTATTAGATAAGAGCATTGACCCCTGCATTGCACTTTTTTCTTAACTATTTGCAGTATGAAACGTAGATGAAGGAAAAAAAAAAGCCACCTGCTCTTTTGGAAGTTCATGGAAAAGGAAGTTATATGCATTCTAAAAAAGGAGGCATGAAAAGCTCCTCCTGAGCAACCTAACAAGAAGAGGCATTGGAATGGGGCTCTGATGCACCCTGTGCGAAGCCCAATTATAATAATCGTGGAATCACTTGGCTGGAAAAGATCTTTGAGATTGAGTCCAACCTTACCTGTCCACGACTCAACCAGATCCCTGAGCACCTCATCTACCTGGCTTTTAAACCCCTCCAGGGATGAGGACTCCATCACCTCCCTGGGCAGCCTCTGCCAGGGCCTGAAAACCCTTTCCATGAAGACATCTTTTCCTGATGTTCCATCTGAACCTGCCCTGATGCAACTGGAAGTTCTTTTCACTATCAGTCTTCACCTGACTAAATAAAATGCAAAGCTGTACCCTCAGACCAGGCTCCTCTTCAGGTAGCCTTGTTCCCCTGGCTTCTCCAAGGAGCATTCTGGCTTTGCTGTGCAGCAGAAATCTGCCTTGGGCTGACAACTCTGCCTTCCCCAGAGATTTCCACTCAGAGGAACCGTGGTGGGAATCACGGCATGAAGCAGCCGATGACTGACAAGGCCAAGGTAGAAGAGTAAGGAAAGAGAATAGAAGGAAAAGAGAGGAAAGAGGAGAGTCAAGGTTCACTGCAGCCACATCCACAGTGGAAACTTCTTCCAGCTTGTCCCCTGCAGCAACTTGCAGAGATCAGTAAAAGCAGCCATATGGAGTTCAGCAAATGACAGTTAACCAGGGCACCAAAGCTGAGGGGTAACAGTCACATCTGGGAGCCTGGTGAAGTTGTTTTGCACTGTAACTTGGATGAGAAAAGAAGCAGAAACGCAAATAAAGGGAAATCAGAGTGGTTTGGGTTGGAAGGGACCCTAGAGTTCATCCAGTTCCAACCTCCCCTGCCATGGGAAGGGACACCTCTCGCTGGACCAGGCTGCTCCAAGCCCCATCCAACCTGGCCTTGAACCCCTCCAGGGATGGGGCAGCTACAACTCCCCTGGGCAACCTAGGCCAGGGCCTCATCACCCTGAAGAACTCCTTCCTAATGTCTCATCTAAATGTTCCCCCTTCTAATTTAAAGCCTTTCCTCCTCGTCTTGTCACTCCAGGCCCTTGGAAAAAGATCCTCCCCAGCTTTCCTGGAGCCCCTTCAGGCACTGGAAGCTGCTCTTAGGTCTCTCTAGAGACTTCTCTAGGCGGAACAACCCCAGCTCTCTCAACCTGTCCTCATTACAAGGGTGGTCAAGCCCACACATCATCTCTGTGGCCTCCTCTGGGCCCGTTCCAACAGTTCCATCTCCTTACGTCAGGGATTCCAGAACTGGACACAGAACTCCAGGTGGGGCCTCACAATGGAGAAGTAGAGCGGGAGAATACCCTCTCAACCTTCTTACATACCTAAGACTTTCTTACGTATTTAAGATATAACACCAGTCATGTCACTCTTTCTACCTCCACCGGCTTCTCTGAACATTCTCTAATCTCACAACACAAACTCCAATGCTTTCAGTAACTTTTATTTTCTTCAGGATACAGAAAGATCATCACTCTCATATCCTAGAGGTTTACAATGAGTTAGAGGCTCATTGTGCTCAGACATAACGTAGGGTTTGCAGGCAAAGAAGCAGGTGCTCGATGCTTAAAGCAGCGAGTGACGTCAGTACAAGACTCTCTGAGCATCTTGTGTCAAAACAGTCATTCTTCCCGCTGTCGCTCTGAAGGTCAAAAGCTTCCTCACAGTTGAATTTGCTGCAGAAGCAAAGCTGGAGTTGCTACTTTATCTTACAGCCTGCTGACAATTCTGAATGCCAGAGTCAAACTGCCATTTGCGGAAGATAGAAAAGGAAGGCAAAACAAAAACAAAACCTTCTTGGCTTCGTCAATCTGTTCCACAATGTAACAGGAACAATCTCAATACAACTGTCACTGCAATTTCCCCCTCTTCCTAAGTGAAATTCAAAACGCTTTTTGAAGAGAAGAAAGAATAAACTCTTATTAGAGCTTATGTTCCTCCCTTCCTCTCACCTCTCCCTCTCATATCTGGAAATTTAAGTGCCTACATAAAAGGCTGGAGCTACCGGCGCTCTCGCTAGAGAGCAACAAACAAAATACCAGCAGTACAGAACTTTCTGTGGTATTAAAAGCTTTAGGCTTTAATTCCAGTTGCACTTAAAAAGCAAACTTTGACAATGATTCCTCCCTGGAGGTGTTCAAGGCCAGGTTGGACAGGGCCTTCAGCAACTGGATCCAGTGGGAGGTGTCCCTGCCCACAGCAGGAAGATGGAACGGGATGAGCTTTGAGGTCCCTTCCAACCCATACCATTCCATGATTCTATGAGAAATGAATTCCAGTTCTAGAAACCACACTAATGTGGACAAAGCACTATAAATATATTAAATACAACTTTCCTATACAGAGGATAGAGGCAAAACCAAAGCCTGTCCTCCTACTTTTAATATCTGTCTTAAACCTGAATTTCCTACGTAGCAAAACAATAAAAAGGGGGGTTTATTCAGTACTAAGCAGCTCCAAGCAGACAGTAGCTCAGCGTGATGCACACAAGGCTCTTCATTACAAAACTGCCTGTAGCCCCAGACATCAAATAGCCAAAAGTGCTTTTATTTTATAAAGCAGAGAATCCCTTCAAAACCATCTCGGAAGAACCATCTCGGAAGGAGTTGCAAATCCACAGCAGCCAGCAATTAATTCAGCCATACAGAGACTGCCTGTCTTGTGCTAGACCAGAACCTCACCTCAGCTTCCTAACACAGTCTGAAAAAAAGGAAAAAAGACTTAGGGTAGCAAAGCTTAGTGTTCAGTGTAGACTGAAAGCAATGGATTCACTCCATGCGGGCAAACGTTTGGGATGCCCAGTGAATTACCTGAAGTTTCTAAGACCCAAAAATGTGCCGCTCTTCCCTTTAATGCTTTTGTATCACACACAATATCTTAACAGCTCCCTCAGTAAATGTATTACAAAGGTCTCCTTGCCACCAGAGTCTGTCTGTACAGACAGAAGTCTGGCCTTTCACTCCAAGAAGGACATTGAGGGGCTGGGGCACATCCAGAGAAGGGAACAGAGCTGGGGAAAGGGCTGGAGAAAAAGGGTTATGAGAGGCAACTGAGAGGCTGGAGCACGTCCAGAGAAGGGAACGGAGCTGGGGAAGGGGCTGGAGGGTTATGAGAGGCAACTGAGGGACCTGGGGTTGTTTAGCCTGGGGATGAGGATGCTGAAGGGAGATGCGATCACTGTCTACAACTGCCTGAAAGGAGATTGTAGTGAGGTGGGGGTTGTTTTTTTCTCTCAGGTGACAGGACAAGAGAAAATAGCCTCAAGTTGTACTAGGGCAGGTTCAGACTGGACATCAGAAAAAATGTCTTCAGGGAAAGGTTTCTCAGGACCTGACAGAAGGCGCTCAGGGAGGTGGTGGAGTCCCCATTCCTGGAGGGGTTTAAAGACCAGGTAGATGAGGTGCTCAGGGATCTGCTGTAGCAGTGGACAGGTACGGTTGGACTCCAATCTCAAAAGTCTTCACCAATCAAGCAATTCCATAATTCTCTGACTCACTGGCAGAAGGAAAAAGAGAGGATGGCAACAAGGTTGCTGCATTCGATATTCCCAGCTCCTTTTCCTGTTCACCCCATGGAACAGCCGACTACAGCACAAAACCACCAGGACTTGACAGCTACTACACACAGGCCACTGCATTACAGGCAAACCAGACCACTTGGGAAACACACAACAAAACAGAGTTGGTGTTTGTGAGTGCAACAGTGGAAGTGCATAAACATCAACTTTCTTAGACATTTTGTAAATAATCACCTTCCTGTTTCTGTTATTCTAAGTTCCTAAACAAGCAAACCCCTGTATCCCGATAGTTTGGGTTAAATCTTGCAGCAGCAGAGTACTTCTAACTATATTTCCTCAGTTCTTCCTTTTATCTGAAAAGGAATACATATGCTTCATGAAACAAGCAATGACAGGTGTAAGAGACCTTTGTGAAGAGCTATGGGAAACATTTTCAGCCTGTATTTCATAGAATCATAGACCGGTTTGGGTTAGAAGGGACCTCAAAGCCCATCTAGTTCCAACCTCCCAGCCATGGGCAGGGACACCTCCCACTGGACCAGGCTGCTCAAGATGCTTAGACACCTCGAGGGATGGAGCAGCCACAACTTCCCTGGGCAACCTGGGCTAATTTAAAGCCATTCCTGCTCATTTTTGCCTATAAAGAAACCCTGTAAGAACCAGTGAACCAAAGAAGCAGCAAAGAATAGTGTGAACATATGAGAAAGGGGTGCAAGAATGCATGCACGGTTAGCAAACAGCTTTTCACGTTATCAATGCAATTATATCTACTACTTGGAAGCTAACGAAGATTTTTGACTAACAAATAAAGACTTTAAGGATACAATTATTGCCTCACATAGAGGGAACCCCAAAAAGTTCTCACTTGACTCAGGTTTGCTATTCATTCTAAAGCAAAACAAGACTGCAGTTTTGTTCTCACTTGACTCAGGTTTGCTATTCATTCTAAAGCAAAACAAGACTGCAGTTTTACCTGAGACCAAAGACAATCAGTTCACCTTTTAAAACATCGAGGGCAGGCTCACAAGCCCTCTGTCGCATTCTGAGGACGGGCTTTGGTAATAAAATAAGACAGAACGTATTTTCTAACAGCAGTTCTCACTAAAAGAAGTCAAATCCAGGTTAGAGATTGATTTAAAAGGGCAAGTAAAATCCTAACTGTTTAACAGTTAAACAACATGGAACTTTGAATGTACCTAGCACTACGCCATGCGCGATATCTCCAGGAGATCGCCTGCTGGATACTTCTGCTGTAGGCAACGTTCCTTCCTCCAGCGTAGGGAAGTCCGTCAGGTCATTTTGATCACAAGTGAGGCCAAGCTTTGTCTCCAAGGCAGCAGTTAAACGGCTGGCGTCCACTTCTGCCGGCAGCTGATACCATAACTCGGTTCCCTAAGAACAGGTGGGTAGGGAAAAGGTGCTCAAGGATCAGGCAAGTTTTATGAGACATTTCCAAAGAAGGTAACATCCAAGTTGTGAAACAAGGGAATTACTGCTTCTAATTGTATTTCCTATACAGACACTCTGTTTTTCATGTGAAAGAATTATCATAGAATCACTTGGTTGGAAGAGACCTTTGAGATCAAGTCCAACTGTACCTGTCCACTACTAAACCACATCCCTGGGCACTTCATCTACCTGGCTTTCAAACCCCTCCAGGGATGGGGACCCCACCACCACCCGGGGGCAGCCTCTGCCAGGGCCTGAAAACCCTTTCAGTGAAGAAATTTTTCCTGATGTCCAATCTGAATCTGCCCTGGTGCAACTTGAGGCCATTTCCTCTCATCCTGTAACCTGGCAGAAGAGACCAACACTCACCTCACTACAACATTTCAACCAGTTGTGGACAGTAAGAAGGTCTCCCCTCTGCCTCCTCTTCTCCAGACTGCTTGCATTTACAATTGGGGACTGACAAGCAGAACGGTTTCTGATTTATCTTTGAAGAAAGTTTCTAGTTCCAGCAATTCTGAGCTCACACAGACATCGCCTGGGACTCCTAGCCAAGTCTCAGGTGTATTTTAAGAAAAAGGTTTTCAGTTTGTGTTCAAAGAGAAAGAAGCATCTCCAGTTCACATAATTTATTAAAGAATATACATTGGGATTACTGGGGAAGTAATTAAACAGGTAAATTTTAATTATGGAAAAGGCACAGGACAGTCTTCAGCGCAGAGAATTAAGAATATCAAACACTTATTTGAGACCTTAGAGCAGCTTCCAGTATGTGAGGGGGCTCCAGGAAAGCTGAGAAAGGACTTCTTCCCAGAGCAAGGAGGGATAGGACGAGGGGGAATGGATTTAAATTGGAAGGACAAAGATTTAGATGAGACATTAGGGAGAAATTCTTGACAATGAGGGTGGTGAGGCACTGGAACAGGTTCTCCAAAGAAGTCATGGCTGCTCCATCCCTGGAGGTGTTCAAGGTTGGATGGGGCTTTGAGCAACCAGATCCAGTGGAAGATGTCCTGTCCTGGCAGGGATTTGGAATTGGATGAGCTTTGAGGTCCCTTCCAACCCAAACCATTCCCTGACTCTATGATTATAAAGCAATCCGTTACCAAAATGTTAATATAAGCAAGAAACTGCCCCTGTGAATTTGTTCAGCGCTATCCCTACTGCATAGCTCCAAGCTCTTCTACCTTTTGAAACACTACCTAGGAACTAAAAGCTACTTTTCACATCAGAATTTTGTTATATAAACTGTAACTTTGAACAAGATCCTTAGAATAGCTTGGGAATAAAATTTCTTTCCAAAACACCTGCGAACTTATGCGATTCTCAGAGTAATTAAACATTTGGCAGCATCTCCATCACACAGAACTATGATTGAATCACGACACGAGCACAGCTTTCCTTAATCACACCTGGAGCGCGTCATTAAAACTAAGGTCTGAAAGCAATCAGGCTTCACATGAAAGGAACTGAAGCACAGCTCTGTTCTAACATGAAAATTGGCTATTTGGATATAGACAATTGGTAGGAAAATTTAAGAGGCAGCAGCATGGCCACGATTATAGCAAATTACAAAGTGAACACAGATCAAAGACAAAGAAGACATCACACTGGAAAACGTGCCAGGTTTTTAAAGAGAAAACAGAGGTAAATGAATGAATAAACTACTAGGGGTTCAGTTTTGAATGAGAAATGTCATAAAGGTCATGCATCAAGACTACATTGGAGTATCAGAGTTCCAACCAGTCCATGGTTGGACTCGATCTGATGGGTCTTGTCCAACCTGGTGATTCTATGATTCTATTTTTCTGCAGTTCTAAGATACAGACACACAAATCTTCACAAGGACAGCAAAGGCCTAAATTATACAGAGAAAGCAATATTTTCAATCAAAGAGAACAACTGAATGGTTTCAGTTGGAAAAGGCCTTTAAGATAGTAGAGTCCAATTATCGATCCAGACCTGTTAAGTCTGCTACTAGACCGTGTCCCCAAGTATGACATCTACTCATCTTTTAAACACCTCCAGGGATGGGCACTCAGCCACCTCCCTGGGCAGCCTCTGCCAGTGCTTGACAACCTTTCAGCAAAGAAATTCTTCCTGATGTCCAAGCTAAATCTCCCCTGGTCCTGTCACTGGCTCCCTGGGAGAAGAGACCAACACTCACATTGCTACAACCTCCTTTCAGGTGCTTGTAGAGTGTGCTAAGGTTTCCCTTTTAGCCTCCTTTTCTCCAGATTAAACCCCAGCTCCCTTAGCCTCTCCTCATAACCCTTGTTCTCCTCCCTGGGCAGACGGTTCCAATGCCTAATGACCCTTTCCATGAAGAGTTTTTTCTTTATCTCAAGCCTAAATCTCCCCTGGCAGAGCTTGAGGCCATTCCCTCTCATCCTGTCCCCTGTCACTTGGGAGAAGAGCCCAGCTCCCTCCTCTCCACAACCTCCCTTCAGGTAGTTGTAGAGCGTAATAAGGTCTCCCCTCAGCTCTTCTTCTCCAGGCTGAACAAGCTCTCTCAGCCGCTCCTCATAAGGCCTGTTCTACAGCCCCTTCACCAGCTTCGTTGCTCTTCTCTGCACTCGCTTCAGAGCCTCAACATCCTTCTGGTGGTGAGGGGCCCAGAACTGAACACAGGATTCGAGGAGCGGTCTCACCAGTGCCAAGTACAGAGGGAGAATCTCTCACAACCCTTGTTCTCCTGACCCTTCCCCAGCTCCGTTCCCTTCTCCAGATGCGCACCAGCTCCTCGATGTCCTTCTTGGGGTGAGGGGCCCAAAACTGAACCCAGGATTCAAAGTACAGCCTCACCAGCACCAAGTCCAGAGGAAGGATGGCTTCCCTCCTCCTGCTAATGATAATTAACCTCCAACCAAGGGGAAAGCAAAGCACAGTACGATACCCAATTAGCAGCAGTCTTCTGACGTATTGCTTCTCCTAGGGAGATCCCACTGGTAACCGATGCCTGGGTTTCGCTGCTGCTGCAGCTCAAGGAGTCCTCCCTCCAGACACGATGTGGTGGAGTTGTTGCAATAGGCTAAAAAAAAAAAAAAAGAAAAGAAAAGAAAAAAAAACATGTGTTTTTAAAATATAAAATAATTTCATGGTATTTCAATATGTATATGCATTTATGTAATAGACAAAGAAATATAGAAATCACTCAAGACAATCCCAACACCAACTCAACCTTCTACATCAATGCACTGACGCAGTGACCTAAATTCCATGTAGAGTCTCAAAACATAAAAGAACAGGTTCAATTGCTGCTTTAGATCCCAAACACAAGCAAGCGCGATTTTCTGTATATTAGCCAACCAGACCTGAGGGCCAGAAATTTATTTCTCATTCATAGAATCACTTTGTTGGAGAAGAACCTTTGAGATCAAGTCCAACCGTACTTGTCTACTACTAAATCAGATCCCTGAGCACCTCATCTCCAGGAGACCTTAGGACAGCTTCCAGTACCTCAAGGGGCTCTGGGAAAGCTGGGGAAAAGCTTTCTACCATGGCCTGGAGTGATGGGCCAAGAAGGAATGGCTTTAAATTGGAAGGGGGAGATTTAGATTAGATATTAGGAAGAAATTCTTGACGATGAGGGTGGTGAAGCCCTGGCCCAGGCTGCCCTGAGAAGCTGTGGCTCACTGATCACTGGAGATATTCAAGACCAGGTTGGATGGGGCTTGGAGCAGCTTGATCCAGTGGGAGGTGTCCCTGCCCACGGCAGGGGCGTTGGAACTGGATGGGTTTTAAGGTCCCTTCCAATCCAAACCATCCTGTGATTTTTTTTTTTTTTAATAGTTATCATTTTACTAAAAAAGAACGTTATTTACTTGTGTCAATTCTGCAAATTTTAAAAGCCATCTTATGTAAACACACATTAAAGTAAGTTTAGGTAGGTTTTGATGCTGTAATTCAGCAATACCTGACACGGTGAGGGCAGGAATTGAAGTTACATTGGACTGATGCCTAGAAAAGCAGTTGTGACATTTTTTCCCCCCATGAGGAAACAGAGGGAGCTGCTTTGCACTCACAACAGAATTTCTCTTCTCTAACGTCCCATGCCCAAGGAGGCAGCAACTGTAACAGCTTTCCCCACACAAGAGGGCCAGCCAGGTTCAAACCCAATGGGATATAACTGGGGAAACACATTACTGGAACACCAAGGTTCAGCCTAACCAAAAACCTTCCAGGAAGGAAGTTTAAAAGCCCTGGAGACCAGCACCCACTTCACTACAACCTTTCAGACAGTTGTAGACAGTGATACAGTCTCCCCTCAGCCTCCTTTTCTCCCTGCAGCGCGTCAGGTGCTATTAGTAACGCCACAATTTAACATGAAGCCTCAATCAGAAGGACTTGCAGCTCCTCACTCTCTTTACTACCCCTACCCTGCATTCATCCTCTCCCTCGTGTCAGCTCTAGTTCCAATTTAACTCACTAATAATATTTATTTAAAGCCAAGCAACACCCAGGTGGGATTTTTCAGCAAAAAGCAGGACCTGAAGACAGTTCAGCAAGCACAAGCAGGGGCTGGAGGAAGCTCCCCACCACCTACTCCTGGGCAGCGAGTTCTCTATCTGCTGTCTGGTGGGACCTGACCGCTGTGAAAATAAATTACAACAGCCCTTCCTGTGGGCCAGCAGCGCCTGAAGGGCAGGAGCAAACGGTCACAGACTGAGGAGAACATCAGTGAGAAAGCAGCAAATGATTTCCCAGAAGCCTGAATAATGGTAATGCTGCTGGATGTGTTCCTGAGCCCTGCAGTGACAACCATCTCTTTTTTTTTTCTAAACAGATTTTCTGATAAATTGGTCTAATGTTCATTTGGCAGTTCTATTCGGTAGCACAGATCCACGTTGATGGAGTGAGATTACTGTTTGCAACCTTGGAACCAGAAGAAAGGCAAGCCATGAGAGTTTTCATGAAGACGTTAATTACTGTCTAAGAGAAGAGATTAGACACAGGCTCAGAGGAAAGTCCAGAGCACAGAACTGTTTCAATGCAAAAGACACAGGTAAAACACAGCATTTGAAACTGTTTCCTGTAAATGTAAATATTACCCCTTAAATCAGCTAAATTGACACTAGAATTCTCTGTAATTCTTCACATCCTAAAAACCTTGAAAGGAAGTGAATAAAAGTGTAAAGATTTTAATTCATTACAGTATCAGGGCTTCTAGAAAGGTGTGTTCGCTCTCAACTACTCATATCACCTCAGTTAAATGTGATTATTACACAAAACACATCTTCAACCCATCCACAAAAAATACAGAACAGCCATCACAAAGGAATCTTTACCCATCTCTTATGTTCCTAAGAAGCCCTTAATTCAACAATGAAGACAAATTTCAAAGATAGGCAGAGGAAATCATAGAACTTACCATAGAATCACCAGGTTGGAAGAGACCCACCAGATCATTGAGTTCAACCATTCCCACCAATCTCTAAACCATGCCCCTCAGCATCTCATCCACCTGCACCTTAAACACCTCAAGGGAAGGCGAGTCAACCACCTCCCTGGGCAGACTGTTCCAATGCCTAACAACCCTTTCCGTGAAGAATTTTTTCCTTATCTCAAGCCTAAATCTCCCCTGGCAGAGCTTGAGGCCATTCCCTCTTGTCCTGTCCCCTGTCACTTGGGAGAAGAGCCCAGCTCCCTCCTCTCCACAACCTCTCTTCAGGTAGTTGTAGAGAGTAATAAGGTCTCTCCTCAGCCTCCTCTTCTCCAGGCTAAACAACCCCAGCTCTCCAGTCGCTCCTCGTTAAGATTTATTCTCCAGCCCCCTCACCAGCTTTGTTGCCCTTCTCTGCACTCGCTCAAGAGCCTCAACATCCTTCTTGTGGGGAGGGGCCCAGAACTGAACACAGGACTCGAGGTGCGGTCTCACCAGTGCTGAGTACAGAGGGAGAAGAACCTCCCTGCTCCTGCTGGTCACGCCGTTTCTGATACAGGCCAAGATGCCATTGGCCTTCTTGGCCACCTGGGCCACTGCTGGCTCATGTTCAGTCAGCTACTGACCAACACTCCCAGGTCCTTCTTCTCCTGGCAGCTTTCCAGTCAGGCTTCTCCTAGTCTGTAGCACTGCACAGGATTGTTACGCCCCAAATCATAGAATCAGAATCGCTTGATTAGAAAAGACCTTTGAGATCATCAAGTCCAACCATACCTGACCCCCAGCACCTCATCTATCCAGCCCAGAATATCTCCAGGGATGTGGACTCCACCACCTCCCTGGGCAGCCTCTGCCAGGGCCTCAGAACCCTTCCCATCAAGAAATTTTTCCTGATCTCCAATCTGAACCTGCCCTGGTGCAACTTGCAGCTATTTCCTCTCATCCTATAACCTGCCACTTCAATCCTGACTCACCTCTTTGACAGACACCTGAAATAATTACGGTCCTGTGGGCTGTCACCAACAGAGGGAGAGAGTTTACACCTTCCCTCTGATTCCCAGGCACCCAATCATACAATGAACAGACTGTATTCACCCTTTCTAAGGCCGAGAACACAAAAAACTGAAACACACTAATCTTCTCTCATTGTGTTTAGTCAGGGGACTGCCAGACCCACTGGATAAAGCAGCACTCGGACTCACAGAATCGTTTGGGTTGAAAGGGACATCAAGGCCCATCCAGTTCCACCCTCCCTGCCATGGGCAGGGACACCTCCCACTGGATCAGGTTGCTCAAAGCCCCATCCAACCTGGCCTTGAACATTTCCAGGGATGGGGCAGTCACGACTCCCCTATGAAACCTGGGCCAGGGCCTCAATATCCTCATCACCAATAATTTCTTCTTATGTCCTATCTAAATCTGCCCCCTTCTCATTTAAAACCATTCCCCTTCGTCTTATCACTCCAGGCCTTTCTAATAAAGTCCCTCTCCAGGTTTCCTGTACCCTTCAGGTACTGGAAGGCCACTAGAAGGTCTCCTCAGAGCCTTCTCTCAGCCTGGCCTCAGTGCAGAGGTCCTCCAGCCCTCGGATCATCTTCATGGCTTCCTCTGGACCCATTCCAACTTTTCCATCTCCTCTTTATGTTGGGGATTCCAGAACTGGACACAGGACTCCAGGTGGGGTCTCACCAGAGCAGAGTAGAGGGGCAGAATCCCCTGCTGGTCCCACTTCTTTTGATGCAGCCCATGACATGGTTGGTTTCTGGGCTGCGAGCACACGTTGCCAGCTCATACTGAGCTTCTCATCCCTCAGCACCTCAAGTCCTTCTCCTCAGGGCTGCTCTCAATTACATCACCCCCAAAGCCTGGATTGAAACCACGGATTGCCCTGATCCAGATGTAGGACCTTGCCCTTGGTCTGTTGAACCTCATGAGGCACTCACAGTCCCACTTCTCCAGCATGTCCCGGTCCCTCTGGACGACAATGAAGCAGCACTGAAGTGTACATGATAATAACTCTGAATGCAAAGCATTCCAGTACCTGTTTGTTAATTTAATTAAGGCCTATTATTAAAAATTTGGGTTTACAATACACATTCTCAGAAAAGGGCAATTTTATTAATCCAACTGGAAATCAATACTGCTGAGTACTGGAAATTAATAGCATTAAGACAAGAGACCCAGACAATGTATTGAAAACTAATTAAAAAAAAGTACTGATTTTATTTAGATAGAGTGAACATGGCTAATTAAGTGTGTGTCATGGAAGGTATTGGAGTGGATGAGTAATGACAGCATTCAAGATACACACAATGAACAAAAGACTAGAAGACCAAACCATGTGTGTTATTCCTCACTTTCCCCTCTCTAATGACCTTCTTCAGCCTATGGTGAGCAGCTCTTCTCCAATTCGTTTAATTACTCGTATACCTGCCATCCATTTGAATCAAAATCCTTTGTCTATGCTGCAGCAGTTGCAGCGCAGACAACCCTCACCCTACCCACACGTGCCAGAGGAACCGCTCTGCACAAAAAAGAATCTTCTGCTCCTAAAGGCGACAGCTTAGGTTGCTTTGAAGGAAAAAAAAAAGCTCACAGGCAACCCAAGAAAAATATTGCCAAGATAATTTCAGTAAATCATAGAATGGTTTGAGCTGGAAAGGACCTTAAAGATCATCTCATTCCAAGCCCTCTGCCATGGGCAGGGACACCTCCCACTGGATCAGGCTGCTCCAAGCCCCATCCAACCTGGCCTTGGACACGTCCAGGGATGGGGAAGCCACGACTTCTCTGGGCAGCCCGGGCCAGGGCCTCCTCACCCTCATCATCAAGAAGTTCCTCCTAGTGTCCAATCTAAATTAAACCTTAGAGCTGAACTTTGAATTTCAGCCTTTTTCTGTACACTTTAAACACACTTGGAGTGACATCTTCTTTGTCACAACACTGCAAGGAAAATAAAATGAAAAACAGCATCTGAACAAGTTTCTTCAACCTGTAGCTTCATTTCTTTATCTTTTACTGAAAAATTCTATTATAGAATTAAGCAAAAGAACAATTCCTTATCAACTAAAGTCAGCAAGAATCTTCTTGGAGAGAGAATTTAACTTGAACAAGTCTTGGGGAATAGGGATAAAATGAAAGTAGAGAAGAATAGTCTTTAGAACTACATGGAAGGATGTAGTAAGGTGGGTGTTGGTCTCTTCTCCCTCCAGGAGAGGTCTGGATGGATACTAGGTAAAATTTCTTCACCAAAAAGGTTATCAGACTTTGAAACAAGCTACCCAAGGAAGTGTCCTGGAGTTCCCAGCCCTGGGGGGATTTAAAAAACATGGAGATTCAGCACTTAAAGACATGTTTAGTGATGGCAGCGTGAGGTTCATAGCTGGACTTGATGACCTTAAAGGCCTTTTCCAACCTACACATTGTGGAAATCTTTCCCAGAAGATTCCCTAACGCTCCCTTAACACTAACAGCTTTCAAACTCCATTCATTTTGCACTAGAATTTGGAATAGGTACGACCAGTCTTATTTTGGGAAGACAGAGCTAGAGATGCATCACACGCAGATTTCTCAAGAAGAAATTGGTGAAGAAATGCTAATGAGTTATGATGCGATTACTGCAAATAGCAACATTCTAGAAAATTCAGAGTACAATTATATCCAGAGCTATCAAAAGCTCAAACACTCGGTTAGCCAGAGGAGCAGGAAGGGATCACAGTAGCATTGCTCTTGCTAAGAGCACTTACACAGGGCCTGTCACACAGAGACCCAAAAGTGTTTCATAAACACCAATTCACACCCCTGCTCTAGAACATACACAACAAATATTTATCATACTTTTCCTAGGCACAGAGAACTTAGTGTATTATATAGCAAATCATCAGCAGAGCTGATTCCTCGAGTAGTCTGATCTGACGATAGTGCTGCAAGTGTCTCCTGTCTGATGCACCGACATTTCACCTCGCTGCCTGCAGATTATCAAAACCAAAAAGAAGAACATCTACAGCATCACAAGTCAAGTAGGAAGCACGAATGAGAAAATGAAATAAGATATGAAATCATAAAATGGTTGGGGTTGGAAGGGACCTTAAAGATCATCCCACTACAACCTCCTGCGAGGGGCAGGGGCACTTCTCACTGGACAAGGCTGCTCAAAGCCCCATTCAGCCTGGGACTGGGCAGCCACAATTTCTCTGGGCAACCTGTGCAAGGGCCTCCCCACTCTCATTGTGAAGAATTTCCTCCTTACATCTAGTCTAAATCTGCCCCTCTCCAATTCCTCATCTTTTCACTACAAGCCTTTGTAAAAAGTCCCTCCCCAGCTTTCTTGCAGCCCCTTCAGGTACTGGAAGGTTGCTCTAAGGTCTCCCCAGCCTTCTCTTCTCCAGCCTCAACAACCCCAACTCTCGCAGCCTGGCCTCACAGCAGGGCTGCTCCAGCCTTCGGATCATCTTTGTAGCCCAACTCTGGACACGTTCCAACAGTTCCATCTCCTTCTTATGTTGAGGATTCCAGAACTGAACACAGGACTCCAGGTGGGGTCTCACAAGAGGAGAGCAGAGGGGCAGAATCGCCTCCCTCGACCTGCTGGCCACAGGTTTGTATCACAATTACAGCCATGATTCCTTTCCCTACCTTAACATTCCATGCAGGTAGCTGCTGTCACTGTCACAGTGATGTTACAGCATCATGAACATGAGAAGGGACCTGCACAGTGGCAAAACTGTACAGAAAAGACCTTTTAAAACACAAATCAAATGTTTTTGCAGCATACACCTTCCTGATTTAAACAGGAAACACTTCTTTTGAGTTTAAGCAAGCAGACAGAAGATCAACAACACTCGTCTTGAGTCTTCCAACTCCATCCAGGTTTATCAGCAACAATTTCCAACTCACTATTTGTTATCAAGATGCCCACAAACTACTGATCTGCCTGCAAAGTTACTGAGAGGTAGGAACGAAAGAGGATTTGAATTGGGGGTAGTGAGAGAGATGAAGCAGGACTCTGGAGAAAGGAATATACTTATAATTAGCAAGAATTTCTCGCTAGTGAAACGTGCTCTTCAGGAAATTTCTTGCATTAAACACTATCTGAGAAAGAAATGGTTACCATCAATGCTTGACTCTCACAGGAAAGCAAGCTGAAGAACCAGCCATCTAATAAACCAAAAGCTCTACAAATCAAGAAGCGATCTCACTGTCTCAGCTTCAGAGCTTCCCATTGAGGGGATGCTCAGTGAAACCAGTGATCATCCATTCCAATACCAGGGAAGCAGTCAGGGCCCCAAGCCTGATAATATCCCAGAAGCATTTGGACAACACCCTCAGACACTTGGTGTGAATGTTGAGGTTGTCCTGTGCAGGAACAGGGGTTGGACTCGATGATCCCTGTGGGTTCCTTCCAGCTCAGGACGTTCCACGATTCTATGAACTGCACATTCACAAATTTATGCTCTGAAGACAAATCACAAACCAACCAAGCTTGCAAAGTCACAGAAGGCCCTTAAGGAAACACGATCATCTCCTGAAGTCAAATGCTTCTTGCACAAGTAGGATTCTCCTGTACTCAAGCTTGATTTGTGCTTCGACACAACGAATGGCAGAGCTTAAAGCCCACGTGCTCATCAGCTGCTTCACATGCATACAGCCACCCTATACATTTAGCATCATTCCTTAAAGGAACCTGACATAGTATTAACAAAACAATGTAAAAATAATCCCTCCTTTCCTAAAGGAGCCAAGTCAGTAGGACCTCACAGGTGAGCAGCTGGAAGGAAGCAAAGCAAACTGGCAACAGCACATTCCGATTCATTATTTCATATTTAATCCTCATACCAAAGAGCAACATTAAAGAATGAACACGATGGAAGAGATCAGTCACGTTAGTGCCGTGTATACAAGAACAACGTAGTTGCAAGCAAAAAAATAAATTAGAATTTAGTAAATTAGTATAATCATCTCTGAGGGCTTGCATATAATTAAACTCAAATGAGAAAAAT
Source organism: Clamator glandarius (assembly GCA_033459285.1). NCBI lineage: Eukaryota > Metazoa > Chordata > Aves > Cuculiformes > Cuculidae > Clamator > Clamator glandarius. Next base: position 120,275 of record JAUNZM010000801.1, read on the forward strand.
TTGACAAGGTTTTTCTTCCTGAAATCCCATACAACAAAAGTTAGCATTTGCTGCTAAATACATAATGAGAGCAAAAGACAAAAATAAAGCTGAACAACCACAACCACCCCCAGACAACAAAACACAGCAGATCCTGTTTGGCATTCAGAACTGGTGCTACACTGCATGGAAAGAACCATGAAATGGTTTGGGTTGGAAGGGACCTCAAAGCCCATCCAGTTCCAGCCCCTGCTATGGGCAGGGACACCTCCCACTGGATCAGGTGCTCCAAGCCCCATCCAACCTGACCTGGAACACCTGCAGGGAAGGGGCAGCCATGACTCCCCCAAGCAATCTGGGTCAGGGCCTCAACACACTCATTTCATCCTAATGTGCACTCTAAATCTCCCTCTTTCCAATTCAAAACCATTTCCACTCATCCTATCACTCCAGGCCCCTGCAAAAAGTCTCTCCCCAGCTGTCCTGAAGCCGTTTCGGGTACCAGAAGCTGCTCTAAGGTCTCCCTACAGCCTTCCCTTCTCCAGGCTGGACAACCCCAACTCTCTCAGCTGGGCCTAAAAGCAGAGGTGCTCCAGCCCTCACATCATCTTCATGGCCTTCTCTGGACCCGTTGCATCAGTTCCATCTCCTTTTGTGTTAGGGATTCCAGAATTGCACACAGGACTCCAGGTGGCGGTCTCACCAGAGTGGAGCAGAGGGGCAGAATCTCCTTCCTCGTTTTACTGGCCACGCTGCTCTGGATGCGGCCCAGAACACGGTTGGTTTCTGGGCTTTGAGCGCACATTGATGGCTCCTGTCAAGCTTCTCATCCCTCAGCACCCCAAGCCCTTCTCCTCAGGGCTGCTCTCAATCATGTTGCCCCCATCCTGGATTGAAACCATGGGTTGTCCCAACCCAGGTGTAGGAACTTGCCCTTGGCCTGGTTGAACCCCATGAGGTTAACACGAGAAAAATGAACGCTTGTCAGTTTTGAATCACTGAAAGCCTGAAAAAACAAACAGTCTCAACCTTCCCAACTTTATTCTGAGCTAAAGACCACCAAAAACAGCCCAAGAAAAAGAGCAAAGAATAGAACATGGCATAACAAAGATCTAGTGATACATGGGAAAGAAAACTCCCTACACAAGTAATTCCAACAATCCAATCTCCCTAAGGCACAAGAAATACACTGTAATTTCTTCCAAACACTTCATCTCTCTGTCTCTCCTAAAAATCATAGGTACATGGCCAGGTTAACTCAGTATTAATTCAGTGTTTGTTTCCTTATCCATCTGAACATGCAGCTGCACCAACCAAAGTCACCAACCCAGCAAAACCAGGCAGCAGCTTTCCAGATCAACTCTTGCAGCATGAAAAAGCACTTGCACCAAAGCAGGTGATCATGTAACTGTGGTAGCAGTAGATCCTACTCTGAACTTTCCAAATCATTTATCAAGATCCCACTTTCAAAAGCATTTATCACTTCCCTAGCAAAGTCATATCTACTCGTTTTCCAGGTCTCGCCATCTAGCAATCGCACAAGATGAAGTGTTCTGGGATCTGGTTTAGTTGTGGACAGGTAAAGTTGGACTTGATGATGTCTAAGTTTTCCAACCTAGGGATTCTATGAAAAGAGCTGTCACAGATAACATCTACCCCAAGCTTTCCAGCCCGCAGCACAGCATTCTCTGGTCTGGAAAGCCTTACTGAGCAAGAGGAGACGTGAGCTCCTCCATCACCTGGAAGGACAGCGCAGTGCAAGCCTCATGCCACTTGGAGTCAGCAACCCACTGCTGCAAGGCATGGTCTTCCCCATCTGTAGGGAAGGAACAAAGGAACATGGAGTAACAGGCACGTATTTTATCTGGTAAAACCTGGATTTGGCCACCCAGGCCTCAAAGATTAAAGAAACAACTTTGCCAGAATACAAAGCTCACTATCTCACACCCACCTGCTCAATTCACAGCACGGTTACGGTTTGTAATGAATGGTCACAGAAAAGAAAGCAACTGTCATGCAAAAGCACTTCAGACACTACAGGCAAATTCAGAATCCCCCAAATGCTACACAAACGCGGCTGCATTTCTCAGGAACTCAACAGCTGAAGTTATCATGGCTTCATAGTCTGTATCAGCTCGCCTTGTTTGTCAGAAGGCAAAATAGATGAATAAGCCTCATTCAAACACAGAAGGTTTTACAGCAGAGGGGTTTTTTTGGCCAGAAGCCCAGTACCACAAGCTGTATGAAAATCCTTAGCATTTAGGTCCAGCTACTGAAAGCAGCAACAATATATCCACTGTTTGCAATAGGTTCAGGTCTATAAGTTGCTCTGTGAACACACCGGTAAATAACAGATTTTGAATACGTTATTCGAGGAAACATAAAAAAGATTGGGGCTGTCAAGTCCAAGAAACACACATTATTTAAGCTGTACGTTGTTTCTGCCAGGAGGCCTGGCGTGCAAGCAGCACTTTTCAGACCTACGTTGCTCCCTTCTGGCACAAAGCTGACACCAACCACTACATCAGCCGCTACATAAATTCTGAACTGTTTTATTACTCCTGTGCAATGAAGGTTGGGGTTTCAAATGGCTGTAAAAGATCAGAAGCAGCACAGCAGACCTGAAACACAACAAGGGAAGATTCAGGACACAGCAAACTGCCAAGGATGTGGGGAAAGCATTCCAGACAAGTAACCTATAAAGATACACAGCAGATGCTGATGTTGCAAAGAACATTGCAAAAGCAAGTGACTGTGTTCCAGACTCGACACTAGTGAGGCCACACCTCAAATCAAGGGTTCAGTTTTGGGTCCCTCACTCCAAGAACATTGAGGGGCTGGAGAACATCCAGAGAGGGGAAATGGAGCTGGGGAAGGGGCTGGAGAACAAGGGTTACGAGGAGCAGCTGAGGGACCTGGGGTTGTTTAGTCTGGAGGAGGCTGAGGGGAAACCTCATCACTGTCTGCAGCTCCCTGAAAGGAGGTTGTAGTGAGGTGGGAGTTGGTCTCTTCTCCCAAGTGACAGGTGACAGGACAAGAGGAAATGGCCTCAAGCTGCACCAGAGCAGGTTCAGATTGGACATCAGGAAACATTCCTTGACGGAAAGGGCTCCCCAGTCCTGTCAGCCCAGGGAGGTGGTGGAGTCCCCATCCCTGGAGGTGTTTAAAAGCTGGGTAGATGAGGTGCTCAGGGATCTGGTTTAGTAGTGGACAGGTACACTTGGACTCATTCTCAAAGGTCTTTTCCGACCTAGTGATTCTAAGATTTTGAACCTTTTGAAAACAGGAGTTTCCACTGACAAGTTAACATCATCAATAACTTTATGGGGTGTCCTAAAACAAACGGAAAACTAAACATTGTTGATCTGCACCAAGTTTGCCTTTGTTTTGCTTGGTTCCCTGAGGAAGAAAGGCTTCCAAGGCCAACAGCATTGTCCACAGCGCAGGCACTGTAAGGCAGTCTGAAAGCCAATTACTGTAATACACCTTAACACCTGATGTACACATTTGATTCATGTCATCACAGCACAACTTACACCACAAGGACCTCTTGGAGGTCACCTAGTCCAACCTCCTGCTCCAAGCAGGACTGGCTACAAGGGTGACCAGGTTGCTCAGGCCTCACACAGCCACCCTGTGGCTATTTCCAAGGTCAAAGGCTCTGCCACCTCAGCAGGTCCTGGTCCTGGACTTCACTATCCTTCTCATGAAAAGTTACAGAATCATTAGGTCGGAAAAGATCCACTGGATCATCAAGTCCAACCATTCCTATCAGTCACTAACCCATGCCCCTCAGCACCTCATCCACCCATCCTTTAAACGCCTCCAGGGAAGGTGTCTCAACCACCTCCCTGGGCAGCCTCTGCCAGTGCCCAGTGAGCCTTTCCCTTGTCCAGGAGGCAGGTCACTTTGTCGATTCCCTTGTCTCCAGTCAGACTTTCTTCTTACTATAATACATCTCCCTACTACTTGTCCTGTCACTGGGCACCTCCAAGAAGTCTTTCTCAGCCTTCTCTAAACACTGTTTCTGGCAGGGAAGCGTCACTGACAGAGCTGCCCTTCAGCCTCCTCCTCCTCAGGCCAAACACACACAACCTCTGCAGCTTCTCCTCAGGCACCATGTGCTCCAGACTCAGATGGTCCTGGTGGATTCCACTAGACTCAGGCTAGTTTGTTGACCTCTCTCTGACCTCTCTCTTGTACTGGCAGCCCAGAAATGAAGCTGGCCAAGTAGAAGGAATATTCAGTTCCCTCCAGCTGCCAGTTAGGCTCTAACCAATGCAGTCCCATGCACAGAAGGCCCTCACTGAGTGAGCTGTCAATTCACATTCAGCTCAATGTCACCAGGTCCTCAGGGTGTTCTCTCAGGGGCCACCAGCTAGTACTGACGAATGGGGATTTTCTTTCTCAGTGAGAAAGACTCCACATTTTTCATAGCTAAAGCTCACAAAGAGCTCTGGAAGAGGGGTCAGGCCTCTTGGGTGGACTACAGGAGGGAAGTGAGATTGTGTAGAGAAAAAATCAGAAGGGCTAAGGCTGAACTAGAAATCAGATGGGCAAAGTCAGTGACAGATAACAAAAAATCTTTCTATAAATATATAAATAATAAAAGGAGGACTAGGGAGACCATACAGTCCCTATTGGATGCAGAAGGAACAACAGTGACAGGGGATGAGGAAGAGGCTGAGGTACTTGATACCTTCTTTGCCTCAGTCTTTAATTGTAAAGAAAGTCGTTCCCTCTGTGTACAAACCCAGGAGCTAGAGGAGCAAAATGAGGCTCCCATGATCTGAGAGGAGGTGGTCAGAGCCTTGCTAGCCCGACTAGACACCCACAAGTCTATGGGGCCGGATGGGATTCACCCGAGGGTATTCAAGGAGCTGGCGGATGTGCTGCCCAAACCCCTTTCCATCATCTTCCAACAGTCCTGGAAGACTGGGTGAGTTCCACTGGACTGGAGGCTGATGTGGTGCCCAGCTACAAGAAGGGTCGCAGGGAGGATCCAGGGAACTCCAGGCCTGTCAGTCTGACCTCAGTGCCAGGAAAAGTCATGGAACAGGTGATCTTGAGTGCTATCATGAAGCACTTGCAAGAGAACCGCAGGATCAGGCCCAATCAACACGGATTTACAAAAGGCAGGTCTTGCCAAACTAACCTGATCGCCTTCTATGACAAAGTGACTCGGCTGCTGGACAAGGGGAAGACTGTGGATGCATCTTCCTGGACTTCAGTAAAGCCTTTGACACAGTTTCTCCCAGCATTCTGCTTCGGAAACTGTCCCCTCTGGCCTGGACGGGCGCACACTCTCCTGGGTGGAAAACTGGTTGGCTGGAGGGCCCAGAGAGTGGTGGGAAATGGAGTTAAATCCAGCTGGAGGCCAGTGACAAGTGGGGTTCCCCAGGGCTCAGTGCTGGGTCCAGCCCTGTTCAATGTCTTTATCAACGACCTGGATGAAGGCATCAAGTGCTCCCTTAGCAAGTTTGGGGATGACACTAAGCTGGGTGGAAGTGTCGATCTACTGGAGGGTCGGGAGGCTCCAGGGGGATCTGAACAGGCTGGACAGCTGGGCTGAGTCCAATAGCATGAGGTTTAACAAGGCCAAATGCCAGGTCCTGCACTTGGGGCACAACAACCCTGAGCAGCTCCAGACTAGGAGAAGACTGTTTAGAAAGCTGCCAGGAGGAGAGGGACCTGGGGGTGTTGGTTGACAGAAGAATTTTTTCCTGATGTCCAATCTGAACCTGCCCTGGTGCAACTTGAGGCTATTTTCTCTTGTCCTGTCACATGTCACTTGGAAGAAGAGACCAACTCCCACCTCACTACAACCTCCTTTCGGGGAGCTGTAGATCAGCTGGATCTTGAAAAGCTGACTGGGTGTGCTGGGCTTGCGTTGTAAGGTTTGGTAGCTGAGAGGCTACAGAGGTAGAAGCTGAGGGAGGCTGCTGGAAGTTTCCCATGTGTCCAATGGAGTCAGCAGGAGCCATCAACAATGGTGGTAGGATATCTCCAGGATAACATAGTTAGGAAGAGGAAAAAAACTGCTGCAGAACAACAGTAAGAGAGCAAGGAGTGAGAAGATGCAAGAGACAACTCTGCAGACACCAAGGTCAGTCAAGAAGGAGGAGGAGTAGATGCTGCAGCTGGTGAAGCAGATACTGCCCTGCAGCCCACGGAGGTTCACAGAAAAGTTCATGGAAGGCTCTCTCCCATTGAAGGGACCCACACTGGAGCAAGGGAAGAGTGTGAGGCATCCTCCCCCTAAGGAGGTCAGAGCAACAGACAACACGTTACGAAATGACTACAATCCCCATTTTCCTTCCTTCTCTGCTGCTCAGGGACCAGAGTTAGGGAAACGGGGTGTGAAGTTGAGCCCAGGAAGAAGGGAAGAGTGGGGGGAAGGAAGGAATTTAGAATTTAGGTTTAGTTCTCACTATCCTACTCTCATTTGATTGGTAACAAATTAGATCAACTCTCCCAAGCTGAACTTCTCTTGCTCATGACAGCAACTGCTCGGTGATCTTTCTCTGCCTTTATCTCAACCAACGAGCATTTCCATTATATTTTTTCTCCCCTGTCCAATGATAGGAGTGACAGAGAAGCTTTGGTGGGCACCTGGCTTCCAGCCAGGGTCAACTCACCATGCCAGGCTAACTGGTTAGTAGTTCTTCAGATCCACTTTCCTCTCCCTCTTGAAAAAAACATAACATTACTCTCTCTCCAGTTACCATAGAAAAATCCCCTGGCCATCACAACCTTCTAAAGGTTACAGAAAATAGCCTTTCATGACAGCAGCAGCTCCACCACCCCCTCAGATACACCCTGTGCAAACCTATGTATTTCAAATCTATGGGCTTGCGTACATCCAGTTGACCTAAGCAGTTTCGTGAGCCTGCACCACCCTTGCACTCCCTCTCATTCAGAACTTAATCGACTGAGCACACAGAGTAAGAAGGAATATTTAAATGAAACCAAGTTTATTTCTTTTCTCTACAACCAAAGCTGGATTCCTCTCTCAATTCAGAGCTAATTATTTCAGTTTTCGTAGAAGAGCTCAGTTGGAGGGAACCTCAAAAGACTATCTGGTCCAACCTCTTAATTAGCCTCTGAGGGCCTAATTTCCCATTATAAAGAACATACTAAATTCTTATTATGTTAACAGCGCTACAGTCACTTCAGCAATCTAACAGCTAATAATCAAAACTATTAATTTCCTCCAAGCATCAATCTCCTCTCTACTTATTCCAAATTAAGAAAGAAGTTAGTTCAAGCATCTACCCGGGATGTCAGAAGAGCTCGCTTCAAACAAGACAGTACATCATTTCATTCCTGTGTATTAATCTCTTAATTGGTCACTGTCCAAATTGTAACTCTAGAACGAACATTCAACAGTGTTCCTGAATACTTTGATGTAATGAGAATTGTAGAATGGAATCGTTTGAGCTGGAAGAGACCTCAAAGCCCATCCAGTTCCACCCCCCAGCCATGGGCAGGGACACCTCACACTGGACCAGGGTGATCAAAGCCCCTTCCAACCTGGCCTTGGACATCTCCAGGGATGGGGCAGCCACAACTTCCCTGGGCAACCTGGGCCAGGGCCTCCCCACCCTCATGGTGGAGAATTTCTTCCTACTGTCCAGTCTAAATCAGAACAGCGCTTAGACCATCCTCATAATCAAAAGGAAACTAAACAAGGAAACAATGTGCCTTCCCTGATAAAACAAAGCATAAAGAGTAAAAGCATTACTATATTGGTTACAGAATTTCTCCTTACTCTTACAGTCTGCGCCTGAAGTTCCACAATGCCTTTGAAGTATCATAAACTAGCACTTCGACACAGTCCCAGTCTCTCTTCCGTAAGGAAAACCCCCAATTTTAACCACAGTTAACAGTCCTAGCTGCGCTAGTTCCCTGTCTGCTGGAATCTGTGACAAAACAACCCTGAACCAACAAGAAGCAACCAGCAGCACTGGTCACTTCTTTTCATAGGCGAGCTGGAGCTTGCCAAGTTATGTGGCACTTGTGAAACTACAGCCTTGTACGTTACAAGTTACAAACACAGGTTTTCAGTGCTTTTCTCCCTTTGTGGAGTGAAATTACAGCTCAAAAAGTATCTCGCAACAGGAAAACATAAAAAAGGGGTGTGAGCAGTTGTACTACAAGAGACAGATCCACCCAGTCTACCCGCATCTGCACCCCCTCGACCCAGAGGAGCTGCAGAATGCTAGAAACAAGCTTCTCTCAACTCCGCCGTGTATTCCCAGAGCTCGGCTCCAGTTGTCAGAGCAGCAATTAAACAAGAGTGCACAACAAACGTGGAGAAGGAAGCAACAGCCCATGTAAAAACAACAAAACCTGACACCCAGGAAGGATCCAATTAAACTGACCCGTGATGGATGCCATGAAGGGAAAACAAGGAGTAGGACACAAGCTCAGCGTTTGTAAGACAACATATAACTTAGAATCATAAAGTTAAATTATCTGCAAGCCAGCAATCAAACAAACTTCATTTATACTTAAACACAAACAAGAATACACAGCAGTGCAAGAACCATCCCATTTATTCCGTGGCAAATTAGCCTTCCTGGAAACATAGGGTGAAGGTCCTTCAGCAGAAGGATTTGGAAGCTGAATTAAGTCTACACCATCCGAGTTCCCATTTCAACATGTTCACTAAGGCCAGACTTGTTTTATTTCATGTTTACTCACGTGGATGTTCTTTGTTCTACTTTCGATTATTTCATTAAACCGTGGTTCTTCCAAGGAAAGTCTGCGAACATTGATACAGAATCTACCATTGGTTGCCATTTGGCTGTTAAACCTCCAAGCTCTGGAACGAAGCTCTGGAGTGATCACCATCTTCTAAATTTTCATTTTTGGGTTGCCCTCTTACACCTTTCCTAACACAGAATTGTGGACATGACCCCCAAAATCCTGTCCAACAGCAGCTGTTCAAGTGCCCCCCACAGAGATGCCTCCCAACAGCCTGCAAGAATCAGAACTCACGGAGGTGCCACAAGTCCTTTATGCTTCTGGAAACCACCATGAGAACAGCAGGTAGGAACACAGCACAGTGCACATAACCACATATGAGCCCTTCTAGGCCATGAAAGCCTTCATTCAGCCACTCCAGCCGTGAATTTCCAGGAGGGGTAGTCACCAAGGCAGCTGCACTGGTCAAGCCAACAGCACCCACCCCTCTCCAGGAAACAAGACAAGCACAAGCACACCCTGAGGGAAGGAGGAATCACTCCAGTTACAAACACTCTTTTCTCCAAGACAGTAGAGCTCTCCTGTATCTCCAGGCATTGGGTGTGTGGAAACTGGTGTGATCTCTCACCCCCAGTTAGATCCTCCCTTTTTCTGGGGCAGAAGAACCAGCAGTGACAGCAAGATAAGGCAAGATCAGCTGGAGAAGTGGGCCTGGGTGAACCTCATGAGCTTCAACAAGAACAAGGTCCTACACCTGGGCCGGGGCAATCCAGGACAGGGGACCTCATGATTGAGAGCAATACTAAAAAGGGCTTGGGGTGCTGGGGGATAAGAAGCTTGCTATAAGATAGTAATATACATTCACAGCCCACAGACCAACCGTGTCCTGGGCTGCATCCAGAGCAGCGTGGCCAGAAGGAAAAGGGAGGGGATTCTGCCGCTCTACTCTGCTCTCATGAAACCTCATCTGGAGTCCTGCATGCAGTTCTGGAACCCTCAGCGTAAGAAGGGAATGGAACTGGTGGAACAGCAGCCTTCTAATACCTGAAGGGACGACAGGAAAGCTGGGAAAGTACTCATTACCAGGGAATGCAGGGATAGAATCACAGAATCATAGAATAGCTTGCATTGGAGAGGACCTCAAAGCCCACACAATTCCAACCCCCTGCCATGGGCAGGGACACCTCCCACTGGATCAGGTTGCTCAAAGCTTTATACAACCTGACCTTGAACACCTCCAGGGATGGGGCAGCCACAGCCTCCTTGAGTAATCTGTGTCCCAGCTTTCCTGTAGTCCCTTCAGGTACTGGAAGGCCACTCTAAGGTCTCCCCAGAGCCTTATCTTCTCCAGGATTAAGGGCTGGACTGGATTATCTTGGAGATGTTCTCCAACCTCAATGATTCCAACCAGCGTGTCCTCATAGCAGAGATGTTCCCACCCTCGCATCAACTCTGTGGTCTCCTCTGGACCTATTCCAAGAGTTCCTTCTTATGTCGGGGATTCCAGAACTGGACACAAAACTCCAGGTGGGGTCTCATGGGAGCAGAGGAGAGGGTAGGGCAAGATCAACGGCTTTAAGCTGAAGATTGAGATGAGATCTTAGGAACAAATGCTTTACTGTGAGGGTGGGGAGGCCCTGGCCCAGGTTGCCCAGGGAAGCTGTGGCTGCCCCATCCCTGGAGGCGTTCAAAGCCAGGTTTGATGGGGCTTAGAGCAGCCTGATCCCGTGGGAGATGTCCCTGCTCATGGCAGGGGACTAGAAGTAGATGGGCTTTCACTTCTTTTTCCCCACAGACCATTCCACGGGTTCCCTCATATACCGAACCCCGCCCCCAGCCTCATCACTCCCCTCCTTGTCAGTGCCTCGACCGCCCCGCGCCGCGCTGCCCGCGCCCTTCCAGCACCTGCTACACTCACAGGTAGTGGGTCGCCCTCCTCTTCTTCCTCTTCGCCCTCCTCCTCCTCCTCCTCCTGCGCGGTCCCCACGGCTGCCGCCATCGCCGCCCGCCCGCCCCCCCCGCCCCGCTCTCCTCACAGCGATCGCTACGCGCGCGCCCCGCGCTACATCCGGGCACTTCCGGCCCCAGCCCCGCGCACGCGCCGCGCTATATCCGGGTACTTTCCCCGCCCCGCTCCGCTTTATAATAGGGCAGCCCAAGCACCGCCCACCCGCGCTCTGCGCATGCGCAGTGTAACCCAGAGCCCCCCCCTGCCCTCCCCCAAATCATAGAACAGTTCTGGTTGGAAAGTAGCTTAGATTATCCAGTTCTACCACACCTCCCGCTGGATCAGGCTGCCCAGAGCCCCATCCAGCCTCTCCTTGAACACCTCCAGGGATGGGGCAGCCACAGCTTCCCTGGGCAACCTGGGCCAGGGCCTCACCACCCTCATGAGGAAGAAATTCTTCCTAATAACCAGTCTAAATCTGCCCTCACCAGTTTATACCCATTGCCCCTCATCCTATCACTCCAAGCCTTTGTAAAAAGTCCCTCCCAAGCTTTCTTGTAGCCCCTCTGAGGTACTGGAAAGTCGCTGTAAGGTCTCCTTGAAGCCTTCTCCAGGCTCAACAACCCCAACTCCCTCAGCCTGGCCTCATATGGGAGGTGCTCCAACCCTCAGATCATCTTTTTAGCCTCCTCTGGATTCGTTCCAACAGTTCTATATCCTTTTTAAGCTGAGGATTCCAGAACAGGACACAGGACTCCAGATGAGGTCTCACCAGAGAGGAATAGAGGGGTAGAATCACCTCCCTCGCTTTACTGCCCACACTGCTCTGGATGCAGCCCAGGACACGGTTGGTGTCTGGGCTGCGAGCGCATGTTGCTGGCTCGTGTCGAGTTTCTCATCCCTCAGCACCCCAAGTCCTTCTCCTCAGGGCTGCTCTCAATCATGTTGTCCCCCAGCCTGGACTCAAATCGGGGATTGCCCCAACCCAGGTGCAGGTCCTTGCCCTTGGCTTTATTGAACTCAATGAGGTTCTCACAGCCCCACTTCTCCAGCACATGCAGGTCCCTCTGGATGACATCCCATCCTTCTGGCGAGACAACTGCCCCGCTCGTGTCATCTGCAAACTTGCTGAGAGCGCCCTCGATCTCGTTGTCTGTATTATTGATGAAGATATTAATCAGCAGCGGCCTCATCCCCTCTCCGCCCAGTTGCTAGGGACGCTTTTCCGCCCCGTTGCTAGGGACGCTTTTCCGCCCCGTTGCTAGGGACGCTTTTCCGCCCCGTTGCTAGGGACGCCCCCGCTCTGCGCATGCGTCGCGCACGCTCCGGACCCCCCCCGTAACGGGGCGGGGCGAGTGGCGGGGCTGAAGTCTCTGATTGGCTGCTGCGGGGGAAGGGAGCGCGCGCGCGGGAGTTTTGGCGCGCTATTGGGGGGGGAGTGAGTACCCGGATGTTGGGCTGAACGGAGAAGGATGCTCAGTCCCAGCCCCCCTCGGTCTGGGCCCTCCTGACAGCGAAAATGAAAAGCGTCTGGAAAAACATCCCTACCCATGGTGGGGCGGTGGAACTAGATGATCTTTAAGATCCCTTTCATGCCAAACTATTCCATGATTCTATGAAAAACAACATTTGAAAGAAAACATTCTATAAAACCCCATGCTGTCAGAGGGGAGTTCTGCCTAACTTTCAAAAAAATACAATTATCTGGATGAAAATTTAATGCTCCTTTAGCCTACATCAAAGCTATTCCACTTTTTGTACTAATAACTGCTTCCTGTATCATGTGCAGCGAGATGAGCTCGTTACCAAATGTTATTTCCCACTTATGTGCATGTGTATAAATTTTCACAGACGCCCTGTGTATATTCTATTCCTTTCCCAGGTCTAATTTTAATGGGATTATGAACTTCACAGCAGTCAAATCTCTTGCTCATTGTGAGCTGGCTCCAGCTCTGCCTGATTATGCGTTCGAAATGAGGAAAGAGTGCAAAAAAGAAGGTGATCACAGAAGATAACCCTATTCAGCAGAGATCACACTGAACACACGACGTTATCATCTCCAAAGAATGAACCGTGTCTGAGAAAACACTGTTTGAAAGAAAACATGCTACAAAACCCGTGCTATCAGAGGGACGTTCTGCCTAACTTTCGAAACATAGAATTCCTGGGATGTAATCTTATATCTACTTTAGCTTAAACCAAAAATATTACACGTTTTGTAACAGTAGCTCGCGTGCTTCTTGCATCACTCCCAGCTGTCAGAGCCCCTCGCTGTGCCAGGGTGATCTGGAAGTTGTGGGGCTGCCAGAAGGAAACCTACCAACGGGCATTATTTAATATTCCTCAGCAGTAAATGTTCTTCATTAGAACTGGCAAACTGCTGTGACGGCAGAGGATGCTTTTCTCGGTTATCACAGAATCATTAAGGTTGGAAAAGACCTCAAAGATCATCCAGTCCAATCATCAGCCCAACCCCACCACGTCCCACAGTGCCACAGTTACACCCTTTTTGGACGCCTGCGAGGATGGAGACTCCACCACTGCCCTAGGCAGCCTCTTCCAAAGCTTCACCACACTTTCAGTAAAGAAATATGTCCTAATATCCAGCGTAAACCTCCCCTGGCACAACTTGAGGCCATTTCCTCTCATCCTATCCCTTGGTTCTTGGGAGAAGAGACCATCAACCTTACTACAACCTCCTTTCAGGTGAGTGTTGGTCTCTTCTCCCAAGGGATGAGTGGTAACACGAGAGGAAACTGCCTCAAGATGCACCGTGGAGGTTTAGACTGGATATTAGGATAAATTTATTTACTGAAAGCATGGTGAAGCGCTGGCAGTGGATGCCCAGGAGAGTGGTGAAGTCTCCATCCCTGGAGGTGTTCAAAAAACATGCAGCAACGCCACTTTGGGATGTGGTCTAATGGGCACAGTGGTGTTGGGCTGACAGTTGGACTGGATGATCTTAGAGGTCTTTTCCAACCTTAGTTATTCTCTTATTCTATGATTGAGACTTGGCGATAAGTGCAATAAAATCTGGGGATGGATGTTTGGAGATAGTATAGGTGTTACAAGGGAACAAGATAGGATTTCCGAGGTGTGAATTCCATTCAGCTTACTCAAACCTCTCCACCAGGAGAAGTGGTCTGTCTGAGGCATCTGTCAGGGACGATCTTCCCAGCTGGGTTGGAAAAAAGACCTTGCATTTGAGGGAGAATGGGCAGGAAGAGAATCGCAGAATCATTTAGGTTGGTCTTTAAGATCATCAAGTCCCATCAAGTTGGAAATGGAGATGAATCCCCCAATCCCCCTTCAGCCAGCAGGCTCCCCCAATCAATCCTTCTTTCTTTTTATTTGCCAGGAAGGACAGAGGAGCTCCACGTTCCCCCCAGCACAGCTGTAATGTTTTCTTTGAGTACAAATACTGACTCTAATGACATTTTGTGTTTCAGCTGTTTCTCAGCAAGGACAAGGAAGGAATTACCTCCTAAAATCATGATTGTCCAGCTGTATTTTATTTATTTATCCTTCCTCCCAAGCACCAAGAGCTGGTGACAGTGGAAGCCGGAGCAGCAGAAGATGCAGATCATTGATCTGGCACCGTACTGACAGTCCTTCCCCCACAGCTCGAGAGGCACGGAGGAGCGAGAGGAGTCTCCAGGGTCATTGACTGCAGCTTCATGATCTGCCTTTCACAGGCAGAACATCGTTTAATCTTTCATAAAGTTATTGAGCTCCTTCTCAAAAGCAATTAAGCTTTGCTGGGGTTTATATATCCAGCTGTCCATGTGAATAGAGCTCCGGACTGTCCACCTCTCTGCATGCAAGACAATAAATAACTGCACCACTTTTTATTCTCTGCTAAGCAGAGGGAAGACAGAAGCATAAAGAAGCTTCCATAACATTTTCCATCTCCTGAGTTATTTATTCCCCTCAGAGCAGTTATCTGCCATACATCCAACGTAAGAACTCCCCAAAGGCTCTCTGTGTTCATTTTTGCCTGCGTTGATTCTGCAGTGAATCGGGTGTTATTTCTTTTCAGCCCTGGATAAATCAGAACTCTCAAGTACGTCAAGGCAAGCAGTCCTTAAAATAATTAAAATGCTGACAAGAAATTGCAGCTCGCTATCCGACCTCATCTCTTGTTATAAATGCAATTCAATTTGCTGCTCTCAGCCTAGCCGTGACCTTCTTTCTGCACATCCCTAAAAACCATCACCTTATCATTTACGAGCGAGGCTTAATAACACGTTTTGGGGTGTTTGGCGGAGGTGACTGGGCGAGGAAGAGCTGAGGTGGGAATAAAAAAGGCAATACTGCTGCAAGAAGCAGAGATTCTGTGCTCGCTTTGCCTGTGGAAGTACGAGGAAAAGCTTGTGTGATTTCGGTGCCGTTTTCCCTTAAATTCCAGCAGCACGAGGTTGAGCAGATTTTAGCCTGCACGTTGTAGAGCTAATAACAGTTCCAAATGTCATCGGTGAGAAAGCTTGCCATTTGCTTTTCGCTGCTGCGAGTGACTGAAGGGCTCCTCTTGTCATACAATACAGGAATTCTGTCATTCCTTTTATTTTTAGAAGAGCAATTCACAGGCGGAGAGGGGAGGAGGAAGGGTTTCTCTGAATGTTTATCGCTTACACATCACACAGGAAGCTGGGCACATTCTCTATTAATTTTCTAACAATATCCAGAGACTTACTCAGGCTGGCATGTAATATGCTAAAATCCCTTCCAATAAAATGTCACTTGAAATGAAAATTGGAGAGAAATTTTTTTTAAAGGCCATCGCTGTGGAAGATCTATAGAAGGAGCCGGGCCTGACCTAACCCTGCCTGGTTCAGCTTTCCCCAAAACCCTGTGAAGCCCAAGGGCTTTTAGAGGTGAAATAGAATGTATTAAAATACAACAATCGATTAAAGTGCAAATTCCAGAGGAGAATATGAAATACAGGTGTCCCTCATAGCTGCAAATACCCCGTAAAAAGGGATATTAAGAAATCAGGTCCTGGCTTGCACTAATGACGTGTTAATTGCAAAGCTTTTGATGCAGGGATCCTCCACCTGGGTCGGGGCGATCGGCAGTTTCAATCCAGACTGGGGGATGTTGTGATGGAGAGCAGCTCTGAGGAGAAGGACTTGGGGTGCTGGGGGATGAGAAGCTCGATATGAGCCAGCAACGTGCACTCACAGCCCAGAAGGTCGACAGTGTCCTGGGCTGCATCCAGAGCAGTGTGGGCAGCAGGGACGGAGGGGATTCTGCCCCTCTGCTCCTCTCTTCTGAGACCTCACCTGGAGTCCTATGTCCAGCTCTGGAATCCTCAGCATAGGAAGGAGATGGAACTATTGGAACGGGTCCAGAGGAGGCCACGAAGATGATGCGAAGGCTGGAGCACCTCTGCTGTGAGGACAGGCTGAGAGAGTTTGGGTCATTCAGAGAGTGGATCTTAGGCAGACTGAATCATTTATTTAAGATGAGGGTGGTGGGACACTTGGATCAGGTTGCCCTGAGAGGCTGTGGATGCTGTGGAAGTCTTCAAGGTCAGGCTGGACAAGGCTTTGAGCCTAGTGATCCTAGTGGTGATATTTGAGCTTTCAGTCCTGTAGAAGACCTCCCTGCCCATGGGAGCGGGTTGGACTGGATGATCTTCAAAGTTCCCTTCCGACCCAAACCGTTTGGTGATCCTATACCTCATTAAGGACTGTGAGACAACCACCCTCCCAGCTTAAATACCCCTGGCAGGTGCCTGGGGTCTGGTGGAGTGATGCTGGGCCCAAGTTTCTTAGATGATTTTATCTCATTAAACAGTTTTCTCCATTTAATCTTGACATTGAGATTAGAAACAGCAGTTAAGCCCAGATTCTGCTTATCCCTCAATCTAATTTAGACAGAATCAGCTAATAAACCCTCCTGCTTTCTCTGACAGTATTTCACTAATTATGGCAGATTGTTAATGCTACTGCAAACAGTGAGGGCAATATTTTTCTTCTAGTTCTCCTCAAAGTCACCTTGACCTACACTGCTTCTGTTCCACCCATTCCAACTCCTGTTTCTCCAGCCTAGTAAACCACGGCACGTGGGACCTCTGAAGATCATCCAATCCAGCGCTGCCTCCCCATCCATCCATTCATTTCTATCTTCCCTGAGCAGCACCTACTCTTTGGTGCCCGTGGACTTGCCATGAGCTCTAACTCATTAATGTCGTTATCCTAATACCTGGTTTCATGCCCAGCACCTGCAGCTTGAACTCGTTCACTTGCACTAACACAGACACAGTTCAGCTCTTCTTTTAACGGAGCACTGTTCTTTCACCAATTGTGTCCCCTACCTAGAATCATAGAATGGTTTGGGTTACAAGGGACGTTAAAGACCATTCAGTTCCATCCTCCCACTGGACCAGGCTGCCCAGAGCCCCATCCAGCCTCTCCCTGAACACCTCCAGGGATGGGGCAGCCACCACTTCCCTGGGCAACCTGGGCCAGGGCCTCCCCACCCTCATCGTGAATAAATTCTTCCTTATGTCTAGTCAATATCTGGCCCCCTTTCCAATTTAAAGCCATTGCCCCTTCTCATCCCCCAGCTCTCCAAGTCCTTCTCCTTAGAGCTGCTCTCAGTCACATCATCCCCCAGCCTGGATTGAAACCATGGATTGCTCAGACCGAGGGGTAGGACCTTGCACACGCCCTTTTTGAACCTCCCAAGGTTCCCACAATCCCACTTCTCCAGCTTATCCTTGTCCATCTGGAAGACATCCTATCCTTCTGGTGTGACAATTGCACCACTCAGCTCGGTGTCACCTACGAACTTGCTGAGATGCACTTGATCTCGCTGTCGATACCATCAATGAAGAAATTAAACAGCACAATATTAAACATCTCTGATCACATCTTATTGACTTCCCGACCAACAAGCAGACAGTGCAGCTCTTGCAAGAAGCGCAGTCACAGATTCAGGACTGGTGTCTTGACTCACATCTTATGCAATCCTTCTCCTCACCAGGAAGCGAGAAAGAACCTATTAAATCAGCCCACACAGAGTCTCTTAATGCCTGAGCTGAAAGTGGTAGGAAATTATGATAAATTCATGGAGCCCTTCCCACCTTTCAGGCAAATCAAGGGGAAGTTCCTTTGGAAAAATGTACAACGAATTATGGATTTTCCAGCTGCGATAATGTTTGGAGTTCTAAGTCTTTCTTTAATTAAATCAGAGGTTTAGGACTGAACGCAGCCATTTCTGGTAGGAGTCTGCAGGGAGTAGCCTTTGAGTTGGTAAATCAGCTGCCTGAATAAGCCGCTTGTCAAGCTAAAACGTTACCTTCTTGGAGTGATGTGCTACGTTTAAATGAGAAAATAAATGAAGTGGATTTAGTGGGAATGAAAAATGACGAACTGAG
The DNA here is from genome assembly GCA_033459285.1 of Clamator glandarius. Taxonomy (NCBI): domain Eukaryota; kingdom Metazoa; phylum Chordata; class Aves; order Cuculiformes; family Cuculidae; genus Clamator; species Clamator glandarius. Next base: position 138,295 of record JAUNZM010000801.1, read on the forward strand.
AGTGCTGGGAATGGGAGTCTTGCTTTTACCAGCAGGATTACAATAGCTCCTGCAGTAATTTCTATCTGTGCCATGCCTTCTGCTCTGAGAGTGGATTTGCTTGTTCTCCATCACCCTTTGAGACCTCGCAGAGGCTGCCCAGGGAGGGGGTTGAGTCCCCTTCCCTGGAGGGGTTTAAGGGACGGATGGACGAGGTGCTGAGGGACATGGGTTAGTGATTGATGGAAATGGTTGGACTCGACGATCCAGTGGGTCTTTTCCAACCTGGTGATTCTATGGTTCTATGATTTTCCATCTGTCTTCTTCAGTAGCATAGGCCACACCTCAAATCCTGTGTTTGGTTTTGGGCTCTTCACTACAAGAAAGACATTGAGGTCCTGGAGCACATCCAGAGAAGAGCAATGAAGCTGGTGAAGGGGCTGGAGAACAAGGGTGAGGAGGAGCTGAGGAAACTTGGGTTGTTTAGCCTGGAGAGAAGGAGGCTGATGGGAGACCTCATCACTGGCTAGAGCTGCCTGAAAGGAGGCTGGAGTGAGGTGGGTGTTGGTCTCTTCTCCCAAACAACAAGCAATAGGACAAGAGGAAATGGCCTCAAGTTGCACCAGGGAAGGTTCAGTTGGGACAGCAGGAAAAAATTCTTCATGCAAAGGGTTCTCAGGCCTTGGCAGAGGCTGCCCAGGATGGTGGTGGCGTCATAGTTCCTGGAGGTGTTTGAAAGCCAAATAGATTAAGTGCTCAGGGATGTTGTTTAGTAGTGGACAGATAGGGTTGGGCTTGATGATCTCAAAGGTCTTTTCCAACCTAGTGGTTCTATGATTCTATGAATCCCGAGTCCATCCACCGCATCAGTGCCCTCGTGTGTAATTGTCCAGGGTATCTGATTTACAGACCAAGGGTGGAGTTTAGCTGATAGATAAAAACAGCTGAGTTGAAGTCTCCACGCAGGTTTCTATGTGTGAACTTTGTGTTTCATAAATCATAGAATAACCAGGTTGGAAGAGACCCATGGGATCATCGAGTCCAACCATTCCTATCAAACACTAAACCATGTCCCTCAGCGCCTCATCCACCCGTCCCTCAAACCCCTCCAGGGAAGGTGACTCAACCCCCTCCCTGGGCAGCCTCTGCCAGTGCCCAATGACCCTTTCTGTGAAAAATTCTTTCCTAATGTCCAGCCTGAACCTCCTCTGGCAGAGCTTGAAGCCATTCCCTCTCGTCCTGTCCCCTGTCCCTTGGGAGAAGAGCCCAGCTCCCTCCTCTCCACAACCTCCCTTCAGGTAGTTGTAGAGAGCAATGAGGTCTCCCCTCAGCCTCCTCTTCTCCAGGCTGAACCCCTCCAGCTCTCTCAGTCCCTCCTCTTCTTCTCCAGCCCCTTCACCAGCTTTGTTGCTCTTCTCTGCTCTCGCTCCAGAGCCTCAACATCCTTCTTGTGGTGAGGAGCCCAGAACTGACCCCAGGATTCGAGGTGCGGTCTCACCAGTGCTGAGTCCAGAGGGAGAAGAACCTCCCTGGCCCTGCTGGTCACGCCGTGTCTGATCCAAGCCAAGATGCCACTGGCCTTCTTGGCCACCTGGGCCACTGCTGGCTCATGTCCAGTCGCTGTCAACCAGCACTCCCAGATCCCTCTCCTCCAGGCAGTTTCCAGCCAGACTTCTCCTAGTCTGGAGCTGCTCAGGGTTGTTGTGCCCCAAGTGCAGGACCCGGCACTTGGCCTTGTTAAACCTCCTGCCATTGGACTAAACTCCACAATCAGTGGCAATGCAGGATGGGGTCCAGTTGCCTAAAACCAGCATTTAGTTCAGTCTGAGGTGCTTCCACATCTGCCTGGAGCTTGTGGGGAGAAGCCCTTCACCCTTCTGCAAACCAGCTCTCAGTGATTCCTGAAGCACTCAGGTGCTGTGACGTGGGTATCTCTGCTGGGGTTCAGCTGAATCACGCCTGCATTTCACTGGGCTCGACTCTCGTTGCCTACTCACAGACCTCTAGTGCCACCTGAGAGGTAGCAAAGTGCCAGAGAGCCTGACACCAGAGCTATGAGAGACCTGTGCCCTTATGGAAATGGAGATGTGATACCGCTGGGCATCTCAAATAGCACCTGATGCTTCTGTTTGAGCAAGAGCATGGATCCTCAGATTTAATTGACCGAAAAGGGAGGTTGTACGCCACATTCAGATGCGGTGTTCACGTGTGGCTGGAAAGTTGCCCTGCACAGAAGGACCAGAGGATATTGGTTGACAGAAGCTGAACATGAGCCAGCAGTGGCCCAGGTGGCCAAGATGGCCAGCGGCATCCTGGCTTGGATCAGAAACAGCGTGGCCAGCAGGAGCAGGGAAAGGATCATTCCTCTGTGCTTGGTGCTGGTGAGGCTGGACCTCAAATCCTGGGTTCAGTTTTGTGCCCTTCACTCCAAGAAGGTCATTGAGGATCCGAAGCGTGTCCAGAGAAGGGAACAGAGCTGGGGAAGGGGCAGCAGAACAAGGGTTGTGAGAGGTAGCTGAGAGACGTGGAGTTTAACCTGGAGAAAAGGAAGCTGAGGGGAGACCTCATGGCTGTTTACAGTCGCCTGAAAGGAGGTTGTAGTGAGGTGGGGGTTGTCTCCTTCTCCCAAGTGACAGGCGATAGGATGAGAGGGAATGGTCTCAAGTTGCACCACGGCAGGTTCAAATTGGACATCAGGAAAAACATCTTCACCGGGAGGGTTCTCAGGCGCTGGCAGAGGCTGCCCAGGGAGGTGGTGGAGTCACCTTCCCTCAAGGGGTTTAAGGGGCGGGTGGACGAGGCGCTGAGGGACGTGATTTAGTGTTTAACAGGAATGGTTGGACTCGATGATCCAGTGTTTAAAAGCTGGGTAGATTAAGTGCTCAGGGATCTGTTTTAGTCATGGACAGGTACGATTGGGCTTGATGATCTCCAGAGGTCTTTTCCAACCCAGTAATTCTATGATTCTATGTTCGCATGCCCATGTTTGAGGAGCCCTGGTCTTGTACTTCCAACTCTTGGTCAATTTTTGCACTCCCAAAAGGAGCCTTGCACTCAATGCTCTCGAGACATGTTTTCTCTGACAGTAGTTCTGAAGGAACCTGCTCTCTTTCAGCTTTGACCATAAACCCACTGACCTTTTCCTTGACACCTACATGCCCAGTATTAATGAATTCCCTTTCCTGCTCAACCATCTCATCTCTATCTTGTCTCTGCTCTTCAGTCTCTCCTCCCTTTGACTCTTCCATCCTCTTTCCCACTGCAAGGTTGCTCAGTTGTAGCTCATCCTGAATACAAGTTCCCTGCTCTCCTGGCCAGACTGCAGACTGTTTGGGGTGGACAGGAGGCATGGCAGTTACCTGAAGTTATATTCCTACAGTACAGACTTCTAATCTGAATTTGGGAGTGTAAACTCCATAATCTGGTGGGGGGTAAATCATCCTCTTTTAGGGCATGAGTCAGCTGATCTGTTTTAGATCTCTATTTTAGGATAAGATGAAGCATGCCCTCCAAGTTTCTGTTCTTCTGTGTTGACTTTGAAGGCAGCCTGGGGTGACTAGCTCAAATGGAGCTATCTGTGCTAGGAAAGTCTATCTTTGGTCTGATGAATCGCAGCAATGAAGAGCGACGATGACTTCATCCATTATATATTCATTCTCTTGAGTGTATTCACTTGATCTCAAGTTCTGCTACCTGGCTAATGCACTGTCAGGCTCTTGCACTCTTCACTCCTCGAGGCTGCCTTTCTTCCTTGCTCTGCTTGTCTCCAAGGACAGCATCTTGCCTAGTACTCCCAAGAGTTTATGGACAACGTGTTGTGAACCTTCCCTATCTCTGTGCTTCCCTGCCCTCCACCTGTCTCTCATTCTTCTCCTCCATGGTCACCTGTATAGGAGTTTCTTTGTCATCCCCACTTTTGCCTCCTTTGCACTCATTTCCATCCCATCCCCTTCTCTGTCCTTACACCCTTAGTGTTGGCTGTTGATTTCTTCTCCCAGTACAATCACACTTTAGGTTCTATCATCTTCCAAACCCTCCACTCTGAATCCCATTTGCCACCTCTATTCCCACACCATCTTGCCTTCTCTCACCACCTCTAAGCTCATTGAACACCCTGAACAATTGCTGCCAGAAGTTTAGAGCTGGAAGAGACCTTTGGAAGTCCTTTAGCAGTTCCAACTCGATCTGGTTGCTCAGGATATTACCCAGTCATGGTCTGAATGTCTCCAAGGATGGACACACCAAACCTATCTTGAATTATTCCAGTCTCTTTCAGTACCTAAGAAGTGCTCATTCTAGAGTGCCTGAGGAGGTGGTTGAGTCACCTTCCCTGGAGGGGTTTATGGGATGGGTGGATGAGGTGCTGAGGGACATGGTTTAGTGATTGATGAGAATGGTTGGACTCGATGATCCGATGGGTCTTTTCCAACCTGGTGATTCTATGATTCTCTTTATTACTTCTTTAAAGTTATGTTACAAAACCAATACTTCATCCTTGCCTTCCCTGACGAATTACAGAAGTTACACTGATCTTCCTGAAATATTGTCCTTTTCTGGAGTCTTCCTGTCTCTCCAGTGGTTCCTTTCATGTGGAACTTTGGAAAATGTTTCTCTTCTTGCTCCCAGGCTCTCTGTGTGGGTCTCATGGGGCTCTAGATGCTGTGTGCTGTAAGGTCTCCTTATTACCTCTCCTCTGGAGAATCTTACAGACACATGCCCAGGTTCTGCTTCTGAGAGCAACTTGAAGGTGCAGCCTTTTCCTCCACCCTCCCTCCTCAGTCCAGAGCAGAATCGCAGAATGGGTTGGGTTGGAAGGGACCTTAAAGATCATCTGGTTCCAAACCCCCTGCTATGGGCAGGGACACCTCCCACTGGATCAGGTTGCTCAAAGCACCATCCAACCTGGCCTTGAACCCTTCCAGGGATGGGACATCCACAACATCCCTGGGAAGGCTTGGCCAGGGTCTCACCACCCTCAGCATGAAGAATTTCTTCCTAGCATCTAGTCTAAATCTTCCCTTCTCCAATTTAAAGCCATTCCCCCTCGTCCTGTCACTCCAGGCCCTTGGAAAAAGCCCAGAAGCCCAGCCTGTCTTTGGTGTCCTCATTTTATGGGTGTCGATAAAGCTCTGAATGTCTTCTGCCAGCCCTCCTCTGTGTTTAGCAAACTATCACCGAGACCTTTCATATGAGATCCACCTTTGGCTTGTGTCTTCATCGTGGTCCGTTCACTCAAACGTTCTACGTATCTCTGACCCTTTCCACTTGAAGGCTCTGAGATGCAGCTACCCACACCCAACCATCTCCCACCCCGAACGCTGCCACATCCCCTTCTCTGCACCTCACAGCAAGGGGCAGCTGCAAAGCTTTGCTTCCAAAGCCCTTCATCATCTCCCTCTTTTTAATTCCCTCCAACTGGAAGCCTTGCTCTTCAATTTCAAAGCCTTTTTTTGCTTACTCTGGGCTCATCCCTCACCTTTCATCAGCCAGGCTTTGTTACTTCCATGCTGTTCAACCTGGAGAAGAGAAGGCTCCGAGGACACCTTATAGTGACCTTCCAGTAACTGAAGGGGCTACAAGAAAGCTGAGGAGGGACTGTTCAAAAAAAGGCTTGGAGAGATAGGATGAGGGGGAACGGGTACAAACTAGAGAGGGGCAGGTTTAGACTAGACGTAAGGAGGAATTTCTTCACTGTGAGAGTGGTGAGGAACTGGAACAGGTTGCCCAGGGATGTTGTGGCTGCCCCGTCCCTGGAGGAGCTCAAGGCCAGGTTGGATGGGGCTTGGGCAGCCTGGTCCAGTGGGAGGTGTCCCTGCCCATCACAGCAGGGTTGGAATCAGATGATCTTTAAGGTCCCTTCTGACCCAAACTCTTCTCTGATTCTACGCTAGTGTGCAGACAAGCACCTCTATGCCTTTTCCCATGCACTTTTCTGTGATTCCAGTAAAAAGCTGCCTAGCAGACTTACTGGGGTGCTGAGCTGACTTCCCGTCATGCTGGCTGACATTGTATCATTGTTTTCTTGCTCACCTCCATCTGTCTGTTTCCATCTGTTCTATCTTGCCTTTTCCCTAGACCTTTGCAAGACAGAGACTGTCCTTTTTATTGCTGTGTCTGTGCAGCGTGTGGTGCAGCCTGGCCCGTGTCTGTGAGTAGGGCTGAAAGAGACTTTAATGATAAATATTCAATAAAATAAGGTGGAAGATGAGTTTAGATGAGATCTTAGGAAGAAATCTTCTCCCACTGCAGAAGAGGAGGCTGAAGGGAGACCTCACTGCCTACAACTACTTGAAAGGGGGCTGTAGAGAGGTGGGTGCTGGTCTCTTCTCCCAAGTGAGAGCCAATAAGATAAGGGAGGACGGCCTCAAGCTGCGCCAGGGAGGTTCAGATTGGACATCAGGAAAAAACTGAATACCTAAAGGGTCATCTGGATGGACTTTGAGGTCCCTTCCTATCCAAACCATTCTGTGATTCTAAAATAAGACTTTGTTTTATTGAACCCCCAGCAATAGGTGCCTCTGACTCTGATGAGTATGTGGAGAAGTCTTGAATTCATACAAGACTTGATCTGCATTCCCCAAATCCTCTTCGGGGTAATGGGAGACTGCCTCAAGCATAGCCGTCTGATCGCCCTTGAATGGCTTATGTTTTAATTATAAACCTCAAATGTAAGACAAATAACATGCAAGTGGATTTCATTTTCAGACTTGGCTAGGAGCAAGCTGCATCCAGACTGAGAAATTTTAATTTAAGTAAATTAAGGGTTTAAATTTAGCATGGCAACTGCAATCCTACAAATCATAAATCATCACCCCATGTTACCTGCACGACCATCTTCTTTGCATAGTTTGATATTGCATCGCATCCTTATTTCTTGACCAGTATAAAATCATCGTTATTTGTGCAATGAATGTCTGGGAACTTGCCGTGCTTAACATTTTGTTTCTTTCTTACTTCATGGAAGGGGTTTTTTTCATTACTTTACTATTAAAGTACAGTAGGGTACTATTTTTGGACAGAAATCTTTAAAGTTAACTCTGCTTCTATGCTTTGTAAAAATAAGAGACCCATATGAATCACAGAATCACAGAATAACCAGGTTGGAAGTGACCCACCGGATCGTCAAGTCCAACCATTCCCACCAATCCCTAAACCATGTCCCTAAGCACCTCATCCACTCTCACCTTAAACACCTCCAAGGAAGGCGAGTCAACCACCTCCCTGGGCAGACTTCTTTATCAACGACCTGGATGAAGGCATCGAGTGCTCACTTAGCAAGTTTGCAGATGACACCAAGCTGGGTGGAAGTGTGGATCTGCTGGAGGGTCGGGAGGCTCCACAGGGATCTGAACAGGCTGGACTGCTGGGCTGAGACCAACGGCATGAGGTTTAACAAGGCCAAATGCCGGGTCCTGCACTTGGGGCACAACAACCCTAAGCAGAGGTACAAACTAGGAGAGACCTGGCTGGAAAGCTGCCAGGAGGAGAAGGACCTGGGAGTGTTGGTTGACAGCAACTGAACATGAGCCAGCAGTGGCCCAGGTGGCCAAGAAGGCCAATGGCATCTTGGCTTGGATCAAACACGGCGTGGCCAGCAGGTCCAGGGAGGTTCTTCTCCCTCTGGACTCAGCACTGGTGAGACCGCACCTCGAGTCCTGTGTTCAGTTCTGGGCTCCTCACCACAGGAGTGATGTTGAGGCTCTGGAGCGAGTGCAGAGAAGAGCAACGAAGCTGGTGAAGGGGCTGGAGAAAAAATCTTATGAGGAGCGGCTGAGAGAGCTGGGGGTGTTTAGCCTGGAGAAGAGGAGGCTGAGGGGAAAGGGTCGTTAGGCATTGCCCCTGAGTACCTCATCCACCCTCACCTTAAACACCTCCAGGGACGGTGACCAAACCACCACCCTGGGCAGACTGTTCCAATGCCTAACCACCCTCTCCGTGAAGAATTTTTTCCTTATCTCAAGCCTAAATCTCCCCTGGTGCAGCTTGAGGCCATTCCCTCTCATCCTGTCCCCTGTCACTTGGGAGAAGAGCCCAGCTCCCTCCTCTCCACAACCTCCCCTCAGGTAGTTGGAGAGAGCAATGAGGTCTCCCCTCAGCCTCCTCTTCTCCAGGCTGAACACCCCCAGCTCTCTCAGCCGCTCCTCTTGTTCTCCAGCCCCTTCCCCAGCTTCATTGCTCTTCTCTGGACTCACTCCTGGCAGCTTTCCAGGCAGGTTTCTCCTAGTCTGGAGCTGCTCAGGGTTGTTGTGCCCCAAGTGCAGGACCCGGCATTTGGCCGTGTTAAACCTCCTGCCGTTGGTCTCAGCCCATGGATCCAGCCTGTCCAGATCCCTTTGGAGCCTCCCGACCCTCCAGCAGATCGACACTTCCACCCAGCTGTCTATATGAGAAGCTGTCTATTTAAATGCTCATTCTTCAATTTAATATTAAGTACCAGAAGCAGTAAAGGATTTTGCTCTTTATCATATTAATGAACTTGATTATTTTAGGCATACATGCTGCCAAGCAGGTTATCTATTTTGGACTGTAATAGCATCATAAATTAAATGTAGTAATTAAAAGGAAATGTGTAGCAAATACCAGATAAATGAAGGTTTTCACAGGCAGGACGGTAGGAAGGAGGAGAAGAATACAGAAGCAGCAGAGCTGCCAATATATTCTGTAATCCTCAACATACAAAACATAAGAAGGAGATGGAGCTGCAGAGGAGGCTACAAAGATGATGAGAGGGCTGGGGAACAAGCACAGGCTGAGAGAGTTGGGGTTGTTCAGCCTGGAGATGAGAAGGCTCCAAGAAGACCTCATAGCGACGTTCCAGTAAAAACTGGAGAGGGGCAGATTTAGACTTGACGTAAGGAGGAATTTCTTCACAATGAGAGTGATGAGGCCTTGGCCCAGGTTGTCCAGGGAAGTTGTAGCTGCCCCATCCCTGGAGGTGTTCAAGGCCAGGTTGGATGGGCCTTGAGCAGCCTGATCTAGTGGGAGGTGTCCCTGCCCATGGCAGGTGGAATTGGAACCAGATGATCTTTAAGGTCCTTTCCAACCCAAAATATTCTATGATTCTATGACTCTGTGTTGTATAGGATCAGTGTCCCAGTTGGTCATTGCCAGCAGAGCCAAGAAGGAAACAGGATTTCCTTTAGCTGGAATCAGGATTGTGTTATCAGTAGTTGTTTTCTACTTAGGCTTCCTTTTTATTTAGTCTTCATAGAATCAGTGAATGACAGAATGGTTTGAGTTGGAAGGGACCTTAAAGATCATCCAATTCCACCCCCTTGCCATGGGCAGGGACACCTCCAATTGGGTTAGGTTGCTCCAAGCCCCATCCAACTTGGCCTGGAAGACCTCCAGGGGTGAGGCAGCCACGACTTCTCTGGGCAACCTGGGCCAGCGCCTCCCCACCCTCAAAAGAAAACATTTCTTCCTAAGATCTCACCTAAATCCCCTCTCTTTCACCTTAAAACCATCCCCCCTCATTCTATCCCTGCACTCCCTGATAAAAAGCCCCTTCCCACTTTCCTGTAGCGCCCCCTTAGTCTTGTTATAAACCCCAGGAACTTTTCAGATCCTGGATAGACAGTCAAGGCAGTGAAATCCAAGAGTAAGAAGAAATATTAGTGTCTTTTCGTTGTAGGAGCCCCAACCAGAAACAAATTGCTGGGCACTGTCTAAGGGGAGGAAGAAGATCTCTGCTTTACAGAGTTACCTCCAAAAGACTAAGACAAGAAGCACCACACCTGTGCCCCACGGTGGGGAATGTCACCTCTTCAGGGTCTTTGGCTGCTGAAAAGTGCCATGAACTTTTCTTTCACCACTGAACTGCTGGCAGGAACCTCCAGCCTCTGGAGTTCCCATCATGACAAAAGTTGTCAGCTTATCATACTCATCCTCAAAAGTTCTGCCCCCAGCTCCCTTTTGCAATAGGTCACCTGTGCATTGGAGACAACAGGTTCTTGTGGAGGTCAGAGCAGAGCATGAGGACTTGGAGCTTCATCTGTGTTGAGGGGAGACCTTATCAGTCTCTCCAACTACCCGAAAGGAGGCTGTAGTGGGGCGAGTGTTGGTCTCTTCTCCCAAGTAACAAGTGATAGGATGAGAGTAAATGGCCTTGAGTTGCACCAGGGCAGGTTTAGGTTGGATATTAGGAAAAATTTATTTCCCGATAGAGTAGTGAAGCATTGGAAGAGGCTGCCTAGGGAAATTATGGAGTCTCCATCTCTGGAGGTGTCCAAAAATCACGTAACCATAGTACTTGAGGACATGGTTTAGTAGGCATTGTGGGGTTGGGCTGATGGTTGGACTGGATGATCTTCAAGGTCTGTTCCAACCTTAATGATTCTATGTTAAGTGAGAAAATCATCCTTCGCCGTCGCAGCAGTTTGCCAGTTCTAATGAAGAACATTTACTGCTGGGGAATATTCAGTGCTTCCCATTGGCAGGTTTCCTTCTCGCAGCCCCACAGTTCCCCGTGAGCGCAGCAGCCACTTGTTTTTCCTGATCTCAGAGCCACCCTCAGGGAGGGAAATAGTATTGAGGTCCCGGCTATCATTGGTTCTAAACAATTTGTGCACATTTCAACCCACAGATGGATTCTGGATGAGTTTTACAACGCACTCTATGCGGTGCCTGGGAAGAGCTCGCTTACTCATCTGTGCCATTGAGAGCCATCCAGTGATGCGACGTTCAATACGGTGTCTGTTTAGATGGTGTTAGGGCTGCCAGCCTAGAGCTGAAGGGTGATAAAAGAAAAATGAGATGAAAGATGATTGATAAAAATATAATTCCACTGATAATTCCATCTGTCAGTCTAATAACTCGCTCGTAATGTTTTTTTAATAATAATAATAATAACTTGTGCTTACATAACAGCTCCTGTATGTGGCTTTTCAAGCAGTTTGTAAGTATTAATGAAAGCCCAAAACAGCCGTGTGTGAGGCAGGTGGGAATTCACATCGAATATCGCTGTCATCACTCTCTCGTTCCTCAAGCAGAGAAATTGGCAGAGCCGGCTAGAGGCTTCGCTGTGCTGCAGGCGAAATTCAGCTTGCTCTGAACAAACCAGTTCCTCTCCGTGGAATGCAGTGATGGAGACGTGGAGCAAGGTTGGAGGAGGGCTTGGAGAACCTCTTGCCAGCACAACTTCATTCAGACTTCAGATCCAGCAGTCTCCAGGTGGAGTCTGCACCATTGTGACCTGGTGGAAGCTGGGCAGGGCTGCGCCTGCTGCTGTGACGTTGAGAATTCATAGAATCGCAGAATCATAGAATAGTTAGAGTTGGAAGGGACCTTAAAGGTCATCTAGTTCCAACCCCCCTGCCACAGGCAGTGACATCCCGCTAGATCAGGCTGCCCAAGGCCCCATCTAACCTGGCCTTGAACACCTCCAGGGATGGGGCAGCCACAGCTTCTCTGGGAAACCTGAGCCAGTGCCTCACCACCTTCATGGTAAAGAAATTCTTCCTTATATCAAGCCAATATCTGTCCCTCTCCAGTTTATAACCATTTCCCCTCATGCTATCACCACAAGCCTTTATGAATAGTCCCTTTCAGGCTTTCCTGTAGGCTCCTTTCAGGTACTGGAAGGTTGCTGAAAGATCTTCTTGGAGCCTTCTCTTCTCCAGGCTGAACAACCCCAACTCTCTCAGCCTGTCCTTCTAGCAGAGGTGCTCCAGCCCTCAGATCATCTTTGTAGCCTCCTCTGGACCCATTCCAACAGCTCCATCTCCTTCCTGTGTTGATGATTCCAGAACTGGACACAATTCTCCAGATGAGGTCTCTCCAGAGAGGAATAGAGGGGCAGAATCGCCTCCCTCAACCTGCTGGCCACGCTGCTCTGGATGCAGCCCAGGACATGGTTGGCCTTCTGGGCTGCAAGCGCACACTGCTGGCCTGTGTAGAGCTCCTCATCAAGCAACACCCCGAGTCCTTCTCCTCAGAGCTGCTCTCAATCATGTCACCCCCCATCCTGTACTGAAATCAGGGATTGCCCTGACCCAGGCGTAGGACCTTGCCCTTGGCCTTGTTGAACCTCATGATGTTCTCCCAGCTCACTTCTCCAGCCTGTCCGGGTTCCTCTGGATGCCATCCCGTCCTTCTAGTTGAGGCAACTACACCACTCAGCTTGGTGTCATCTGCAAACTTGCTGAGGGTGCCCTCGATCTCGCTGTCAATATCAATGATGAAGATATTAAACAGCACCAATCCCAGTACAGACCCCTGAGGGACACCACTTGTCACATAAATCCATCTGGACTTTGAACCATTGACCACTACTCTTTGAATATGATGAGTTTCTTACCCGCTTTACAGTCCACCCATCAAATCCATATGTCTCCAATTTAGAGAGGAGGACGTTGTGGGGGACCGTGTCAAAGGCTTTATAGAAGTCTAGCTAGATCACATCTGTCAGCTTTCCCAAGTCCACTGCTGTCATAACCCCATCATAGAAAGCCACTACATTGGTCATACAGGATTTGCCCTGGTGAAGCCGTGCTGGCTGCCATTCATCATCTCCATGTCCTCTATGTGCCTTAGCAGACCTTCTAGGAGGATCTGTTCCATGATCTTTCCAAGCACAGAGGTGAGGCTGACAGGTCAGGAGGATTGTCTTCATCTTGATCAAAGCTCAGCTTCTCCTGCTGTACATAACCACCTGCCTTGCCTGTGTCTAAAGGCGGTGCTGGCAACGGGGGAGAAGTCCCAGGTAACAAAATCAACCCAGAAAAAGAGTGGAGTCTTAGAGTCTCTTCACACACATCCCTGAGTTGTAGATAACCTTCTTCCATGCTCCTCAACAGACAAGACAAAGGCAGCTGGCCCAGAGATGGGTGCTTGGGCAATCAGTTCTCTGTAACTGCTGCGTATTTGAAGCCAAGTCCTGTAAATCCTCCCCTGTGGTCCCCACACTTCTTGCGATCACTTAGAAATCACAGTAGGTGATGTTTTATATCAGCTATAGTGTCGCCAGCAAGAGTAGGGAAGGGATAGTCCCTGTGTACTCAGCACCAGTGAGGCCACATCAAGAATTCTGGGTTCAAATTCTCGGTTCTCAAACAGGGGGCTTGGAATTAGATGATCTTTAAGATCCTTTCCAACCCAACCCATTCTATGATTCTGATTCACATCCCCTAAAGCTGGTGCTTATGTTTGCTCTGCTCTTCTTTGCACCATCTGAGCAGATCAGGTGTCTGTGGGACCACAGACGTAGCACGTAGCTGTAATTTTTAGTTGCAAAGGCAAAACAAAACAAAACCCCACCATGCAGACTTAGGAGGGGTCGCTTGGAATCACAGAGTCATTCAGGTTGGAAAAGACCTTTAGGATCATCATCCACCTCGACTGCAGAATCATCAGCTCCTCATTTATATCTCCAAAATCCTGAGAGTAAACATACAGCCCGTTCCCACCTATTGACCCTTATTTTTGTTGTGAATCACTTTGTCGATGCTACCTTGACCTTTTTCATGTCCTCCCCCACTCTTTCCAATATAGAAACAAATCTAAAATGGGGAATGATTTACAAAGTGCATTTTATTCCCTTTCATGCCTGTTCAGATGTTGCCAGGCTGGTATTTCACACACGCGCGCGTTGTCAGAGCTTGTTACCAAGAAAGCATGATATTGACTTTTGTCTGGCAGGTCGCTCCGAGTGTGGGGGTTTATGAATCAACACTTTAGAGGTGTAAGATGTCCATCCTAATTCCTTAAGCTACCTCAGACATCTACGAGCCTGGCTTCCTTGGAAACAAGGCTGATGTGACTGCGCCGGCACCCATCTGTCGGTTCATCTTCCTAATTTTAAAGAAATGAACTAATAACTGGCTGATAGCCAGCGGGCAGCTTCAACCAAATGTGAATGTCTCAGCCATAGAAGGATTTTGATAGAGTACGTTAATTAGAGCTTTATGAGACACTAGGGGACCCAATCAAGAGCTAAAGCTCTGTGGGACATCAAGTTTCACTGGTTCTACTTATCACTGCCCACCTAGTTGACTTACATGGTTCATCTGGTGAGACCGCACCTCGAATCCTGGGTCAGTTCTGGGCCCCTCACCACAAGAAGGATGTTGTGGCTCTGGAGCGAGTCCAGAGAAGAGCAACGAAGCTGGTGAGGGGGCTGGAGAACAAGTCTTACGAGGAGCAGCTGAGGGAGCTGGGGGGTTTTAGCCTGGAGAAGAGGAGGCTGAGGGGAGACCTCATTGCTCTCTCCAACTACCTGAGAGGAGGGAGCTGGGCTCTTCTCCCAAGGGACAGGGGAAAAGACAAGAGGGAATGGCCTGAAGATCTGCCAGGGAAGGTTCAGTCTTGACATCACTTGTCCTATCACTTGTCACTTGGGAGAAGAGACCAACACCCACCTCAGTACAACCTCCTTTCAGGGAGCTGTAGACAGTGATGACGTCCCCCTCAGCCTCCTCCAGACAACCCCAGGTCCCTCAGCCACTTTTCATAAATCTTGTTCTCCTCCCGCTTCTCCATCTCTGTTCCCTTCTCTGGACTCGCTCCAGTACCTCAATGTCCTTCTTGGAGTGAAAGACCCAAAACTGAGCCCAGGGCTTAAGGTGTGGCCTCACCAGTGCTGAGGTCAGGGCACGATCCCTTCCTTCCTCCTGCTGGCTGCACCATGGCTGATCCAAGCTAGGATAATTCACTTTGCTGGAGGAAATATCTCTGGATATCAGATTGGAAGCACTTAATGTACCTTATTTGCCTAATTCTTGTTCCCAATTATCCTGTTAGAACAAGCGCTGGGGGTAATAATGAGAAACCAATAAAGATGTTCTGACAAAGAGCAGAATAGGATTTTCATCGCTGGGGAGTTTAAGCCTCAGCTTTCAGTCTTCTCTGGAAGAGTAATTCTACACTAGCCAATTCCATGAGTCAGCTCCTCGGTTCGTGTCAGTTGGTTGGCTCGGTGACTGCGTTGGCCCTGTGATTCCATGGAAATCGATCTGTAATGTCTGTTTTTCATGAACTTAAGCATAACGAAGGGGGAAGTGAAACCTGGCAGTCAGAAACAAACATTCCAGGCTCAGTTCAGGCAAGAGCCTTCCAGTACCTGAAAGCTGGGGAGGGGCTTTTTCCAAGGGCCCAGAATAATAGGATGATGGGGAATAGCTTTACATTGGAAAGGGGAAGATTTAGATTAGACATTGGGAAGAAATTCTTGATGATGAGGGTGGGGAGGCCCTGGCCCAGGTTGCACAGAGAAGTCATGGCTGCCCTGTCCCTGGAGGGGTTCAAGGCCAGGTTGGATGGGGCTTGGAGCAGCCTGGCCCAGTGGGAGGTGTCCCTGCCCATGACAGAAGGTGGAACTGCATGGGCTTTGAGGTCCCTTCCAACCTAAACCATTCCATGATTCTATCACAGAATCACAGAATAACCAGGTTGGAAGAGACCCACCGGATCATCGAATCCAACCATTCCTATCAAACACTAAACCATGTCCCCCAGCACCTCGTCCACCTGTCCCTTAAACCCCTCCAGGGAAGGGGACTCAGCCCCCTCCCTGGGCAGCCTCTCCCACTGCCCAATGACCCTTTCTGTGAAAAGTTTTTTCCTAATATCCAGCCTGAACCTCCCCTGGTGGAGCTTGAGGCCATTCCCTCTCATCCTGTCCCCTGTCCCTTGGGAGAAGAGCCCAGCTCCCTCCTCTCCACAACCTCCTCTCAGGGAGTTGCAGAGAGCAATGAGGTCTCCCCTCAGCCTCCTCTTCTCCAGGCTGAACCCCCCCAGCTCTCTCAGCCGCTCCTCATAGGGCCTGTATGATTTGCAAAACAGTGCAGTGTTTTATTCAACACATCAGAGAAGTATCGAATATTATTACTCACCTTCTTCCATGACTGCAGAGGAAGCTGGAGCAACGAGAGGTTACAGTCACCAAAGAGAAGGAGGAGAAAGTGCTGAACCACTGTTGCTGATGTAATGAACCTTCAAAGCCTTTCATCATGGGAAAGTCACAGCAGTGCCTTCATTTCATCTCTGGAAAACAACAAGCATGTTTCATCCTCTGAAACCTTTGAGCTTCCAGAGCTTTGTGGGTTTTAGACCTTTTATTGTCATCAGCTGCATCTGATGTCTAAAAAGAGGGGGATGAGGAGGAAGAAAATGCCATGTGAAGTTAAAAGAGAGAACATTAGCACGTTCTCTACCAAAACTGGTTGTGTTTTAAAGCTAAGTTCTTGAGGTCATATACAAATCCTAAGGACAGCTGGAGTGCGCCTAGGACAAAGCAGGAATGGGTGTTTCCTGAGAAATCATTGAATCATGGAATGGGTTGGGTTGGAAGGGACTTTAAAGCCCATCCAGTTCCACACCCCTGCCACGGGCAGGGTCACCTCCCACTGCAGCAGGTTCCTCAAAGCCCCATCCAGCCTGGCCTTGAACCCCTCCAGGGATGGGGCAGCCACCACTTCTCTGAGCAACCTGGGCCAGGGCCACATCACAGGAAAACATTTCTTCCTAAGATCTCATCTCCATCTCCCCTCTTGCAGCTTAAAACTGTTCCCCTTTCAGCACTGGAAGTTGCTCTAAGGTCTCCCTGGAGCCTTCTCTTCTCCAGGCTGAACCAACCCAACTCTCTCAGCCTGTCCTCATAGCAGAAGTGCTCCAGCTCTCAGATCGTCTTTGTAGCCTCCTCTGAACTCGCTCTAACAGCTCCATGTCCTTCTTATGCTGAGGAGTCCAGAGCTCAGTGCGGATTTCCAGATGAGGTCTCACAAGAGCAAAGTAGAGGACCAGATTTTGTCCTAGGACAGATGGGATCTCCTCAACTTTATTTATTTCACTGGGAGAGAAGGAAGGGAGAATTCAGACCAAATCATCATATAACAAAGTAAATTCCATGTAGCATCATATGCCTGCAGGGTGGAAGCCTACCAGAAATATTGGTGCCCTTGAATTCAATAATAAAATTCCCACCAGCAGGTTCTGACAGAAGCCATTCCTCACGTCTTCTTAGTTACAGCTCTGCAGGTGGCTGCCTGCACACCTCACCTCAGGCAGAGGATTTCCACCTCGTAGTCCCTTATAAATGCTTCTCAAACATTAATGAATTAAATCCCACCACGTTCCTCTGCGTCGGGTCATTATTGTTGTGACAGCAAATCCACCTCCAGCCTCCAGGACACCTGGCAATCGTTCCGTCCTCTCTCTGCTTTACAGTTACCAGTCGTTTCCCAGCCTGATCTCAAAGGGAGCGTGGGGCTATAGCTCTGCTCTTTCCTCCTGCTTAATTTTCTTAACACAGGAAACAGCAATCAAATAAATATTCCAGGGTTTGGCTCCCCTCTGAGTTAGCCTGAGTTGGGAGCTGGGCCAGAGACCGCTCCCAAGAGGCAGGTTGCAGCTGCTTTGAAGGGTAAGGAGTTTATTAACCAGCTGGCCTTGGTGCCACGGTCCCCAGGGATGTTTAATTCACTAATTAGCATCATGCGAGTCATCTCCGGAGTCTCCAAGCTGCAGCCAGTCAAGCTGAGCAACTTCACGTCCATAGAGCACCTACGTTCCTCTCTGTAGGCAACCAAGTGGTGGAGGAAAGGGACGAAGGGTTGATGTAGAAGCAGGTCTCTTCCCATCAGGGAGCCGAGGCTTGATCAAGGCACTAAACAAGCCCAGTCTAATTAGCAAGAGACTGAAAGGCTGCGGAGGGAGGGGGGTCCTGACCTGCTGGGAGAGGGATGCACCCCAGCTAACTTGGGGCAATTACATGTTTGATTTGTAGCTCAAATCTTACTATTTAGCTTGTAGGAAAAGCTGCCAGTTCCAGGTGGCAATTCAAGATGCCCAGATTTGCAGGTGGACTGGCTGGATTCTTTTTTTTGTCATGGGATTGTGATTCTCTCCAAGGGGAAGGGAAGGGAAGGGAAGGGAAGGGAAGGGAAGGGAAGGGAAGGGAAGGGAAGGGAAGGGAAGGGAAGGGAAGGGAAGGGAAGGGAAGGGAAGGGAAGGGAAGGGAAGGGAAGGGAAGGGAAGGGAAGGGAAGGGAAGGGAAGGGAAGGGAAGGGAAGGGAAGGGAAGGGAAGGGAAGGGAAGGGAAGGGAAGGGAAGGGAAGGGAAGGGAAGGGAAGGGAAGGGAAGGGAAGGGAAGGGAAGGGAAGGGAAGGGAAGGGAAGGGAAGGGAAGGGAAGGGAAGGGAAGGGAAGGGAAGGGAAGGGAAGGGAAGGGAAGGGAAGGGAAGGGAAGGGAAGGGAAGGGAAGGGAAGGGAAGGGAAGGGAAGGGAAGGGAAGGGAAGGGAAGGGAAGGGAAGGGAAGGGAAGGGAAGGGAAGGGAAGGGAAGGGAAGGGAAGGGAAGGGAAGGGAAGGGAAGGGAAGGGAAGGGAAGGGAAGGGAAGGGAAGGGAAGGGAAGGGAAGGGAAGGGAAGGGAAGGGAAGGGAAGGGAAGGGAAGGGAAGGGAAGGGAAGGGAAGGGAAGGGAAGGGAAGGGAAGGGAAGGGAAGGGAAGGGAAGGGAAGGGAAGGGAAGGGAAGGGAAGGGAAGGGAAGGGAAGGGAAGGGAAGGGAAGGGAAGGGAAGGGAAGGGAAGGGAAGGGAAGGGAAGGGAAGGGAAGGGAAGGGAAGGGAAGGGAAGGGAAGGGAAATGATTAGGTCAGTCCATGATCAGAGTTATCTTTGATATGGAGCAGTAGACACCAAACTTGGGACTTCCAGACAAGGACAGATTGAGAGAGTTTAGGTTGTTCAGCCTAAAGAGAAAGCATTGGGGAAATCTTAGTGCTGCTGCCTTCCAGTATGGAATGGGGCTCCAGGAAATCCAGGGAGGGGCTTTTGATCAGGGAGTGCAGGGAGAGGATGAGGAGAGATTGAGATGAGGTCTTAGCAATAAATGTTTTCTGTTTTCGGTGAGGCCCCAGTCCAGTTTGCCCAGAGAAGTCGTGGCTGCCCCATCCCTGGAGGGGTTAAGGGTCACATTGGATGGGGCTTGGAGGAGCCTGCTGCAGTAGGAGGTGTCCCTGCCTGTGACAGGGAGTTCAACCTGCATGGGCTTTAAGTTCCCTTCCAACCCAAAGCATTCCATGATTCTGTGATTGCCCAGTTAAGCTTAACGAGGTTAGGTGTGTGGGCACTGTCTAACTCATATTCCTGCAGTCCCAGCAGTCAGAGCTGGATGTGAGCGCTACCACCAGGCCCAAAAGCAAAAAGCAAACTTTAAAAAAGAAGAAATCAGAACTTCTTCATTATAGACAGGTCTAGGAATCCATGGAGTCCCATTTGCATTTCCCATGAGCTTTGGGTTCTGACTGCATCCTCATTTCTGGGTATTTTTCTTGGCTGCATTAGAAAGAAGTATTTATTTTTCACACAAGATCATAGAATCACTAGGTTGGAAAAGACCTTTGAGATCATCAAGCCCAACCATTCCTGTCCACTTCTAAACCAGATCCCTGAGCAATAACTGGCTTGATGATTTTTCCTGGGCAGAGGTGTAAAGGGAGGCGACCTGGCTTTAGAAAGGAACACTGCTTTTTATTTATCTATTGCCTCACAATGCCTCGAAGCAGACTCAGCTCCTTCTGCCTATTTTTAGTTGTGAACTGGAGCAGTGAGGGAGAAATAGGTGCGCGCTGAGCATGCATCTGTTACCACTACCTGTCACAACACCAGAGATGCCGTGTCCGTCCCTTGCCTTGCACCCGGTGGCGTCTCCAGCGATGACATCCCACTTTCCTTTAAAAAAAAGACCCAACACAACAGAGAGCTCAAACAAGGAAGTTCACAACATCAACAGGCAGCAGCATTATTCCTGTCGTCGTTAAATTAGCTCAGGTTCCCTTCTCAGAGGTTTCTATGGAGACACTGCACTGTCCTGGCAAGCTGTTTGTACTTCGTGCCAGTTATATTTATCTGGATTTGTCAGCGAGCCAGCGTGTGCCAAGCCCTGCTCTGTCCATGTGGAGTCATGCAGGATTCCCACTGGTTGCCTCCAACAGCTCTGGGCACCGAGCAAGGACTCACGCGGTTGTTTTCTACCAGTGGAGGGTTTATTTAATTCTTTGCAGCTCTGCTGCAAAGAAAGGGGAATCCTCTCAGGCTGGAAGAACAAATGGCTTCAAACCTATCCCATAGAATCACTAGGTTGGAAAAGACCTTTGAGATCATCAAGTCCAAGCATACCTGTCCACTACTAAATCATATCCCTGAGTACCTCATCTATACAGCTTTTTAAACCTCTCCAGAGATGGAGACTCCACCACCTCCCTGGGCAGCCTCTGCCAGGGTCTGAAGACCCTTTCCATGGAGAAATTTTTCCTGATGTCCAACCTGAACCTGCCCTGGAGTAATTTGAGGCCATTCCCTCTCGTCCTGTCGCTTGGAGAAGAGACCAACACCTGCCTCGCTACAACCTCCTTCCAGGCAGTTGTAGACAGTGATGAGGTCTCCCCTCAGCCTCCTCTTCTCCAGGCTAAACAACCCCAGGTCCCTCAGCCACCTTTCATCACCCTTGTTCTCCAGCCCCTTCCCTGGCCCCGTTCCCTTCTCTGGACACTCTCCAGCCCCTCAATGTCCTTGGAGTGAGAGACCCAAAACTGAACGCAGGATTCAAGGTGCAGCCTCACCAGTGCTGAGGACAAGGGCACAAGATGCCATTGGCCTTCTTGGCCACCTGGGCCACTGCTGGCTCATGTTCAGTCGCTGTCAACCAACACCCCCAGGTCCTTTTCTGCCGTAGCAGAGTTACGTTTTGTCCCATGCAGGATGCACTGGGGCTGCATGAGTAAGGGGTGACTCAGAGCCCGCAGCAGTGGGTGAGTTCTTTGGGATGGTTGGACCCATTCCATAGGCTGCGAGTGGGATGTCTCTGCTCCACAACAACCTGTGTGTTTTCTGAATGGCACGCACTCTGTTAGCGACTGGCTGCAAGCCACTACGTAACCTCTGGAGAAAAAGCCTGACAAGAAGCAGCTGAGGGACCTGGGGTTGTTTAGCCTAAAGAAGAGGGGGCTGAGGGGAGACCTCATTGCTCTCTCCAACTCCCTGAAAGGAGGTTGTAGTGAGGTGGGGGTTGGTCTCTTCTCCCTGCTGACAGCGATAGGACGAGAGGGAATGGCCTCAAGTTCACAGAATCACAGAATAACCAGGTTGGAAGAGACCCACTGGATCATCGAGTCCAACCATTCCCACCAATCCCTAAATCATGCTCCTAAGCACCTCATCCACCCTCACCTTAAACACCTCCAGGGACGGTGACTCAACCACCTCCCTAGGCAGACCGTTCCAATGCCTAACCACCCTCTCCGTGAAGAACTTTTTCCTAATCTCAAGCCTAAATCTCCCCTGGTGGAGCTTGAGGCCATTCCCTCTCGTCCTGTCCCCTGTCACTTGAGAGAAGAGCCCAGCTCCCTCCTCTCCACAACCTCCCCTCAGGTAGTTGTAGAGAGCAATGAGGTCTCCCCTCAGCCTCCTCTTCTCCAGGCTGAACACCCCCAGCTCTCTCAGCCGCTCCTCATAAGGCCTGTTCTCCAGCCCCCTCACCAGCTTTGTTGCTCTTCTCTGGACTCGCTCCAGAGCCTCAACATCCTTCTTGTGGTGAGGGGCCCAGAACTGAACACAGGACTCGAGGTGCGGTCTCACCAGTGCCGAGTACAAGGGGAGAAGAACCTCCCTGGACCTGCTGGTCACGCCGTTCCTGATACAAGCCAAGATGCCATTGGCCTTTTTGGCCACCTGGGCCACTGCTGGCTCATGTTCAGTCGGTTGTCAACCAGCACCCCCAGGTCCTTCTCCTCCTGGCAGCTTTCCAGCCAGGTTTCTCCTAGTTTGTACCTCTGCTTAGGGTTGTTGTGCCCCAAGTGCAGGACCCGGCATTTGGCCGTGTTAAACCTCCTGCCGTTGGTCTCTGCCCAGCAGTCCAGCCTGTTCAGGTCCCTTTGGAGCCTCCCTACCCTCCAGCAGATCCACACTTCCACCCAGCTTGGTGTCATCTGCATTGATGAAGTTGCATCAGGGCAGATTCAGATTGGACACCAGGAAAAAATATCTTCATGGAAAGGGTTCTCAGGCTCTGGCAGAGGCTGCCCAGGGAGGTGATGGAGTCCCCATCCCTGGAGGGATTTAAAAGCCGGGTAGATAAGGTGCCCAGGGTTCTGGTTTATAGTGGACAGGTACACTTGGACTCAATGACCCCAAAGGCTTTTTCCAACCAAGTGATTCTACGCTTCCATGAAACAACCCAGGAAGGTTTCCGTCCTCCTGCTCCGCAGTGGCAGGATGATGTTCTGGAGCAGGAATATGGAGTCAGTCACTCTGAGTCAAGCTGAAAGCCAGTCTAGCTAAATCCTTTGTCCCGTAGACAGTGGCTGGTGGTGGATATCTAGAGCAAGTTACCACCTGCACTTGTGTTCCCTTGATGTGTCCCTCCAGGTTCTGTCCATCCAGCAACTGCCTGCAAAACACAGCTTGAACCATTTCTAAGAGTAGGTGAAATCAACATTCTCCCATGTTTTGGGGGGTCAAAAAAGGGCACTCTTGCAGATACTTTTTAGAGTGGCACCTTTTCCACTTACGCCTGGGTTGAGCAGCCTGGATCCTGCAAGTGAGACGGCAAATTCCTCTCCTCTCACAGCTGAGCCATGAGGTAGATAGAACTTGTATTAATTTACATGCCAGACTATATTTAATAGTTTTCCTAATTATATGCCGAGAGACCAGAGCAGTTAATTTGAGGAGTTCCATGAATTTCAATACGCTTCCAACCTTTAGCATGAATATCATTATGTTTTATTAATATAATTAATACTAATGGCAAAAAAAAAAGACTGCTATCATTTCCCTCCTGTACTTTGGATGTGAGTTTAGGTCACGATACCGTAACCACAAGCAACAAATCAGAACTTGATAGATGAAATTGCCTTCGTTAGCAGCTAACAGTGACAGCCTCTAAATTTACTTGGGAAGAAGAATTGATGGCATAGAAAGCTGACTTCGGAGTTGGTGGTTTTATTTCGTGGAGAGGAGAGTTAATAAATCTTTATGCTGCTCTGATTAATGATTCTGGAGAGCATCTCGCTCTGGATTCTTGGAAACTTTCCTGAAAAGGACCAGTGAGCTGCTCAAGGAAGCAAATAACACTCACAAATGAAAAGGTGTCGGATAAATTAGTATCATAGAGTCGTAGAATAGTTTGGGTTGGAAGGGACCTTAAAGATCATCCAGTTCCATCCCTTGCCATGGGCAGGGACACCTCCCACTGGATCAGGCTGCCCAAGCCCCATCCAACCTCTCCTTGAACACCTCCAGGGATGGGGCAGCCACTGCTTCACTGGGTAACCTGGGCCAGTGTCTCACCACTCTCATCGCGAAGAAACTCCTCCTTATGTCTAGTCAAAATGTGCCTCTCTCCAGTTTATATCCATCGCCCCTCGTCCTATCACCACAAGCCTTTGCTCCTCCCTCTCCAGCCAGCTTCGCTTTTCTTACTTGTGTTTCTCGAAAGGGATTTTATTCTAATGGTTTGTTAATGAATGCCTCTATCTGATGTCAGGGCAGCTCTCTTTCAGGTTGAGGACACAGGCGGTAAAGGCAACAGCGTTTGTTTTTCGTCTAATTTGGGATGCATGTCCCCATCCCACCTCTCGTATTGGAGCTCCAGGGCTGCTGGGTGCCGGGTGAGGCTCTGCTTACCCAGCGAAACCTGCCCAGGCTGCAGAACCACAGTGAGATGAGAAGAAAGGGCCTAGAGAAAGGGAACGACCGTTGTAGTTTTCATCTGTGATGTGGACTGAGGTGTCCTCCAGCCTAACGAGGACAGAGCCTAAGCCCCATAGAATCACAGAATCACCAGGTTGGAAGAGACCCACCGGATCATCGATTCCAACCATTCCCATCAAACACTAAACCATGCCCCTCAGCACATCATCCACCCATCTTTTAAACACCTCTAGGGGTGGTGACTCAACCACCTCCCTGGGCATCTTCTGCCAGTGCCCAATTATCCTTTCTGTGAAATAATTTTTTCTGATGTCAAGCCCAAACCTCCCCTGGTGGAGCTTGAGGCCATTCCCTCTCGTCCTGTCCCCTGTCACTTGAGAGAAGAGCCCAGCTCCCTCCTCTCCACAACCTCCTCTCAGGTAGTTGTAGAGAGCAATGAGGTCTCCCCTCAGCCTCCTCTTCTCCAGGCTAAACAATCCCAGTTCCCTCAGATGCTCCTAATAAGACTTCAGGCTCAAGGTCCTGTTCAAAGCCCCCCGGAAGCAAAATAGAATCAGAGAATCACTAGGTTGGAAAAGACCTCTTGGATCATCGAGTCCAATCATTTCTATCTGCTACTAAACCATGACCATGAGCACCTCCTCCACTCATCTTTTAAATACCTCCAGGAAATAAAAGCCCAGCTGTTTTGCTTCAGGCCTTTTCTAACTAAAGCAATCCAATGGCTCAGTTTAAAGAATGCTTTATTTAAGAATAAAGATAATTTTTTTTAGGGTAGATTAAAACTCATGTGAGAATGAATGGAGAAAGGCTTATTTGGGGCTCAGTGAATCATTTCATTCAAACTGGAAGGCAGGATTGCTTGGAAGCATTTCCAGCTTCCTGGTCAGTACATCAAGGCAGACAGGCTCTCAGAAAAAGATGTGAATGTGGAAAGAAGTTGAGAAAATTGTCCTCCTCCTGCTTTATTACTGCATTACAGCCAAATCATTGTGTTCCAGACAGCCCCGGTCTCAGCCCTGTCCTTATGCTGAGCCAAATTAATCTCCCTGCCCCTGACCAACGCATGGAAAAGCACATGCTAAAAATATTGTGATTAGGACTCGTGATGAAGGAGAGAAGAGAAAAAACCACTTCTGCTCTCCACCAGCTTCTCTGAGACCCCGCACTTTGGCTTTACTATTGATTTTGGTTTGATTTCATTATTCAGGCGGGCAGGGGATGAGGTTATTTCTGCCCGTAGCCTATTTTTAGGAGACAATCCCATCGCGGCGACCTCTCCGCTTTGGCAAACTGCTCTGCCGTCCCCGCATGCAGCCGCTGCCAGGCTGTAATTCCTCTCAGATAAACTGTGCATAGCAGCCAAAACATCCAAATTTAAGGAATTTTACCCCAAAGCTCAGCTGCTTGAGATAAAAAAAAAAAAAAAGCAATGATGCAGGAGAAGGAATCTGTTACCCTGCCAGTGGCGTGGGGATGGAACTGGATGAGCCTTAAGGTCCCTTCCAACCTGAACCGTTCTGTGATCTGTATATTTTAAGGGCAGACAGAGCTGTCGTTGCTAGCTGAGCACCCAGAGAATATGGTGATGTGCAGCAACATAAAACCTGGAGCGATAGCCATCCTCCCTGACCTCCTGCCACGGACAGGCTCTGAAATTCCAGCCAGCGATTCCTCCTTCATGCCTGGTAACTAAAAAAAAAAAAGAGCATTTCGTAGAGCCTCACGTGCTGCTTAAATCTGCTGAGGCCATCTGGATGTGCCTGAGGGAGGATGTTCTTCGGTAAAGAACCTCAGAGGATCCCACCACAACCCCTCTGGGGCTGGTGGCAGGGCTGGGAGGTGGTGGTGGTCTCCTTGCTCTCTCTGGGTTGTCTCCTCTGACACACGAGCATCCCCTCCGTGGTGCCAGGAATAGGTGCACAGCGGAAACGGCACCGCTGGTCGCGTGCCAGTTGCCATGGAAATGCAGAGAGATGTATTCTAGAAGCTTTCCTGGAAGGAGAGAGAGCTGGAGTGATCAAAGCAGTGAGATGGAGGGAATCACAGAATCACTATGTTGGAAAAGACCCACCGGATCATTAAGTCCAACCATTCCTATCAATCACTAACCCATGACCCTCACCACCTCGTTCATCTGTCCCTTAAACCCCTCCAGGGAAGGTGACTTAACCCCCTCCCCGGGCAGTCTCTGCCAGGGACCAATCACCCTTTCTGTGAAAAATTCTTTCCAAATTTTCAGCCTAAACCTCCCCTGGTGGAGCTTGAGGCCATTCCCTCTTGTCCTGTCCCCTGTCACGTGGGAGAAGAGCCCAGCTCCCTCCTCTCCACAACCTCCTCTCAGGGAGTTGCAGAGAGCAATGAGGTCTCCCCTCAGCCTCCTCTTCTCCAGGCTGAACCCCCCCAGCTCTCTCAGCCGCTCCTCTTCTTCTCCAGCCCCTTCACCAGCTTTGTTGCTCTTCTCTGGACTCGCTCCAGAGCCTCAACATCCTTCTTGTGGTGAGGGGCCCAGAACTGAACACAGGACTCGAGGTGCGGTCTCACCAGTGCCGAGTCCAGAGGGAGAAGAACCTCCCTGGACCTGCTGGCCACGCCGTGTCTGATCCAAGCCAAGATGCCATTGTCCTTCTTGGCCACCTGGGCCCCTGCTGGCTCATGTTCAGTCGCTGTCACGCAACCCCCCCGGGTCCTTCTCCTCCAGGCAGTTTCCAGCCAGACTGCTCTTAGTCTGGAGCTGCTCAGGGTTGTTGTGCCCCAAGTGCAGGACCCGGCATTTGGCCTCGTTAAACCTCATCCGGTTGGTCGCAGCCCAGCGGTCCAGGCTGTAAAAAAAGAGATGAGATCCAGCAGCCAGGCTGTGACCATCAACATGCCATATCCAATGGCCAATCCCAGGAGGAATCACTGCTGAGTTACATCGTGTCATCTACCTCCCTGGCAATTCCATTCCCACCTTCAAGATTCTGGGATGCTGCTCCTTCCTCCATCTCTGAGGCCTGGTGGAGGGTGGTTTGGGGTAATTTAGAGAAGAATCTGGGCTTCATGGTTGGCTTTTTGTGTGGTTTTGATGGAGGTGGTTTAAAGGAGATGTGCGTCCAGAAGCTGGGAGTCACAAAATTCAGGGATTTGCATGGAGCGTGAGGTGGTGCTGGTGGGTCCCGTGCACCCAAACAGCACCTTGCAAGCTATGGGTGCTCACAGGGCAGCTGCCACCTCTGTCACTGCCCCGAAAGCCGTGGGAGCAGCCCTTCCCAGGGACATTGCTTTAAAATCCCCAATTTTAAATGGAAATGGCCTCAAGATCCACCAGGGGAGGTTCAGGCTGAACATTAGGAAAAATATTTTCACAGAAAGGGTGATTGTTCCCTGGCAGAGGCTGCCCAGGGAGGGGGTTGAGTTACCTTCCCTGGAGGGGTTTAAGGGGCAGGTGGACGAGGTGCTGAGGGACATGGGTTAGTGGCTGATAGGAATGGTTGGACTCGATCCAGTGGGTCTTTTCCAACCTGGTGATTCTATGAGCCACGCTGGGGAGGAGAGACACATGGGAGGTGGAGGTGATGCTGCAGTTCTGGACCACTGGCTGTGGAGGTGGGATGTGAGATGTTTTGATCACCAGCAGGAGGGAATTCATCGCCCCATGTGCACAGCCAGCAGTTCTATTGCACACACCCCCATGGACAGAGGCTCTCCTGAAGCTGCAGGCGCTGAGGAATGCTCCAAACAGAAAGTTTCTTCACCTCATCTCACAGCGCAGAGGATTCTAAGGCTTCAACAAGGAATTAGGCAACGTCTGCTCGCAACCCAGAAAGCCAACTGTGTCCTGGGCTGCATCCAAAGCAGAACTGGCAGCAGGGTGAGGGAGAGGATTCTGCTCCTCTACTCCACCCTGATGAGACCCCATCTGGAGTCCTGTGCCCAGTTCTGGAATCCCCAGCATAAGGAGATGGAACTGCTGGAACAGGTCCAGGGGAGGCCGTGGAGGTGATCCAAGGGCTGGAGCACCTCTGCTCTGAGGACAGGCTGAGAGAGCTGAGGTCTTTTTGCCTGGAGAAGTCTCTGAGAAAACCTTAGAGCAGCTTCCAGTACCTGAAGGAGCTCCAGGAAAGCTGAGGAGGGACTTTTTGCAAAGGCCTGGAGTGATAGGATGAGGGGAGATGGCTTTAAATTGGGAGGGGAATCATTTATATTAGACATGAGGAAGACCGTCTTTATTTACAAGAGTGGGGAGGACCTGGCCCAGGTCACGCAGCAAAAACTGTGGCTGCCCCATCCCTGGAGGTGTTCAAGGCCAGGTTGGATGGGTCTTTGAGCAGCCTGCTGCCACAGGAGGTGTCCCTGCCCATGGCAGGTGGGTTGGAACTGGATGGGCTTTGAGGTCCCTTCCAACCCAAACCATCCTAGGATTCTATGATCAGCAGGAGCCGGTGACAGGTTCGTCAAGTGAGCCCTCGCCCAGGCTGGCAGAGCTAAGCAGGCGCCCAGGGATGGTGGCTCATTCCAGCAGGTTCCAGATGGCAGGTGACTGGGGGAGTCCCGGGCTGGCAGCCTGTGCTCTGCGGCACCATTGGAGGCTTGTGGTCCTGGACAAGCTCGGGGGCGAGCTGGGGGCTGAGCAATCCGTGCTCTGCCAGAAAGCTCCAAGATGCCTTCCTTGGTCCCAGCTCAGTGGAGCAAAAACTGCTCCTTCCTTTGGGGTCACCATTTGCTGGTCCAAGGACGTTCCCATCAGACGGAGGAAGCAGAAAGCCAAAACCCTTCTGCTTGGGTGAAGCTTTGCTGCAAGACACCCTGCAGAATTGCCACAGCGGCTTTCCAAACCACTTCAGCTTTTAAAAACCTTAAGCAAAGCTTCCTACAGCATCTCAGGGACCAGGGAAAGAGGGAGAGGACCCCAAAAACAGGGCAGAACCTGAGCTCTGGTTCCTCCTTGCAATCCCCACGGGGGGCAGCGAGGACCTGGCTGCTGCATGGATTTCCTCTCTGTATTTTTATGACGACACGTTTCACCCCGGGAAGGCTTTCCTGCCTCTTCACCAGCCAAGTGCCCCTTCTGGGAAGGGAAATGCTCTGCCAGCACCTGGTCCTTGGCGTTAATCGTGGTCACGTTTTCCCATTACCTCATGCGTCGTGTCAACCTCCACGGTGGGAGCTCACAGAGCCACACTCCTCCCATGGAAACTGCCATCTAAGAAGGTCGCTTTAGACTGGTTTTTAATATAAGTGGATCGCTATTTATCTCAGAAGTAAAAGAAAGAAGCGTTCATCCAGAGGAAGAGGAGTATTGTGTCCAGCTTTGGAATCCCCAACAGAAGAAAGAGATGGAACTGTTGGAACGGGTCCAGAGGAGGCCACGGAGATGATGCAAGGACTGGAGCAGCTCTACTATGAGGACAGATTAAGAGAGATGGGTTTGTTCAGCCTGGAGAGGAGAAGGCTCTGAGGAAGCTCTTAGAGTATCTTCCAGTACCTGAAGGGGCTCCAGGAAAGCTGGGGAGGAACTTTTCCAAGGGCTCAGAGTGACAGGATGAGGAGGATGGCTTTAAATTGGAAGGCAGAAGATCTAGATTGGACATTAGGAAGAAATTTTCACAATGAGGGTGGGGAGGCCCTGGCCCAGCTTGCCCAGAAAAGCTGTGGCTGCCCCATCCCTGGAGGTGTTCAAGGCCAGGTTGGATGGGGCTTGGAGCAATCTGATCCAGTGGGAGGTGTCGGTGTTAGATGATCTTTAAGGTCCCTTCCAACTCAATCCGTTCTATGACTCTACGATTTCCACACTGATAATTTGCTGGATGTCTCACCATCCCCTCTTTTATTTCCAGCCTGAACCTTACAGTTCATTCCCTGACACTCCCTGAATCACCAGCCGGGTTTGATGCTTCTTTGCACCTCTTCGCCACTGATCTCGATGCCGTGTGCAGAGGGAAGGATGAACAGCCTGCCCCCAGTGCGGGGAAGCACCACTAGACACATTTCAGAGTGATTTGCCCAAGGTGACACACTGAGTCATTGCGGGAGCCAGGAGAAGTGTCGGAGCAGGGCTCCTCTTCAGCCGCTGTGCCCCAGCTCGAGCATCACTTGGCCCCGTGGGTGTGGATGAAGGCACTGCTGGACATCTCCAGCGGATCTGGCCTTCAAGCAAGGGCTACAAGCACAGAGGAGCAGGGAAAACACTGGGTAGGGGATCCAAGGAGAGGTCATCTCCACCTTTCCAGCTCCTTTGCATCCTGCAGCTTTCTCCTACACATCCCGTGGCAGAGGTGACTCTATCATGAGGTTCAACCGGGCCAAGGGTGAGGTCCTACACCTGGCTTGGGGCAATCCACGGTTTCAATCCAGGCTGGGGGACAACGTGATTGAGAGCAGCCCTGAGGAGAAGGGCTTGGGGTGCTGGGGGATGAGAAGCTTGACAGGAGCCAGCAACGTGCGCTCACAGCCCAGAAACCAACCGTGTCCTGGGCTGCATCCAAAGTGTGGTCAGCAGGGTGAGGGAGGGGATTCTGCTCCTCTGCTCTGATCTGATGGAGTCCCGTGTCCAGTTCTGGAAACCCCAACACAAGAAAGAGATGGGACTGTTGGAACGGGTACAGAGGAGGCCATGGAGATGATGAAAGGGCTGGAGCACCTCTGCTATGAGGACAGATTAAGAGAGTTGGGATTGTTGAGGCTGGAGAAGAAAAGGCTGAGGGGAGATTTTAGAGCAGCTTCCAGGACTGAAAGGGGCTACAGGAAAGCTGGAGAGGATTTTTTCCAAGGGCTTGGAGTGATAGGATGAGGAAGAATGACTTTAAATTGAAGGG
Organism: Clamator glandarius; assembly: GCA_033459285.1. Classification (NCBI taxonomy): domain Eukaryota; kingdom Metazoa; phylum Chordata; class Aves; order Cuculiformes; family Cuculidae; genus Clamator; species Clamator glandarius. The sequence goes on from JAUNZM010000801.1 coordinate 168,717, forward strand.
GGAAGATTTAGGTTGAACATTAGGAAGAAATTCTTGATGATGAGGGTGAGGCAGCCCTGGCCCAGGTTGCCCAGGGAAGCTGTGGCTGCCCCATCCCTGGAGGGGTTCAAGGCCAGGTTGGACGGGGCTTGGAGCAGCCTGATCCAGTGGGAGGTGTCCCTGCCCATGGAAGGGGTTGAAACTGGCTGGGTTTTGATGTCCCTTCCAACCCAAACCCTTCTACCCTTCTACAAAATACGAAAAGCCATCAGAAAAGTATTGCAAAATCCGGCTCGGAAAGAAGAGGAGGAATAAGAAACCCAGCACCTTTCACTCTTCTAGAAGGAACAAGAGCAACAAAAGGCATTCACGGGGGAAAAAATAGCATAAGGCAAAAAAGAGCCTGGGGAGATGTAAATCTGGAAGAACAGCAGCCCACGTTGGGAGGGGAGCCAGAGCCCCAGCGCGATGCTGCGGAGTAAGGGCCGGATCCTAATGGGAACCCAAAATTCCTTGTCTTTCCTCAGCCTTGGAAATGCAGGGACCGAGCAGAAGCTGGAGGAAAGGGAAGGCAGCGTGTGCTCGGTTGTGTTTCCACACACATATTCAGGGATGCAGGGGATGCTGTGCACACACACACACACACACAGGGATGCAGGGGGATGCTGTGCACACACACACACACACACAGGGTGCAGAGGATGCTGTGCACACACACACGCACAGGGATGCAGGGGATGCTGTGCACACACACACACACACACAGGGATGCAGGGGGATGCTGTGCACACACACTCAGGGTGCAGAGGATGCTGTGCACACACACACACTCTCAGGGATGCAGGGGATGCTGTGCACACACACACACACTCAGGGATGCAGGGGGATGCTGTGCACACACACACACACACTCAGGGTGCAGAGGATGCTGTGCACACACACACACACTCAGGGATGCAGGGGGATGCTGTGCGCACACACACAGAGGGATGCAGGGGATACTGTGCACACACACACACACACAGGGATGCAGGGGATGCTGTGCACACACACACGGATGCAGGGGGATGCTGTGCACAAACACACACACAGGGATGCAGGGGGATGCTGTGCACACACACACACACACAGAGGGATGCAGGGGGATGCTGTGCACACACACACACACAGGGATGCAGAGGATGCTGTGCACACACACACACACACAGAGGGATGCAGGGGATGCTGTGCACACACACACACACTCAGGGAAGCAGAGGATGCTGTGCACATACACACAGGGGTGCAGGGGGATGCTGTGCACACACACACACACTCAGGGATGCAGGGGGATGCTGTGCACACACACACACACACAGGGATGCAGGGGGATGCTGTGCACACACACACACACACAGGGATGCAGGGGGATGCTGTGCACACACACACACACTCAGGGATGCAGGGGGATGCTGTGCACACACACACACACACAGGGATGCAGGGGGATGCTGTGCACACACACACACACACACAGGGATGCAGGGGGATGCTGTACACACACACACACAGGGATGCAGAGGATGCTGTGCACACACACACACAGAGGGATGCAGGGGGATGCTGTGCACACACACACACAGGGATGCAGGGGGATGCTGTGCACACACACACACACAGAGGGATGCAGGGGGATGCTGTGCACACACACACACACTCAGGGTGCAGGGCATGCTGTGCGCACACACACACACACTCAGGGATGCAGGGGATGCTGTGCACACACACACACACAGAGGGATGCAGGGGGATGCTGTGCACACACACACACACTCAGGGTGCAGGGCATGCTGTGCGCACACACGCACACACTCAGGGATGCAGGGGGATGCTGTGCACACACACACACACTCAGGGTGCAGGGCATGCTGTGCGCACACACGCACACACTCAGGGATGCAGGGGGATGCTGTGCACACACACACACACACTCAGGGATGCAGGGGATGCTGTGCACAGACACACACACACACAGGGATGCAGAGGATGCTGTGCACACACACACACTCAGGGATGCAGAGGATGCTGTGCACACACACACACGCACAGGGATGCAGGGGGATGCTGTGCACACACACACAGGGATGCAGGGGATGCTGTGCACACACACGCACACACTCAGGGATGCAGAGGATGCTGTGCACACACACACACACACAGGGATGCAGGAGAATGCTGTGCACACACACACACACACAGGGATGCAGGGGATGCAGTGCACACACACACACACACTCAGGGATGCAGGGGATGCTGTGCACACACACGCACACACTCAGGGATGCTGAGGATGCTGTGCACACACACACACACACAGGGATGCAGGAGAATGCTGTGCACACACACACACACACACAGGGATGCAGGGGATGCTGTGCACACACACACACAGGGATGCAGGGGGGTGCTGTGCACACACAAACACACACACAGGGATGCAGGGGGATGCTGTGCACACACACGCACAGGGATGCAGGGGGGTGCTGTGCACACACAAACACACACACAGGGATGCAGGGGATGCTGTGCACACACACACACAGGGATGCAGGGGGGTGCTGTGCACACACAAACACACACACAGGGATGCAGGGGATGCTGTGCACACACACGCACACAGGGATGCAGGAGGATGCTGTGCACACACACACACACAGGGATGCAGGGGGATGCTGTGCACACAGACACACTCAGGGATGCAGGAGGATGCTGTGCACACACACACTCAGGGATGCAGGGGATGCTGTGCACACACACACACAGGGATGCAGGGGGATGCTGTGCACACACACACACACACAGGGATGCAGGGGGATGCTGTGCACACACACACACACACACAGGGATGCAGGAGGATGCTGTGCACACACACACACACACACACACACACACAGGGATGCTGGGGGGTGCTGTGCACACACACACACACACACAGGGATGCAGGGGGATGCTGTGCACACACACGCACACACACATAGGGATGCAGGGGGATGCTGTGCACACACACACACACACAGAGGGATGCAGGGGGATGCTGTGCACACACACACACACACACATAGGGATGCAGGGGGATGCTGTGCACACACACACACACACACATAGGGATGCAGGGGGATGCTGTGCACACACACACACACACACAGGGATGCAGGGGGATGCTGTGCACACACACACAGGGATGCAGGGGGATGCTGTGCACACACACACACACACACATAGGGATGCAGGGGGATGCTGTGCACACACACACACACACACAGAGGGATGCAGGGGGATGCTGTGCACACACACACACACACAGAGGGATGCAGGAGGATGCTGTGCACACACACACACACACAGGGATGCAGGGGGATGCTGTGCACACACACACACACACAGGGATGCAGGGGGATGCTGTGCACACACACACAGAGGGATGCAGGGGGATGCTGTGCACACACACACACAGGGATGCAGGGGGGTGCTGTGCACACACACACACACACACACAGGGATGCAGGGGGATGCTGTGCACACACACACACACACACACAGGGATGCAGGGGGATGCTGTGCACACACACACACACACAGAGGGATGCAGGGGGATGCTGTGCACACACACACACAGAGGGATGCAGGAGGATGCTGTGCACACACACACACACACACAGGGATGCAGGGGGATGCTGTGCACACACACACACAGGGATGCAGGGGGATGCTGTGCACACACACACACACAGGGATGCAGGGGGATGCTGTGCACACACACACACACACACACACACACAGGGATGCAGGGGATGCTATGCACACACACGCACACACTCAGGGATGCAGGGGATGCTGTGCACACACACACACACACAGGGATGCAGGGGGATGCTGTGCACACACACACACACACACACATAGGGATGCAGGGGGATGCTGTGCACGCACACACACACACAGAGGGATGCAGGAGGATGCTGTGCACACACACACACACACAGGGATGCAGGGGGATGCTGTGCACACACACACACACACACAGGGATGCAGGGGGATGCTGTGCACACACACACAGAGGGATGCAGGGGGATGCTGTGCACACACACACACAGGGATGCAGGGGGGTGCTGTGCACACACACACACACACACACACTCAGGGATGCAGGGGGATGCTCTTCACACTGAGAGAGAGCAGTGATTTGTCAAAAATATCGCGATTCTTAATTAAAAAGGGTGAGATGGAAGGAAGGTGGGGGGAGGTAACAGAGAAGGAGAGAAAAGGGGGATGGGAAGGGAGGGGGCTGAGCGTCACGGGAGAGATTTCCTTATTGGGGCTCCCTAGCCTACATCCTGAGTCCATATATGGGCATTTACGTCACGCAGCCTCACTGGGGACTCCAGAAATGGCTGCGGCGGAAGGGTCGGAGCAGCCCGGCTGCAGCTATAAAGGGGGCGACGGGGAGGGAGAGTCGGGCGACCGCACGGGCTGCCGCTGCTGCTCGCCCCTGCTCGCCCCTGCCCCCGGGAACCTGCCCCCAGCCCCGCCACCCCGGGCCACAGCATCGTTCGGATTGCCCCAAGCATCCCCGAGACGTTCCTTGGCATCTACCCCGAGCATCCCTCCGAGCGGTCCAGGCACCCTGGAGCATCCCCTCGATCGCCCCAAGGAACACAGAGCATCCCTGGGTTCTCCCCGGGCACCTCCCTGCTCGCCCAGAGCATCCTCTGACTCGCCCGGAGCATCCATCCTCCAGCTCGCCCCGAGCATCCTTCAGCCCAACCAAAACATCCTCCAGCTCGCCCTGAGCATCCTCCAGCTCGCCCTGAGCATCCTCCAGCTCAACCAAAACATCCTCCAGCTCGCCCCGAGCATCCTTCAGCCCAACTAAAACATCCTCCAGCTCGCCCTGAGCATCCTCCAGCTCAACCAAAGCATCCCTCAGCTCTCCTCTAGCATCCTCCGACTCGCCCAGAGCATCCTCCGACTCGCCCCAGCGCAGCCCTCCGGCTCCAGCCGTGCCTCCAGCAGAGATGCTCAACGTTATGGATTTCTCCTGCCCGGATCCGCTTTATTCCAAGTACGAGGAAGGCTACGAGATGAAAACTGGAGACCTGCAGGGCTTGGGACAGCCTGAGCAGCAACTTCTGGCTGAGGCTGATTTCCTTGGAGGTAGGAGCAGGGGGGAGCCGGGCAGGGATGGGGAACCCCGATGGGAGGGAGAGCTGCAGCCAGAAATCCAGCATCTCCCCCTCTTCTGCCTCCAGCCCCTGGCTGTGGGTCCAACATTCCCTTCTGGAGCAGGGTGGGGGTCCTGCTGGGAAGGAGAGTGAAGCCCAGGGCTCCCTGTGTGCTCGAGGACCTGGCTGAGACGGGGATCTCGCAGTGACGCAACATCAGGATCCCGCTGTTCCCCCATCTCCCGCCCCCCCCCATCCCTGTGCCCCTGTAACCACCGTCCTCTCTGCACCCCCAGGTGAGCTTCTGGGCACCCCGATGAGCAGTGGGGCGGTGGATTATTCCCTCCTGGGCAACCAGCCCTCCCCTTCGCTCAGCTACACCGGCAGTTTCTTCATCAAAGCGGTACCGGAGCATCCCCAGGACCAGGAATCCCTCTTCAACCTGATGTCGGGAATCCTTGGCATCTCGCCCTTCACCTCCTCCTCCTCCTCTGAGGGCCACCAAAGGCACCTGGATGCTCTTTACCCCTGCCCAGAGGTGGCTCAGAGCCAGCTGGACCTTTACGCCACCTGCCAGCCTGAAATGAATGGATCCACCCAATCCACCTTCCTGGAGCAGAGCTACGGGGGTGGTTTCCCTGCAGCAGAGGGTGCTCAGCCCCTCCAGGCACAACCCACCTTAGGAAACACCTCACAGTGCTTCTTCCAGCCCAAGCTTCTGGACAACAAGCAGGACATCAAGCTGCCCTCTGGTTCCCCAGCCCTGGACAAGTTTAAAGCCTCCTGCGCCCAGTGGGAGCCCATCACCCAGCATCAGGCCTACTTGCCCACCAGCTACCATTCTTCTGAAGCCTTCTCAGCCGGGGAGAGCGGCCAGGGACTCTTCCACCCACTGGGCTCCAAGATGGAGAACGTCTTGTCCGTCAGCTGCCAGTCGGAGCTCGGCAGCCTGGCAGAGGACGCCGCCTGCTTCGGCACCAACCTGGGCTTCGGCTGCGAGCCAGAAAACTTCCCAGCCCACGGGGACTTTGCCGACACCAAGATCCACAACCTCCCTCCTCCATTAATGCCGGAGTTCGACGCCTCCTTGGCCCAGCCTGAAGCCCTGCCGGGTCTGATGGGCTCTGCCGAGCTCCTCCATCCTCATCCCTCTTCCTCTGTCCCCCCCACGGACTTTTTGGGCCACCCCATCTCTTCTTCCATCCCTTCCTTGCTGCCTGCCAACCCTCCTGCCTTGGCGGAGCCCAAGAAGAAGACCCGCCGGACCAAGTGTTCTTCCAAATGCTTCTGCCCAAAACCTCATGAGAAGGCTTTCGCCTGCCCGGTGGAGAACTGCATCCGGAGCTTTGCTCGTTCGGATGAGCTCAACAGGCACCTCCGCATCCACACGGGCCACAAACCCTTCCAGTGCCGCATCTGCTTGAGGAACTTCAGCCGCAGCGACCACCTCACCACCCACATCCGCACCCACACCGGCGAGAAGCCCTTCTCCTGCGACACCTGCGGCCGCCGCTTCGCCCGGAGCGACGAGAAGAAACGTCACAGCAAGGTCCACCTGAAGCAGAAAGCACGGACAGAGGAGAAGCTTAAAGGTCTGGGTTTCTTCTCAGTGGGTCTCTCCTTCGGGACACTGTGAAGCTCCAACCTGAGCGCTGGGAGACGGCGTTTCCCAAGGTCCCCCGAGCATCTCACGGGAGAGCCAGGGTGGGAATCTCCTCCTGGGTTGGCCCTGGAGAAGAAGATGGTGAATGGAGCCGTGCTGGGGAGGAGAGGGGCAGGCGGAAGGCAGAGGTGATGCTGCGGCTCTGGACCACTGGTTGTGGAGGTGGGATGCGAGAGGTTTTGCTCACCAGGAGCCATCTCCAAACTGCAGGGACTGAGTCATTCTTACAGCTCCTGTTCCAAGGAGGAGAAAGGAAAAGCCATGCAGAGAAAGAAAAAAACCCACGTACAGAAAGAAATCACCACCAAGATGGATTTTTTCCTCTACCCAAACCCATGGACATCGCGTGTTTGTAGCGACCTGACTGTTGACTTCCTCCGCCAGCACTTTACACGATGCTCCTGACCAGTTAGTTATCCGATCGGGAGCTCCGGCTGCACCGGTTCTTTCTCCTGAAGGAGAGAGATGCCACCAGGCTCCAGCAACCGGAGCCTAAGAGTCCCCTTGGAAAGGTGATGTCGTTATTATTATTATTCCTATTTCCCTGTTTGTAAAAGAAAGAATCTACCAGGAATAATAGAAAATCGTGTCTATTTTTCTAATTAAAGATTTGAGATAATCCAAGACCTCGCTGGGGTTCTCTCTGCCGTTCGTAGTGGTGTTTCTGGGGTGGTTTTGGCCTCTAGGAGCCACGTCTGGGGGAAAAAAGTGCTTAAATAATCAGCAGGGAGAGAAAAATCAATGAGGGCAGCAGGGATTCTCCTCCTGAGCATCCTCAAACCCCCAGGGTGGGCAGCTCACCCTGGGAGAAGGGTCTTGTCCCACGATGGAGCAGGGTTCCCAGCCAGTGAGTTCCCTCTCCAAAAAGCAGGACGTGGCTCCTGGTTTATTCGCATGGGGCCAAACTCTGAAGGGATCTGCCCTACTTGGATCCAGAGCCGCGGGGTCCATCGCAAGGACCACAAAGTCCAACCCCGAGCCTCCACTCTGGGCTCCTGTGGGGTGCAGATGCTCCATGCACCCAACAGGCTTCGTGTGCAAGAAATGGGGTGAAACAGCTCCCTGTTTTCAACCTGGCACATCCCCACGGCTGGAGAAGTTCCAGGGGCCATCAGGCAGGCAGGATGCAACCCTCTGAGAAGCCGGTGGGGGCCCTTTTGTCCTTCCCTTTTGGCATTTTAAGGCAGCTGAGAGATGTTCTTTCCTTTCTCCTGGGACCGAGCAGCAGCCGGATGGCTCAGGAGGAGATGTTGCAGCTTGGAAGGTGCTGCTGACAGCAGAGCCTCCCTCCTCTGGTGGTGAAACGTCAGTTAAAACCACGCAACCCTGAAATCTCCTCCTTCTGATGGGCAGCGGGGACACGACAGAGCGTCCCTGGCTCAGGGCTTGGGGGTCATCATTGATGCTGGGGCATTTTGGGGACTATCAGGGGAAATCTCACAGAAGGGGAAACTGAGGCAGGAAGGGGCTTGGGTGCAAATCTGCTCTCTCCAAGAGATTTTCAGCCCTGGAGAGGGGGGATTTGCCCTCAGATGTGTTATGGAAGAGGGAGGTCTTCTTCTCCAGGTCCTCTTGTTTCCCCTAGCCCTTTGCTGACACGTGGGTTGGAGCATCCTGGGGTTAAGCCCCAGTTATATCATTGTCCTGGTAAAATCCCCACACCAGGCTTGCTGTGGGGTTGAAAGAATCCATGGAGACAGGGTGAGAAGCTAGGCAGGGGATTTGGGGGTCCCTGGAGGCTGCTAGAAGGGATGGGATGGAGAAAGGGGCAGATGAAACCTGTTTGAGAGGAAAATGCTAAATATCCCCTCAGTGATGTCTCTAAGAGGTCACACCTGTGGTAGCACTCAAGGTGCTCATCCCCATCAGGTGGGAACCATCCTATGGGTGGGGGGAGCCTGATCCTGAGCGAGGACCATCCTGTGGGATGCAGATGGACCCAAACACCAGAAAAAAAACCCAAAAACTTTATCTGGAGGAAGACTCACGAGATTATTAAGGACTTCACCAACCAGGTTTGCTTTGGGAAGGAGCATTTTTTGGGCATCTCACCATGGACATCAGCTCTCACCAGGCAGTGAACAGCCCTGCTGTCCCCTGCGCCGCTGGCCATGCATGATGCATGAGGCCTTATTAATACTCATCTGAAAGTCCATCTATTATTGATGCTGGGCCTGAAAGCTCTGCAGAAGCACCCAGGCTGGAGCCTTCACCCTCTTCTCCCCAGGCCGGTGCTGCTGAAGGTGGAGGGAGCAAGTCGGGGTGTGTTGGTGGGACAGGAGGAGCCGCTGCCTCCCAGCTCAGTGCTGGGTCCAGCCCTGTTCAAATCAACGACCTGGATGGAGGCATCGAGTGCACCCCTAGCAAGTTTGCAGATGACACCAAGCTGGATGGAAGTGTGGATCTGCTGGAGGGTCGGGAGGCTCCAAAGGGATCTGAACAGGCTGGATCCATGGGCTGAGACCAACGGGATGAGGTTTAACGAGGCCAAATGCCGGGTCCTGCACTTGGGGCACAACAACCCTAAGCAGCTCCAGACTAGGAGAAGCCTGGCTGGAAACTGCCTGGAGGAGAAGGACCTGGGGGGGTTGGTTGAGAGCAGCTGAACATGAGCCAGCAGTGGCCCAGGTGGCCAAGAAGGCCAATGGCATCTTGGCTTGTATCAGGAACGGCGTGGCCAGCAGGTCCAGGGAGGTTCTTCTCCCTCTGTACTCGGCACTGGTGAGACCGCACCTCGAGTCCTGTGTTCAGTTCTGGGCCCCTCACCACAAGAAGGATGTTGAGGCTCTTGAGCGAGTCCAGAGAAGAGCAACGAAGCTGGTGAAGGGGCTGGAGAAGAAGAGGAGGGACTGAGAGAGCTGGGGGTGTTCAGCCTGGAGAAGAGGAGGCTGAGGGGAGACCTCATTGCTCTCTCCAACTCCCTGAGAGGAGGTTGTGGAGAGGAGGGAGCTGGGCTCTTCTCTCAAGTGACAGGGGACAGGACGAGAGGGAATGGCCTCAAGCTCCACCAGAGGAGGTTCAGGCTGGACATTAGGAAAACAATTTTTCACAGAAAGGGTGATTAGTCCCTGGCAGAGGCTGCCCAGGGAGGGGGTTGAGTCACCTTCCCTGGAGGGGTTTGAGGGACGGGTGGACAAGGTGCTGAGGGACATGGGTTAGCGACTGATGGGAATGGTTGGAATCGATGATCTGGTGGGTCTCTTCCAACCAGGTGATTTTATGAGTCTATGAAAACCCGGGACTACTCAAGGATGGGGACAGGCATTCAGGTCCAGGCCAGCAGAATCCCAGTCCCAAAGCTGCTGTCTTGCCCCATGTCCACCTCGGAGGGAAGAAAACACGGCAGTGCTGGGGGCTTTGGCACTGGGAACCGAGATGAGGGGCAAGGGGGCTGGATCAGGATGAAGCCTGGGATCAAGGCAGGGGGATCAGGGACTGGATCGAGATGAAGGCTTGGTGCTTGGATAGCAGCTGGGGATCATCTGGGGACCAAGCTGGGATGCTTGAGTACTGGATCAGGACCAAGCCAGGGACCAAGCTGGGATGCTCAGGGACTCAGTCAGATCCAAGCCAAGGACCAAGCCAGGATGCTTGGGCATCCGCTGGGAATCTGATAGAGACCAAGCTGGGATGTTTGGGGACTGGATCAGGGCCAAGCTGGAGACCAAGCCAGGGCGCTCTGGGACTCGATGAGGACTAAGTTGGGGACCAAGCTGGGGTGCTCAGGGAATGGATCAGGACCAAGCCAAGGAGCAAACCACAGTGCTTGGATACCAGCTGGCGATCAGCTAGGGACTAAGCTGGGATGCTTGGGGGCTGGATCAGGACCAAGCCATGGGTGAAACTTTGATGTTCAGGGCCAGGCAACAGGTGAAGCTGGGGTGCTTGGGGACCTCCTGGGAATCAGATGGGGACCAGGCCAGCAACCAAGCTGGGGTGTTTGGGGACTTGATCGGGACCAAACCATGGAGCAAGCTAGGGTGCTCAGGAACTGGATCAGAACAAAGCCAGGGATCATGCTGGAGTGCCAAGACACTGGATCCAGATCAAGCCAGGGATCCAGCCAGGGTTCTTGGAGACCAAACTGGGCTGCTTAGTGACTGGATCAGGACCAAGCTGGGTGCTCAGCGACTGGATCGGGACCAAGCGGGAGACCAAGACAGGGTGCTTAGGGATCTGATCAAGCCAAGCAGGTCCAGGACAGGGCAGGGGTGATGCTCTTGACCACCCACAGCCACTCACCCCACACCGGCTTACCCCCTCCTCTTTTGGGAGATGCTCCAAGGTGCTTCCAGCTAGGAGCTTCCCAGGAGCAGGGGCTTGGCTGAGAGAGGGGCAAGGGTGGGATTTGGGGATGCAGGATGAGGCTGGCAGCTGCCGCATGGCAGCAAGGCCCATGTTCTTGGGGAGACAGGCAGAGGGAGCTGTGAAGGAGGAAAGCGGCAGAGAGAAACAGTCCGGGCTCAGGCTGCAAAGGAGGAGGAGGAGGCTGCTAGCGCTCACCGTCCCTCCTTCCCTCCATCCCTCCATCCCTCCTTCCCTCCATCCCTCCCTCCACCATGCGGAGCCCCCCTTGAGCCTCAGAGCACCCCGGGGACTCGCATTTCCCAGGGTGCCCAGCAACCCTCACCCTCCTGCCACCCCAGTGGGGCCTTCAGCCTCTGCCCCCTTCCTCCTCCTCCTCCTCCTCCCGCAGCCACCACCCTCCTTCCTTCCCCAGGGCCTGGCTGGCATGGAGGTGCTGGCTGCAGGGAGCCAGATGCTTCCCGGTGCTGCTGCCTCCTCCCCGGGCTGCATCCCTCTTGCCCAGCATCCCTCCTCCTCCACAAAGCCCTGAGCCGCCCAGCAGCCTCCTCCTTTGTGCAGCGGAGCGGGTGTGCGTGCTCCATCACCCCCTCGTAGCCCCCCGGCTCGCTCCGCTTGGCAGGGACGGTGGCGGCTGGCGAGGAAGCAGGAGAGATGCTGCCCTCGCCGGAGAAGCCACGCGAGGGAGGTCGGCGGCGAGAAGCAGGTATGGGGCGAAGCGGGATGCTGTGCCGGGAGGCGGTGGCTTGTCCCCAGGCTGCTCCTCACCCAGGGTCCCCAGGGAGCAGGGGGGATGCAGTGGGGACAAAGCCACTGCTAGGAGCATCCGCTGATGCTCCAGGTGCTGGGGGGTGGGGGGGGCTACGTGCAATCCGGCTTTTCATGCCCACCTTCCCCAAGCCTCCTGCACCTCATCCCCAGCCATCGTTGCTCATTGTGGTGCCCTCGCCTCGCTCCTTCCCACCCCAGTGCCATCGCAGCCCTAGCTGGGGAAGGATGGGGACCAGCTAGCGCACAGCATCGGTGGCATCCTCCACCCCACCAGCATCCATCCCCCTGGTAGCATCCTCTACCCCGCCAGCATCGTCCATTCCGCCAGCATCCATCATCCCGGTAGCATCCTCCACCCCACCAGCATTGACCACCCTGATAGCATCCATCACCCCAGTAGCATCCTCCACCACTGTGGGAGCATCCACCACCTCCATCCCTCTTCTCCATCCCCCTTTTCCCTCTTCAACCAGGCAGTGGAGCTGCTTGCTGGTAGGTTTTCTTTTTTTGAGGTGGTGGGGGGGGGGAGTAGAAGGCAGGAAAAATGTTAAACAATGTGAAGAAAGGATCCATGATGAATCGCAGGTAGCGGTGCCGAAGCAGCTCGGGGATGCATTTTGCCTCCTGCTGCAACCAGGAGCATTTCCCGGCTCTAGATGCCAGGAATAAAGCTCTGGCTTTATTAGCGTGGCTGCCGTAGTAATGACTCCGCTAATAATTTCCTTAAATCCTGGTCATGGGTGGGAGGAAGGAGAGGGTTTGTGGTCAGGATAGGACCTGCCTTGGCTGGAAAAGATGGACCAAGGCTGATCGAGGACCCTGAGAGACACGGGCAGGGATCCAGGCCTGAGATATCATAGCACGATGCTATGGCTCCATCCCTACAGTGGAAAAAAGAAAAGCGCTTTCTCATCCCGCCGGCAGCCACTGAAGTTGCCGGCGGAGCTCTGTGCTCCCCAGGGCTGGTGGTCACCCAGGTGGGGTGAAGGTGTGAGGGTTCATTTTGTAACGACCCCCAAAACATGAGCGGGAAGATCCAGGAACCCTCCTAGAATGTCTTTTGGGGTTTGGGGTTTTTTTTGCATGGATTTCTTGCCTTTACTGATTTTTCTCTAAAAATACCGTCTTCCAGAGCTCGTGGCCCGGTTGTGACCTCCAAGGAGGGTGCTCAGCCATGGGAGTGAGCACAGATGGAGGGTTTGGTGTTGTGTTACTTGGTGGTTATGGGGTACAGAGGGGCTCAGAGAGGTTTTGGGGTGGTGGGAAGAACCCTTTGTGGAATATTACAGAGGGACGAGCAAGAGGTGCTCGCACCCATAGGTGCTTTGGGGTGAAAGCACTGCAAAAAAGCACCCCAATGGCTTCTTGTGCCTCCTATGCTGGAGGAGACCATGGCAACCTGGGAGGCTGCCCAGGGATGTTGTGGAGTCCCCATCCCTGGAGATGTTTGAAAGCCAGGTAGATGAGGTGCTCAGGGATCTGGTTTAGTAGTGGACAGGTACGGCTTGATGATCTCAATGGTCTTTTTCCAACCTAGTGACTCTATGGTTCTATGACCTCTCAGACTGGATTTTAGTCAGCTTATCACATTTCACAAGGCTGGCGTTTTCCTCCGGTGATGTCTCAGAGGGTTTTGTGAGTGAGATATAAACCAGGTACCCACGGGTACCCTCACCTGGCTGAGCACAGGAAGACACCGGGTCCTCTGTGTCACCAGGACAGCACAGAGAGGGGGTTCGTCAGACCTGGAGAGGATCAGCAATGAGACCCAGTGCTGGGGTGAGGGTCTGGAGAAGTAACTAATCCTGCTGTGAGGCTGCATGGGCTCATCTAGCAGGACTGGGTCACCTTTTGCTTGGAGGAGGTGTCTCCCAGCACTCCAGCCCCAGCATTAGACGCAGCCTCTGGCACTGTAGGTGCTCATCATATGGTGGCTGGGCAAGAAAGCACATGGGTCACCCTTCTGTGGCAAGATCGGGGTGGATGGAGAGAGATTCCCCATGGGTTGTTCACTTTCCTAATATCTGTACTGCACAAAAGCAATGGTTGTGCACCTTCCCAAGGATTGTGGACCATCCCTAGGATTATGCACCTTCCCAAGGGGTGAGAGAACTTCCTAATCGTTATGGACCTTGCCAAGGCTTGTGGATGTTCCTAGGGCTTATGCACCTTGCCAAAAGCTGTGGAATTCCCCAAGAGTTGGGTGTCTTCTCAAGGGTTTTGGAGCTTCCCAAAGGTTGTGAGTCTTCCACCTCGTTGAGGTGCTGAGGGACATGGTTTAGTGATTGATAGGAATGGTTGGACTCGATGATCCGGTGGGTCTTTTCCAACCTGGTGATTCTGTGATTCTATGATTCCAAAGTGCTGTAGAGCTGCCCAGAGGTTGTGGGTCTTCCCAAGGGTTGGTTGTCTTCCCGAGGGTTGTGGAGCTTCCCAGAGGTTGCGGGTCTTCGCAAGGGTTGTGCATGACTGGAAGGAACATGAGAGCGGGAGGATGGAAACAGAGAGGGCACTAAGAAAGACCAAGGAGAGACTTTTGGGGACCCACCAAGCCTGTATCGCTAACCCCCCTATCTCTTCCAGCGCCCGGCACCGGCCGATGCTGACGCCCCTTCTGGCACATCCATCCCAGGGCTCTCACCCCACCATGTCCCAGCAGAGCTGTGGCCCCAGCAACCAGGACTCCCCACCCCATCCCTCTTGCCACTGGTCCCTGCATCCCACGCCATGAACGGAGCCGAGCAGTTCCCCTGCGTCGGGGCGCGTAGCTGAGGGATGGCCTCGCTGGACCTGCCCTACCGGTGTCCGCGGTGCGGGGAGCACAAGCGCTTCCGCAGCCTCTCCTCGCTGCGGGCGCACCTGGAGTACAACCACACTTATGAGACCCTCTACGTCCTCTCCAAGACCAACAGCATCTGCGATGCCGCCGTCTTCCCCTTGGCCGCCGACGGGGCCCTGCTGACGCCGGCCGCCCGGCGGGACTACTTTGAGAGCACCTCCTTCCAAGGCAAGGACCAACGCTTCTCCTGTGACCTCGTCCCTGCTGAGGAGCTGGAGCCGGCCCCGGCTTCTTCTCCCTCGCCCCGCTATGTCCATGAGATCGAGATCCCTCTGACGGAGATCTTCAGCCGGGGCAAAGCCGTGGCTCCGGCCCCCACGCCCCCAGCCACTATGGACAGTGCCTATGAGGAAGGCTTGGCCCGCCTGAAGATCCGCGCCTTCGAGAAACTGGAGGTGGACAAGCGTCTGGAGAAGCTGACGGAGGAGGTGGAGCAGAAGATCGCCTCGCAGGTGGGACGGCTCCAGGTGGAGCTGGACCGCAAGAGCTCGGAGCTGGAGAAAGCCAAGCAGGAGAGCCTGCGCCTCAGTCGGGAGAAGCAGGAGCTTGAGGACCGGGCGTCTGAACTGTCCCGCCAGGTGGACGTCAGCGTGGAGATGCTGGCTTCCCTCAAGCAGGACCTGGTGCAGAAGGAGCAGGAGCTCACCCGCAAGCAACAGTGAGTCCTTTGCCCTTTCCCTTGGCTATGGGGTGGGAGGGAAATCAGTTTCTGATGGCAAATCCCAAGAGCCCAGCACCCCAAACCAAGCGCTAGGACACAGGCCCCTTGGCAACACACATTAGAATCATAGAATCACCAAGTTGGAAAAGATCCACTGGATTAACGAGTCCAACCATTCCTATCAAACACTAAACCATGTCCCTCATTAGCACCATCACAGATCAGGTTTTAAATCTTCTCCCATGGGGTCAAGAGTCCACATAGACCTGAGCCTCTCCATGTCCATGACCAAGCAAGGTCACATCATAGAATCATAGAATCACCAGGCTGGAAAAGAACCATCAGATCATTGAGTCCAACCATGCCTATCAAACACTAAACCATGTCCCTCAGCACCTCATCCACCCATCCCTTAAACCCCCTCCCTGGGCAGCCTCTGACAGGGACCAATCACTCTTCCCGTGAAAAATTTTTTCCTAATGTCCAGCCTGAACCTCTCCTAGCGGAGCTTGAGGCCATTCCCTCTCGTCCTGTCCCCTGTCACTTGGGAGAAGATCCTCAAGGATCTGTCTTGTTCCTTACCATCCTCAAGACATTCAGTAATGACTTTGACTCCAAAAGAGTAGCTTCAGCT
The DNA here is from genome assembly GCA_033459285.1 of Clamator glandarius. Classification (NCBI taxonomy): domain Eukaryota; kingdom Metazoa; phylum Chordata; class Aves; order Cuculiformes; family Cuculidae; genus Clamator; species Clamator glandarius. The sequence goes on from JAUNZM010000801.1 coordinate 184,770, forward strand.
CAGAAAGAAAGTTCACTGGATTTGCTGGTGGTGGGGATGGTTCTGGGGAGAGGAGCAGGATGATGCTGGGCAGGGTAGGAGAAACACTTCTTGGTTTGGATGCATACGTAGGGGACAGGTGATGGGGAGGTTTGGGTTACCATCAGCTGCCTCGTGGATGTTGTCCAGGGCCATCTTAAGGGTGTGGGAAGGTAGAATGAGGGCCAGCAAGGTGGTCAAGTCTGGAGCAGGGCCTGGAGAGGTGCGAAAGGCAGCAGACAATGTGTGACCTATGGGACAAATGCATCTTCATAGAGTCATAGAATGGTTTGCGTCAGAAGGGACCTTAAAGCCCATCCAGTTCCACTCCCCTACGATGGGCAGGGACATCTCCCACTGCATCAGGCTGCTCAAAGCCCCATCCAGCCTGGTCTTGAACACCACTTCCCTGGGCAACGGGGGCCAGGGCCACCCCACCCTCACAGGAAAGTATTACTTCCTAAGATCTCATCTCAGTCCCGCCTCTGGTGGAGCCTGGGCACTGTTGCCACCTAACAACCTGGTTTTATACCCCAAAACTACCTCCTGTAGCTCCTTTCCTTAGACAAACCCTCCCACCCCTTGGCTATTCCCATCCGTCCCCAAAATCCTCCAGGCAGAACAACAAAATCCTTTATGAGGTTGCAGAGGAAGCACATGAAGAGCTGATAAGGTTGTTTTTTTTTCCCTCAGTGAAGGGAAATCACCATTTTCAGCACCAAAGCTCTTTTCACACTTCCCCAAGAACAAAACATTGCCTGGGATATTTCCCATCCCTGCCAGCTCCAAAACACCATGAGGCTGTTGTCCTTGCATAATCTTTTTTGTTCCTGGGCTCTCTTTGCTTTGCCAGGGACATTCCTCAGCCTTGCCAGCTCCAAAACACCACAAGGCTGTTGTCCCCATGGGATCCTTTTTGCTCCTGGGCTCCGTTTGCTCTGCCAAGGTGTTTTTCCACCCGGTCTGGTGCCGGTGATAACCATCAGCATCATCTTACACCCGTAGTGCCAGCGCCCTATTTGCCTTCCAAATCTCCTGAGTCACCTCTCCAGGAGCCTTCCCAAACCATTACCAGGGAGCTCCCAAACTCACAATGCAAGTTGCAGTTTGGGGGGCAATTAACTGGTAGTTAAATGGTAATTAATTAATAACCAGCAATGGGATTTTTTTTCACAGTGCATGGCTGGGTGTGCACAGTCAGGTGTGCATGGTCATAGAATCATAGAGTTGGAAGAGACCTTAAAGATCATCTAGTTCCAAGCCCCCTGCCATGGGCAGGGAAATCCCACTGGATCAGGCTGCCCAAGGCCCCATCCAACCTGGCCTTGAACACCTTCAGGGATGAGGCAGCCACAGCTTCCCTGGACAACCTGTTCCAGTGTCTCACCACCCTCATGGTGAAGGAATTCGTCCTTATATCTAGCCTAAATCTGCTCCTCTCCGGTTTATACCCGTTCTCCTTCATCCTATCATTACAAGCCTTTGTAAACACTTCCTCTATAGCTTTCTTGTAGCCCCTTTCAGGCACTGGGAGGTTGCTATATGGTCTCCTTGGAGCCTTTTCTTATCCAGTCAGGTGTGCTTAGTCAGGTGTGCACAGTTGGGTTGTGCATGGTCACGTAGGCACGTTTGGGTGTGTATTGTCGGGTGTGGACAGTCAGATGTGTGTGTTCAGGCGGGCACAGTTGGGTGTGGATGGTCAGGTGTGGGTGTTTGGGTGGGCATGCTTGAGTGTGCATGCTCAGATGTGCTCGGTTGGGTGTGCATGATTGGATACGAGTGGTTGGGGGGACACAGTTGGGCGTGCATGGTTGGATATGAGTGGTTGGATGTGCACAATTTGGAGTGCATGGTTGGATAAAAGTGATTGGGTGTGCGTAGTTGGATACGAGTGGCTGGGTGTGCACAGTCGGGTGTACGTAGTTGGATATGACTGGCTGGGTGTGCACAATTGGGAGTGCATGATTGGATACAAGTGATTGGGTGTGCATAGTTGGATACGAGTGGTTGGGTGTGCACAGTCGGGTGTGCGTAGTTGGATACGAGTGGCTGGGTGTGCACAGTTGGGTGTGCGTGGTTGGATACGAGTGGCTGGGTGTGCACAGTCGGGTGTGCGTAGTTGGATACGAGTGGCTGGGTGTGCACAGTTGGGTGTGCGTGGTTGGATACGAGTGGCTGGCTGTGCACAGTCGGGTGTATGTAGTTGGATATGACTGGCTGGGTGTGCACAATTGGGAGTGCATGGTTGGATACAAGTGATTGGGTGTGCATAGTTGGATACGAGTGGTTGGGTGTGCACAGTTGGGTGTGCGTGGTTGGATACGAGTGGTTGGGTGTGCACAGTTGGGTGTGCGGGGTTGGATATGAGTGGCTGAGTGTGCACAGTCGGGTGTGCGTGGTTGGATACGAGTGGTTGGGTGTGCGTGGTTGGATATGAGTGGCTGGGTGTGCACAGTTGAGTGTGCGTGGTTGGATATGAGTGGCTGGGTGTGCACAGTTGGGTGTGCATGGTTGGATACGAGTGGCTGGGTGTGCACAGTTGGGTGTGCATGGTTGGATACGAATGGCTGGGTGTGCACAGTTGGTGTGCATGGTTGGATACGAGTGGCTGGGTGTGCACAGTTGGGTGTGCGTAGTTTGATATGAGTGGTTGGGTGTGCACAGTTGGATATGAGTGGTTGGATGTGCATAGTTGGGTGTGCATTGTTGGATATGAGTGGTTAGGTGTGCACAGTTGGGTGTGCGTAGTTGGATATGAGTGGTTGGGTGTGCACAGTTGGGTGTGCGTGGTTGGATATGAGTGGTTGGAGCTGGACAGTTGGGTGTGCACGGCTGGGTGTGCGTGGTTGGATACGAGTGGCTGGGTGTGCACAGTTGGGTGTGCGTGGTTGGATACGAGTGGCTGGGTGTGCACGGTTGGGTGTGTGTGGTTGGATACGAGTGGCTGGGTGTGCACAGTTGGGTGTGTGTGGTTGGATACGAGTGGCTGGGTGTGCACAGTCGGGTGTGCGTGGTTGGATACGAGTGGCTGGGTGTGCACAGTCGGGTGTGCGTGGTTGGATACGAGTGGCTGGGTGTGCACAGTTGGGTGTGCGTGGTTGGATATTAGTGGTTGGGTGTGCACAGCTGTGTGTGTGTGGTTGGATACGAGTGGCTGGGTGTGCACAGTTGGGTGTGCGTGGTTGGATATGAGTGGTTGGGGATGGACAGTTGGGTGTGTACGGCTGGGTGTGCGTGGTTGGATATGAGTGGCTGGGTGTGCACAGTTGGGTGTGCGTGGTTGGATATGAGTGGCTGGGTGTGCACAGTCGGGTGTGCGTGGTTGGATATGAGTGGCTGGGTGTGCACAGTCGGGTGTGCGTGGTTGGATATGAGTGGCTGGGTGTGCACAGTCGGGTGTGCATGGCTGGATACGAGTGGCTAGGTGTGCACAGCTGGGTGTGCGTGGTTGGATATGAGTGGTTGGGGATGGACAGTTGGGTGTGCACGGCTGGGTGTGCGTGGTTGGTTGTGAGCGGTTCGCTCTGCACGGCTGGATGTGCACAGCTGGCTGTTCACGGCTGGATATGCACAGCTGGATGTTCACAGCTGGATGCTCCCAGCTGAGTGTGCATAAGCCAGGCGTGCAGAGCTGTGTTTGAGCATCTGCAGGGCTTTGTGGTGCCGAGCAAAGATGTGAGAGTGCTCATGCACACGTGCGTGTGCACCATCAGCGTGCGGGTGTACTCACACTGGGTGTGCAACTGCCTGTTCATGTGCCTGGTGGGTGTGCACATTCCTGCATGTGTTTGTCACGCTGCGCGTCTGGGTTTGCTTGATATTTGTGTGTGTAAAGTGAGCCCTGCCCACCCGCAGACTCAAAGCCCCCACGAATTAATTTGTTAATGAGGGAACCAGGGCTCTGCAACCGCTGGGCTTAGAGGGACATGGGGCAACACGGCGTTAAAGGACTTCAGGTTGCCCTTTGAGTCTGCCCCAAGCGAGACAGGGTACCACCATCACCCTTCTCCATCACCCCACCGCACCATCATCATCGTCATCATGAAAGTGCTTAGGGATCTGGTGTAGTAGTGGACAGGTACAGTTGGGCTTGATGATCTCAAAGGTCTTTTCCAACCTAACGAGTCTACGATCCTCCTCCCTCTGCTCTGTCCCACTCACGGGCCTGACTCCAGTCCTGGGAGCGAAGGGATATGCTGGAATGTGCGAAGGTGCTGGGACATCATCCCTTCTAAACAATGTGGCCACATCCACCCTGCACGCTAGGAGCATTCCCTGGCCCACGGTCTGCCCTGAACCATGGCCAGGAGCCATACAGGCTGGCACAGACCCAACTCGGGCTGATGATGGAATGGTCCATGGAATCACGGAATTGTTAAGGTTGGAAAAGATCTCTGAACTCATCCAGTCCAACTGTCTGCCCAACACCACTGTGTCTACTAAACCACATCCTGAAGTGCCACATCTACACATTTTTGGAAGCCCTCCAGGGATGGAGACTCCAACACTTCCCTGGACAGCCTCTTCCAGTGCTTCACCACTTTTTCAGTAAAGTTATTTTCCCCAATATCCAGTCTAAACCTCCCCTGGTGCAACTTGAGGCCATTCCCTCTTGCCCTGTCTCTTGTTTCTTGGGAGAAGAGACAAGCCTCCACCTCACTACAACCTCATTTCAGCTGGTTGTAGAGATCAATAAGGTCTTCCCTCAGCCTCCTCTTCTCCAGGCTGAACCATCCCAGGTCCCTCAGCTGCTCCTCGTAAGGTTTGTGCTCCAAATGCATGCGAGTATGCTTGAGCCCCCACCCCAGCTCGCAGACAGGGACAGAAGTTCTTAACAGGGAATGGGTGGGGGAGGATTGGGTTGTCACCCACTGGTCCCTCCACGCAGGGAGGTGCTGCAGATCGACCAGTTCCTGAAGGAGACGGCTGCCCGCGAGGCCAACGCCAAGGTCCGCCTCCAGCACTTCATCGAGGAGCTGCTGGACCGAGCGGACCGGGCGGAGAAGCAGCTCCAGATCATCAGCAGCAGCTGCGGCACCACCCCAAACGGCAGCCTGGGACGCTGCGGCACGCCGGGAGCCAAGGCCGCCGGCCGACCGGGACCTCCACGGGCACAGGCATGGGCACCTCTGCGGCTTCGGGCATCATAGAATCATGGAATAGTTTGAGTTGGAAGAGAACTTAAAGATCTTCCAGTTCCAATCCCCCTGACATGGGCAGGGACATCCCACTGGATCGGGCTGCTCCATCCAATGTGGCCTTGAACACCTCCAGGGTTGGAGTATCCATGACTTCCCTGGACAATATGGGCCAGGGCCTCATCGCCCTCATCATCAAGAATTTCTTCCTAATATCTCATCTAAATCTTTCCCCTCCCAATTTAAAGCCCTCATCCTATCACTCCAGGCCCTTGGAAAAAGTCCTTCCCCACCTTTCCTAGATTCCCTGCAGGATGGAATCATAGAATGGATTGGGTTGGAAGGGACCTTAATGATCATCTCTTGTTCCATCCCTCCGCAGAGAGACCGGCACCCGGGGCCAGGAGCAGCCGTGCACGGTCCCTATATTGTGGCCAACCAGCGTTCCTCCTCCAGCACTGGGTGAGTCCAGTTTGGGATTTTAATGGGATGCTGGTATTTGGTGGGGCGAGGGGCTGGTGGGAACAAGACGTACATCCCAGTGAGCGCTGAGGCCGAGCATTCCCGTCCTCCAGCGCCTCAAGCCGGGCGAAAGCCGTGTCGCAGAGCTCGGGCTGTTACGACAGTGACAGCGCGGAGCCGTGCCCGACCGATGACACCGCCGACGGGCATCCCTACGTGGCACGGGACGGCGCCCGGGGCTCGGGGCTGCGCCGACAAGCCATCCAGAACTGGCACCGCCGGCCTTACCGCAACAGCACCGAAGGCGAGGAGGGTGACGTCTCCGACGTGGGCTCTCGAACCACCGAGTCGGAGGCTGAGGGCTGGGAGCCGGATGCACCTGGATCCGCATCGTCCCGACCTGCCAGCTGCCGGCTGACGGGTGAGACCATGCTGGGATCTTCTGGGGAGGCGGGAGGATGCAAGGTGGGGAACGGCTCCTTGGCTCCACAAGGACCATCCCTTCCCCACCGACTTCCCTCGCTCCTGGTGGCAACTGATGGTGTGTGTCCCGCAGCCAGGACCGAGGGGCCTGGGAGCAAGGTGGGTCGCCTGGAGAGGGGCAGCCCAGGCCACTCCAGTGAGGTGATCAGCCCCGAGATCCTCAAGATGCGGGCAGCTCTTTTCTGTATCTTCACCTACCTGGACACCAAGACGCTGCTGAGGGCGGCCGAGGTGTGCAAGGACTGGAAGTTCGTGGCCCGGCACCCAGCCGTGTGGACACGGGTTCTGCTGGAGAACGCCAGGGTGTCCTCCAAGGTACCGGGGATGGGGGTGGCGCTGCTCAGGTTGAGATCTTTCCTCCAGAAAGGTGAAGCTGTGCAAGCATCTCTCTTGGGTTGCTTGTCACGCTGCTCTGGTCACAGGGATGTGTGTGCAGAGGTGCTCACATTGCACGTTCACGCATGCACACCTGAGCTCACCTGTGCACGCATTTTCGTGTGCTTTCGTGGTCACACCTGTGGTTTCGTTGTGCTCTTGCATGACCTCCAAATGGATGTTCACGTTTTTAAGGCGTGTACATGCCTGTGCATGCTGAAACACGTGTTTGCTGTGGGGTGTGTGCACAGATCTGCCCAAGACAGCCAAGGATAGATGACGTGGGGCACCCCAAAGGTGTCCCTCTGGGTGACGGCCACCCCTGTCCCCCCCCCAGTTCCTGGCCATGCTGTCTCAGTGGTGCACCCAGATGCACTCCCTCACCCTCCAAAACCTCAAGCCACGCCAGCGAGGGAAGAAGGAGAGCAAGGAGGACTACATGAAGAGCACACGGTGAGTCCCGCATCCCAGGCGCCCTCCTCCCACGGCTGGAGCTGCTGGTCTTCCAGAATGATGATGTTCCATGAGCCCCAACCATGGATGTTCATCACACACCAACTCCTGCTGTGGGGTTTGGGCATCCTGGAGACACCCATGGGACACGTCACCACCCTGAGGTGGCCACGGGGAGCATGAGCATGGGTGCCCGTGCCTGACCCTGCCTCCATCCCTGGCAGGGGCTGCCTGGAAGCTGGGCTGGAGTCCCTGTTGAAGGCCACGGGCAGCAACCTGCTCATCCTCCGCATCTCGCACTGCCCCAACGTGCTGACCGACCGCTCACTCTGGCTGGCCAGCTGCTACTGCCGGGCCCTGCAGGCTGTCACCTACCGGTAAGGACGGCCACCAACGTCCCCTCTTACCCATGGGGGTTTCATTGGGTTGCCTGGCTGAGGAGAAGGCTAGGACCATCTATGGGATGTGCTGGGACTCCTCTGATGCTCACCCCCATTCCCTGTCAGAACGCAGCTCCTCTGGCAAAGGACGGGCCTTTCCATGTCCCCAGTGTCCCCAGTGCAAGCTGTCCTTGCACCTCTCATCCTCTTCTGGCATGTTCCTGTGCAGATGTTTCCCTTCCAGCTCCATTCCCACCATCCTGTTATCGATCTCACCCCAACTGGAGGCATCTTGGTATGGGGACATTGCTTTATTTTAGAGAAGGGTGAAGAAGAGGTGCACAAACACCAGGACCCAGTGAGGTCCCATCTGACTGTCACCCCCTAATGAAGGCTTCTAATGAGGAGAGGAAACCCCCGGGTCCCTCTGTCCTGGGAGGAAGGAACAGCTCTGCCATGAGATTGCAAGGGGCCAACTTGGAAGCTTTGGCCAAGAGCAAAGAAACAAGGCTCATCATGGTCTAGGTCCTGGAGGAGGTTTCTGACTGCTCCTTGGTCTTGGAAACCTTCTGAAGAAGCTCTGCATCCCATAGGGACAGGATTTGGCCTTCCTACACTCTCACGGAGGTTCTTTGCTTCGCTGTGTCCTGTGTTCAGTCTCTGCCACCATTGCAATCAACTGCAGCCCATGGGTGTCCTTGCCCAGCCCAGGGTGGAGAAACCTTCAAGTGGCAAAGCACAACCCAGCTAGCTCCTCCACGATGGACCAAGCACTCGGACAGCGCTGAACTGGGAATCCCACGTCACGAGACAGCTCAGTGCTGCCTAGTTTAACCCGAAGACATCTTCATTGGCCCTTCCAAGGGCATCGGAGGAAGCTCTGGTGCTCCTGGCACGTTGCTAACCTGTGACTCTGACTCATGTTCCAATTAACCTGCCGTGCTCGCAAGGGGCTCTTGGCAGGCATCTTCAGCAGAGAGGTGTGAAACGCTCAAGATAACACCCATTGCTTATTTTTAGGCTTGCCTGAAGTTTCAAAGTAGGTCATTGAGAGTCAAGAAGTGCGGCCTCTGTGTTTAAGAGGGAGCCCAGTGCGATCATAGAATCACCAAGCTGGAAAAGACCCATCGGATCATCACGTCCAACCATTCCTATCAAATACAAAACCATGCCCCTCAGCTCCTCATCCACTCGTGCCTTAAACCCCTCCAGGGAAGGTGACTCAACCCCCTCCCTGGGCAGCCTCTGCCAGTGCCCAATGACCTTTTCCGTGAAAAATTTTTTCCTAATGTTCAGCATCAGGAGAAGCTCCTCTGAGCTTGTGGCTCAGACGTTGGGTGGCAGGCAGCGTGGCTGCACCCAAGGAGTGCCGTGACTCGCAATAAACCTACACCTCCTCTATATCCCTGCAAGAATCCAGAAGCATCCCATGAGGTCTGTTTTGATACCTCCAAAAAAAACCAAGGAGGAGCCCACAGCAAACCTCACCTCCAACCTCCAGCCTCACCTCCAACCTCCAACCTCGCCTCCAACCTCCAGCCTCGCCTCCAACCTCCAACCTCGCCTCCAACCTCCAACCTCGCCTCCAACCTTGCCTCCAACCACCAACCTCACCTCCAGCCTTTAACTTCAGCCTTACCTCCAAACTCATCCTCATTCTCACCTTCAGCCTCATCTTTAGCTTCACCTTCTTCCATTTTTCTTGGCATTGCACATACGTAGGCACAATACCAGATAGAAATGTCTTCAGCCTTCCTGCATGGGTTGATGTTGGGACTGTTTGGTTCATGGACAGCTTGTGGGTTATGAATAATGACCACGTTTGTATCTCCAGGTGCAGAGAGATGTAGCAGCATGGAAACTGCAGACACAGGCCCCAGGGCAGCATCACTGCTGATAAGGGCCACCACGTATCCTCTGTGTTTTTCCAGGAGCTCTACAGACCCCGTGGGTCACGAAGTCATCTGGGCCCTTGGAGCAGGTTGCAGGGACATCATCTCCCTCCAGGTCGCGCCTCTGCATCCATGGTAAGAGTCACGGTAGGAGGAGAACAGGATGAGTGTGAGGGGCACCACTGGGCTCGAAAGAAATGGGGTGCGAGATCCAGGTTTGCTTGGGGTGGCCTTATGGGCTGAGAAGCAATTCTGGATACCAGTTTCAGAGACTGAGAGCTCAGCCTCATCCCTCCCTCTGAAAAGTGGGAGCTGTTGGGTATAGGCACCTCCCTGCCAAGCTTGGAATGTTTCCTGGGAGACTGCTAACACCAGAGATGAAAGAGGAGCTGTGATGGGTCTCGTAGGCAACGTTGAACATCAAACACTTGTCTGAGCTCCTAACTGCTTGTGTAACAGCAGCCTCGGATGACCTGGATGTTTTCAAAAGGGTGTTGAGTTGCTGCTTAGGGAGACGGCTGCAGCTGATCTCAGTTTGGAAAAGCATTCTGGAGGCATGAGGATGCCGGTGGTTCCCCACCCCATAACATCTAGGTGATCAGGAGCTCATGGCTCCCAGAGCAGGTTACTCGGCTCCATACCATGAGGCCTCCTCTTGAACATTCCTTCTTGTCCTGGAGGCTTCTTGTGGTGTCCTATCCCACATCACCCTGGATCGAGGTGTACAAAGCGGGATGTCACTTAGCAGGAGAAGCTGAATGTCACATCCCTGATGGTTTGTTCTTCCCCAGGAAGAGAGGTCACATGGCATGTAGGTTTCTCAGCTTGAGCTAGAGGTCCAGGCTTCTTCTACTGGTTTGATCAGAGCACAAGGAAGTGGTGGAGTCTCCGTTCCTGGAGGTGTTCTAAAAGCGTGTAGACGTGGCACTTTGGGACATGGTTTAGTAGGCACAGTGGTGTTGGGTCATGGTTGGACTTCAATAGTCCTAGAGGTCTTTTCCAACCTTAATGATTCGATGACCTCTGAAAGCAACAGAGTTCAGGGCCCGATTCAGATCTCCAGAGGTGGGACAGACTGGTTGCAACACCACCTAGAGTGGTTGCTCAGATGGAGATGTCTGCTCTGGAGATACCTCCTTCCAGTCTGGTGAATCCCAGGTTGGTGGGGTGGTTGAGGTCCCAGCTCCAACGCAGAAGGACTTGGGATGGAGGGAGAGTTTCTCTGCCAGCCTTCCCCAGCTCTTTCTTCTTCATCTCGCCAGCCAGCAGCCAATGCGTTTCAGCAACCGCTGCCTTCAGATGATCGGAAGGTGCTGGCCTCACCTGCGGGCGTTGGGCATCGGAGGAGCAGGCTGCGGCGTCCAGGGACTGGCTTCCTTAGGTAGGCAGCTCTCTTTGATGGGACAAGGAGAAGGAGACCTTGCAGGAGGCAAGATATACTCCTAGGAGATGCCCCATAGGGATCTCAATGGAGAAGCCCACCCCAAGGGACCATGGGGAACCCTGTCCCTCCTTGCTTCCACCTCCTACCGCTCCATTCCCATCAGCTGTCCTTGTCCCTTCTCCATGGGACAATGACAGCAGGTGCTCTGTCCTTCCAGCTCGAAACTGCATGCGGCTTCAGGTCCTGGAGCTGGACCACGTGGCAGAGATCAACCAGGAGGTTGCAGCGGAGATGTGTCGAGAAGGGCTGAAGGGGCTGGAGATGCTGGTGCTGACCTCCACGCCGGTCACCCCCAAAGCCCTGCTGCACTTCAACAGTGAGTAGTGACAGCAGGGGACGTGCATGGCATCATTCATTGGTCAACAGGCCACCACTTCTCCAGCTCTATGAACCACAACCTGCCTTCCAGCCCCTCAGCAGGAGCACAATGCCAACAGTTTAGCCTGGAGAAGAGGAGGCTGAGGGGAGACCTCATTGCTCTCTCCAACTACCTGGAAGGAGGTTGTGGAGAGGAGGGAGCTGGGCTCTTCTCCCAAGGGACAGAGGACAGGACGAGAGGGAATGGCCTCAGGCTCCACCAGGGGAGGTTCAGGCTGAACATTAGGAAAATTTTTTTCACGGAAAGGGTGATTGGTCTCTGGCAGAGGCTGCCCAAGGAGGGGGTTGAGTCCCCTTACCTGGAGGGGTTTAAGGGATGGGTGGATGAGGTGCTGAGGGACATGGGTTAGTGATTGATGGGAATGGTTGGACTCGATGATCCGGTGGGTCTTTTCCATCTTGTTGATTCTATGATTCTATGACAAGCAGGGACCATCTCATAGACCACCATCCTCCCTACAGAGGTGCTGGTCACCACGAGTGGGTCTCCTGCCTCTTCAGGGTCAGGTTTCCCCAAATGCAGAGGGACTTGTGGATTATGAGGTAGGTTTAGGGTCCGCGCCAGCTGTGGGGATGCTGTCTCCCTAGCAAGTACATTGAGGCCAGGAGGTATCTCTGCCCCTAGGTGTGTGCCGGAACCTGAAGTCCATCGTCGTGCAGGTGGGCATCGTGGACTACTTCAAGGAGCCCCACAGCCCTGAAGCCAAGAAGATGTTTGAAGAAATGGTGAACAAACTCCAGGTAAAGGATGCCATTCCCAGGTCACCAGTCTCGTGTCCCATTGGGTCTGAGGACTAGTTCTCGCCCATTGCTGAAGTTCCTCAGTAGAGAACATCTTTGCTTATTGAGGACACACTGAAGGCTCGCTCTCCGTCAGCCACACATGCCCCAAATGCTGAAAAAAGATCCAGGGTGCTGCAGATCCTTCCCATTGCTTTAACCAGGGCTTCTTCTCTTGGCTCGGTTCACCAGGGACACAAAGGGGTTGTTGCTTCCCTCACAGGACAACTTACTTACCAAACTCTGTGAAGCTTGTTGGGCTAGAAGGTTGGAGTTGAGGATCTTAAAGGTCTTTTCCAACTTTAATGATTCTATTAGTCTACAGCCAAGAAGGCCAATGGCATCTTGGCTTGGATCAGAAACGGCGTGACCAGCAGGGCCAGGGAGGTTCTTCTCCCTCTGGACTTGGCACTGGTGTGACCGCACCTCAAGTCCTGTGTTCAGTTCTGGGCCCCTCACCACAAGAAGGATGTTGAGGCTCTGGAGCGAGTCCAGAGAAGAGCAACGAAGCTGGAGAAGGGGCTGGAGAAGAAGAGGAGGGGCTGAGAGAGCTGGGGGGGTTCAGCCTGGAGAAGAGGAGGCTGAGGGGAGACCTCATTGCTCTCTGCAACTCCCTGAGAGGAGGTTGTGGAGAGGAGGGAGCTGGGCTCTGCTCCCAAGTGACAGGGGACAGGACGAGAGGGAATGGACTCAAGCTCCGCCAGGGGAGGTTCAGGCTGGACATTAGGAATTTTTTTTTTCATGGAAAGGGTCATTGGGCACTGGAACAGGCTGCCCAGGGAGGGGGTTGATTCACCTTCCCTGGAGGGGTTTAAGGGACAGGTGGACGAGGTACTAAGGGACATGGGTTAGTGATTGATAGGAATGGTTGGACTCCATGATCCAGTGAGTCTCTTCCAACCTGATGATTCTATGATTCTATGAGGCTGCCAGGTCCTGCACCACCCATGCTCTTTTCTCCTCTTCCAGGCCCTGAGGAAGAGACCCGGCTTCTCCAAGATTTTACACATCAAAGTGGAAGAAGGCTGTTAGACCTTCAGGGAACCACAAAGCACATGCTCCTCTCTGCTTGGCAGAGCCAGCTGCCCTGCGAAACCAAACCCACTGTCCACTGCTCCTCCGTTGCTGGACCTGGAGCACAGAGACGCCGGCCCATGAGCAAAAAAAAAACCCCAAACTCTTGCAGCCCTTCGTGACTGGCCACCAGCGCTCGTCCCCAGGGCCACCTTGCAGGCAAGAAGGTGCTACTAATGGAAATTTTCCAGCTGCCCAAAGAGGCTGGGCTACGCTCTTTCCCAGGAGGGAAGGTGGCTTCAAACCCTCCCTAGCTGCTCGTTGCCAAGGATCCTGGTTTGGGGAACATCTTTCTAGGGAGTTTTTTGGCTGGTGGATGGTGTGGGAGATGAGGGTGGCTCAGCCCATCCCTGGGGTCTCTTTGCAGAGCACTGGGCTGGGTGATGCTGTGTCACAGGTGGACCATCCCCATCCTCTTCGTGGGGTGGGAAGGGGTTGTTCCTCCAGAGGAAACGATGCCCAACGTTCCTGCGCGGTTTCCGCTTGTTTTCATTTCATTTGTTTAACCGAGGAGCACCAAAACCGGGTGCCCAGGAACCAGCAGCCACGACAGCACAAACCTGGATGGCAAAGCTGCATCTTGGGGGCTGTAGGAGCCAGGGGACAGCAGGAGACGTGGTCGCTCTCCCGGAGATGTCTAGACCCACCTCCTCTCCACCTAAACCTTCTGCCAAGGCAATAAACCATCTACAAACTCCTTGTCCACCAGGAAACATGGGTCACGCTTCTGTCCCCATCAACATTCACCTCCCATTCAGGCTTCTTCTGGAGTAAGACGTCCTGTGTGGAGAGGTGGACTGGCATGGGACACTCACTGTTGCCATCTCATCGCCTTCCCGAGCAGCCTGAAGGAGAATCCCTGGCCAAATTGTCCTGAAACCCAAAGCTGCTGGTGAAAGCACCACCCCAGCTGCACTGGTAGATCCCTTATCTACGGCCACGGCTGGGTGATTAACTGCATTTTCTTTCTTCTGGGGCTCTTCTGCCTGCAAGGACATCATCGCCCCCCAAATATCGTTCTTTTTCCAAAGGAAAAGGCTGATCCAGCAGGATCAGACATCTCCATTCTTCAATCCTGGGGAGAAGATGCCAGGAGGTGCCCCTCCCATGGGGAACACCCACTGCCAGCAGCGGGGACACACCAGCCTTAACCACCTCAAGCTTGGACCGAACACACTGAGCTGAGAGGACCCGATTGGCAAGAGCAGATCTTAGGGGGTTGTCCTCTTCTCTGGACCATCGTGGGAGGTTTTGGGACCTGTTGGCGAGGAGATAGCCCTCCCCAGGGCATGTCCTCTTCCACCAGCCCTCCTGGAGTGATGGGCTTCCATGGAGCTTCTCCCCAGGAGGAAGAAGGCTGCAGACCCCTCGTGGTACCACCTTGCTCATCAAGGGCTGCAGACCTCAGCCAGGGGCTCCCAACATGCCAACAGCCCACAGGGACCCTGAAAAATCAAATCTCTTCCAAATCACTGAAGCTGGTAGCGAGCAAGAGGCAGCTCCTGGGTCTCCAACCTCAGAAAGAACCTCAGAAGATCATTTCATTCACCACTCATCCTGTCTATGCTGTCTCCTCCAAAGCAGGGTTGGGTTTTTGGGCCATCATCTCCCATTTGAAGCATCTCCGTTCCCCCACCGACTGCAGCGTTCCAGGAGAAGGCTGTTCCCTGTATGCACAAAATGGAGGAGCCCCAAAAAACACCTGTGAGAAACTACAGTGTCTCACCATGTCCCCATGGGCAGCGTTGGACGAGCATCCCGGCACCAGGGATGAGCTCCTCACCATGTCCATGGGTTTATCTCCACCTCGGGAAGGCTGAGACACACTTAATCCAGGAGTAAGAGATGCCCCGACCAGCAAAAAAAACCACCCAGCAAAGCTACAACCCCTTGGGAACCACGAGTGTGGTCCTAGTGGAGATGTCACCATTGGAAACGGCGCAGAGACTTGTGAAATTCCCTCAAAGATTAAAACAAAGTAAGTATTTATTTCTATAAAGGAGAAAAAAAAGAAGATTTTAAAGGAAAATTATATACTCAGCATGTTTATACACTCTATGCTTAAAGACTATCGTGTTGGAGAGTCGTGGCCGAAGACTGAAGGTCCAGGATTGCTGCGAGACCAGGTCCAGCCACTTGCTTTCCAGGCCGTGGGGAGGGCAAGGACAGGGTGATGGGAAGCAGGGGGAGATGTGAGGGTGGGGAGGTCCTGGAACAGGTTGCCCAGAGAAGTCACGGATGCTCCATCCCTGGAGGTGTTCAAGGCCAGGTTGGTTGGGGCTCTGAGCAACGTGGTCCAGGGAGGTGTCCCTGCTCGGGGCAGGGGGTTGGAACTGGATGGGCTTTAAAGTTCTTCCAGGCCAAATCATTACATGATTCTATGAGATGTTGAGGACGCTTGAGGAAACCTTCTGTGTTCACCAGTGGCTGCTGGTGGCCACAGGGCCATGTCTACTGGTGGCCATGGTGTCCATGTCTGCTAGTGCCATTGGTGGCCGTGTCTCCTAGTGGCCATGGTGGCTACAACTGCTGGTGCCACCAGTGGCTGTGTCTACTGGTGGTCATGGTGTCCATGTCTCTTGGTGGCCACAGTGGCATGGAGCGTGGGTAGGTGTGCGACATCCCTGTACCCCCAGTGCCGTGAGGGTTTTGGAAGTCACAGCAGGACCAACCTCCGCTGAATTGGGTGCTTCTGTGTCTAACCGAGACCAGACCAAACCAAACCATTCACCTCCCCTTGGGGCATCCCCAAGAAGTCCAACTTCTGGCTTGGCAAAGCCAATTTTCTACAAAACTCAAGACCTTGAGCAGGTTCAAGGGTTGGAAGATGGAAAATAGGGAGGTATCCCCATTTTCCTTGATGCTTGGGCTTAGATGTGTCCCTTCCTCCTCCTCCTTGGCTGGGGATGAAGGTGGCTGGCGCAGGCTTAGTGGCAATGAGACCTTCATCGCCCGAGCCCTCCTTGTAGCTCCTAATTGCCCAGGTTGTTAACAGCAACAGGCTCATTAACGGCTCCATATGTCTTCTGCTGAAATGTCACCTTGACGGTCCCCCTGCTGCTTTCCATCCCACCAGCACGTGGTGGCCATCGGCTGTTCCACAAGCTCCCACCATCCATCCTCATCCCTACGGGGGACGCTCTGGTGGTGCTGTAGGATTCACCACGTTGGGTTTCAACCTCGTTTCCTCTGGAAATGATGAAGAAATATCAAATCCCTTGGGAAAGCCTTGGTATCACGTAGCGTATTCAGGTGCCAGGAGGGAAGGGATCACGGCAGGGGGAGCTCAACCCCATAGTAGCCCCTAAAGAAGCTCCCGAGGGGCTCAGCGATGACAATCCCCAGCAAAATCCCGATTCGGGGCAAGCATCATCAGCGAGTGGCTTGCAGTTGGGTCACAGTGTTGGATGGATGGTGCTGCCAGATCCTGCCTTTCCTGGATCCCATGGGACCAGTTTTGAGGGGATTTATTTCATTTTTCTAAAGAGGTTGCCCAAAGTTTCCCCACCGCCAGTGCTCACAACGTTCCTCGTGTCTTGAATTTGAGTGCTGGTCAGGGATCTCGAGAGGAACACCCCCCGCAAAGTCAGCTAGGGAGTCAAATTCATCCCAAATCCATGTTTTTCTGTCTCGTTCCTGTTGGATTTTGCTCATCATCCATCACTCCGAGCCCACAGGAGCCAGGGATGCGCTGGGGACCGGCTGCGTCCTCCTACCTTTAGCCTGGGAGGGGATCCAAGGGTGCAAGGTCTCCAGGAAAAGAGGGAACACCCCAAGTTGGCTCCATCCAAGGAGATTTTGAAACTTCTTTATCAAGAAGGCAAGGAAAAAATATCTCATCTCTTGCCATGCAGCACGGTTCCAGCTGGCACCCAAGGCACAGCCATGGCCGGGTCTTGGACCCTCCAAAAGGTTCCAAATTTGGTTATAACAGGACAAAAAAAGCCCACGAAAAGTGTTGATAAAGGCTGTCGAACAACATTTTCTCTTGGCTCTTAGAGGAGCCCAACCCAGGAGCGGGCACATCACGTAAGCCTCTTGGTTTTGGGTGGAAAACCTGCAGGTTCAGGTGGAGCAAAAAAAAAAAAAGCAGTTGGGAATCGGTGCCAAATAGCAAAGTGCTTTAAAAGAAAGGGAAAAAAAAAAAGAAAGAATAACAGGGAGATTTTAGGAAGCGGAGATGGTTTGTTGTGATTGAAGCGTTGCACGGTGGGGTTGTGAGGTGAGCGGTGGCGATGCGCGACTTTCCTCATCTGTAGGAGGTAAAATAATCCCCATGGTGGGGGTGAAATGGTCCCTCCTGTCCCACCAGCTGTCCTGGTGAGAAGCAGCAAGGAGAAGAGGGAAGAAATTCTTCGTGCTGAGGGTGGGGAGGTTGCCCAGGGACGTTGTGGATGTCCCCTCCCTGAAGGTCTTCAAGGCCAGGTTGGATGAGGCTTTGAGGAACCTCATCCAGAGGGAGGTGTCCCTGCCCATGGCAGGGGGGGTTGGAAGTGGATGGGCTTTAAGGTCCCTTCCGACCCAAACCCATTCTAGGATTCTATGAAAACCTGCCCAAAAAAAGCAGGAAAAATGGGATTTTTTTTCTGATCCAGCCTCGGGATGGAGCCCCGTGGAAGGGGAGGACGAGGCGGGCTGGGGCCGGGGACAAGCGGGTGCAATGGTGCGAGGGGCTGGCGCTCGGGAAGCGAGCACGGTGACGCACACTTTGCTTCGAGATAATCAGAGGACGCGCTTCCCACGGGAAGAGGAAAAGAACTCCAGGAATCACAACTGTTTCCCTGAAACACTGCTCGGTGGCGGCGTTGGCTCCGGCGAGCGATTCCAGAGGGGCCCCGTCCCGCCACCTCCCCCCTCCCGAGCGGTAGCGAGTTTGCCTCCTAAGTTATTTTTTTAAACTTTCTCTCTAAATTTAGGTCTATTTTAGTCTTTCGCAGCGATGTGCCAGTGTCTGGAGAACCAAACATCCCTTTTTCCTTCCCCAATCCCACGGTCCCTTGATGTTAAACAGGGTCCTGGATGCTTGATCCGCTGGAGGAGGAGGAGGAGGGGGAAGCAGCAGGGATGGGGGTGCAGCGGGATTGCGGGGTTCAGGGGAGGCTCCGGGTGGGGTTTTTTTCAGCAGCAGGGTCCGAGGGCGACCGTGTTTTTAGCACTTTGGTTGGAACTCTCCCCTGTAGACGCACTTTGATGTTGTTGCTTTGAAACTTTTGCCGAGTGTAAACCATGTGTATTTAAAGAGTTACAAACCACGAGAGGTGTGTGAAGAGCCATTTCGTGACTCCGCGTTGAATAAAGACTTGACGTTGAGGTGGGGGTTTCAATCTACCCTAGGGTCGGTCACACAGAAACAAAGAAATCCAGCACCAAACCACTGAGACCAGTTGCTGGGTGGGGTTTACTGGGAGCATCCCTGTTCCCATGTCCCTCTCCCTGCAGGCACTGGAGTTTTAGAATCGTAGAATCACAAGGTTGGAAAAGACCCATCAGATGGTTGAATCCAACCATTCCCATCGATCACTAACCCATGTCCCTCAGCGCCTCATCCACCCATCCCTTAAACCCCTCCAGGGACAGTGACTCAACCCCCTCCCTGGGCAGCCGCTGCCAGGGACCAATGACCCTTTCCATGAAAAATTTTTTCCTTTTTTTGAGACCCACAGGATCCATTGGTCCATCCCTATGGGGCTTACTGGGAGCATCCCTGCTCCAACCTCTCTCTCCCCCCAGGAAGAAGGTTTTTAGGACACGTGGACTCAGTTGGTCCATCCCTACTGGGCTTACTGGGAGCATCCCTGCTCTTACCCACAACTCCCTGCAGGCACAGGGGTTTGGGGACACACAGGAGCTGTTGGCCCAGTCCCAAAAGGCAGAGAGACAAAGCATAGATAGGAAGCGTTTGATCCACCCAAAGAAACCTGGACAAGCTGCAAAGCTGGGAAGAGAGGAGCCTCTCGAAGATTTCCCAAGGCAAGCGTAGAGCCCTGCAGCTGAGAAGAAACAACTCCCTGCACCAGCAGAGCTGAGGGGTTGACCACCCCAAGAGCAGCTCAGCAGAGAAGAACCTGGGTCTCCTGGTGGACACCAAGCCAACCATGAGCCAGCACTGTGTCCTCACGGCCAAGGTGATGCTGGGGTTCATGGAGAAGAGCGTGAGGAGCAGGTGAAGGTTTCCCCACCCTCTGCTCTGCCCTAGTGAAGCCCCATCCGGAGTCCTGCATAAAGTTCTGGGCTCTCCAGCTCAGGAAAGACAAGGAACCACAGCAAAGTCCAGTGGGGAGAGGGTCACAGAGATGAGGGAAGTGGAGCATCTCTCTTAAGAGGAAAAGCTGAGAGCTACATCTGCTTAGCCTGGAGAAGACTGAGAATCACAGAATAACCAGGTTGGAAGAGACCCACCAGATCATTAAGTCCAACCATTCCCACCAATCCCTAAATCATGCCCCTAAGTACCTCATCCACCCTCACCTTAAACACCTCCAGGGACGGTCACTCAACCACCTCCCTGGGCAGCCTGTTCCCATGCCTAACCACCCTCTCCGTAAAGAATTTTTTCCTTATCTCAAGCCTAAATCTCCCCTGGCGGAGCTTGAGGCCATTCCCTCTCGTCCTGTCCCGTCCTGTCCTGTCCCGTCACTTGGGAGAAGAGCCCAGCTCCCTCCTCTCCACAACCTCCCTTCAGGTAGTTGGAGAGAGCAATGAGGTCTCCCCTCAGCCTCCTCTTCTCCAGGCTAAACACCCCCAGCTCTCTCAGTCACTCCCCATAAGATGAGGGGACTTCATCAGTGTTGATCACGATCAAAGACGCAGGGAGCAGGAGGATGGGGCCAGAGAGATGTCGCTCCTATCCCCGCATCCTTTGGCAACAAAAGCTGATTGCAGACCACAGCAGAGCAAAAAGCTGAGTTTGAATAATGTTGCGCTGAAAAAACCTAATTCCTGAACAGTCCTGGAAGAAAAAGGGAAAAGGAAACTGGACTTGATGATCTGATGGGTCTTTTCCAAACTGGTGATTCTATGAAATCGGGGATTAAAACAGCCCAGGCGGCCAGAGAATTCCTGATTCCCAGATTCCAACTCTGTAGAGTTAGGAATGGGATTTACAGGCTGGGGAGGGTGCAGGGAGATGGGATCCCACTGCCACGAGAAAGGTAGGAGGGAACACATTCCCTCAAATCCCTGACAATGGGGGGAAATACAAAAAGCCCCACAAATCTGCCGCCTGCCTTGGGCAAGACCCATCAGCTCCTGCTGGGATGAGCACCCACAAGTCCTGCTTTTCCCCCTCCCAAGCTGCAGAGCTGTTTCCCTCAGGAGGGTTCATCTTCAAATACCACCTCTAAGAAATGCTGGGAATTTGATCCAAAAGCTGCTAGCTCAGTACAAAACACATACCAGGGCAACACTCAATTTCTTCCTCCGATAATATTTTCAACCTCCCATTTCCAGAAAGCCAAGCGTGTCCTGGGCTGCATTTAAAGCCGTGTGGCCAGCAGAGTGAGGGAGGAGATTCTGCTCCCCTGCTCTGTTCTTGCAAGACCCCATCTGGAGCCCGGTGTCCAGTCCTGGAGCCCTCAGCACAGGAAGGACACGGCCCTGTTGAAGCAAGTCCAGAGGAGGCCACAAAGATGGTGAGAGGGCTGAAAAACCTCCCATGCAAGGACAGGCTGAGAGAGATGGGGTTGTTCAGCTCTGGTGAGACCTTAGAGAAGCTTCCAATACCTGAAGAGGCCCCAGAAAAACTGGGGAGGGACTTTCTCCAAGGGCCTGGAGTGACAGCATGAGGGGAACGGCTTTAAATTTGAAGGGGTTATATTTAGATGAGACATTCAGAAGAAATTCTTCATGATGAGGGTGATGAAGCCCTGGGCCAGGCTGCCTGGAGAAGTCATGGATGCCCCATCCCTGGAGGTGTTCAGGCCAGGTTGGATGGGGCTTGGAGCAACCTGATCCAGTGGGAGGTGTTCCCCGCCCATGATAGGGGGGTTGGAACTGGATGGGGTCCCTTCCAACACAAACCATTCCATGATTCTATGAAATCTCATGTTCCCCAAGATGATTTTCATGCCCAAGATGCCCCAAAGTGCCAGGATCCATCCCTGAAGCAGCTCCAGCCCCTCCCTGTCACCAGAGCTGTAGGCCTGAACCCACTTCCATCAGGAAAAAAAGCAAAAGCAAAAAGAAGTGCGACTGTGTGATATTCAAGAGCTTCAGGAGAGGTAACAGGCATAGATGCAATCCACTACAGAAACACAGGGGTGAGCTGGGAGTCAGACCTGCGTCCCAGCACGGTTCCTGCTTTAAATGGGGCAAAAAACTTTTGAAAGGTTAATTTTACTAGTAGTTAGCACCCAGCGGAAGGAAAGAAGCAGAGAGGAAGACCCCAGCGTGCCACTGACGCACGGCAATCTTTTTATTGTGTTGGAGCCTGGGTTCAAACCCCACCGCAGGGGAAAAAAAATGAAACAGTATAAATACAACCCAAGGCCGGACGCTCGCCGCGTACCTGCCAAGGCTGGAGGGCTCCACTCAGTGCCACTTCCCAGCAGAAGGACGAGACGAGCCTAAGGGGATCAGTGCTGTGGAGGAAATGTTGGGGCAGGGCATCTCGCAGGAGGCTGCTGCTGCTCAGGCCAAGACTTGGCGCTAATTAAACAAGGCCAGAGGTTGCCTGTAAGCCCTCAGAACGACCATCTGGTGAACGGCCTGGTAAGTAAAGTGAGAAATCAATTAATTTTCACTCAGCCCATCGGAGGAGAGCGCCAGCCCCTGTCACCGTGCCGAGGAGCGAGGTCTCAGTGGTTGTGAGGTCTCCCTCGTCCCCGGCCTCGTCCGCTCGGTGCAGCATCCACGGTGGAACGGGGGTTCTTGATGGTTTCATCCACGGAGACGATGAGGCAGGCGGCCTCGGAGGCTGCTGTGAGCGCATTGATGCGCACGATGGCTGGTTCCCACACGCAGGCCTCGAAGTTGTCGGCGATGTCCTCGTTGTTGACGTCCACGCCGTACCACATTCCACCCTGGAAGGGGACAAGAGGGAGAGGATCTTGTTTCTAGGGCTGGTTAGGACTTCAGGGTCAGGGCACAAGGAAGCAAAGACACACAAACGTTCAGGGAGCGACAGAGACTGGACCTTGCTGTACAGAATCACAGAATGGTTTGGGTTGGAAGGGATCTCAAAGCCCATCCAGTTCCAACCCCCCTGCCATGGGCAGGATCAGGTTGCTCCAAACCCCATCCAACCCGGCCTTCAACGTCTCCAGGGATGGGGCAGCCACAACTTCTCTGGGAAACCTAGGCCAGGGGCTCCCCACCCTCACGGGAAAATACTTATTCCTAAAATCTCAATTTTCCATCTTTCAGCTTAAAAGGAAGAATATTGGAGTGAAATACAAAGGAAAAGAAAATCCAAAAAGCCTCTGTCGTCAAACGGTGCCAGCAAAGCCTGGTCAAAGAGGAGTTGAGCTCCACTTGAGAAGGAAGCTGCAGATTCACAGGACTGGCTTCCACTCCCGTCTCATTGCCGAACCCACAGCTCCAGGTTTTGCATCCCAAGAGAGGGCCGCTCATTTTTTTCATAGTACCTGAAAGGGCTACAAGAAAGCTGGGGAGGGACTTTTTGCTTGTAGCGATAAGATGAGGGGGGATGGCTTTAAACTGCAGAGGGGCAGACTGAGACTAGACATAAGGAAGAACTTCTTCATATCCAGAGTGGGGAGGGGGTGTACAAGGCCAGGTTGGATGGGGCCTTGGGCAGCTTGATCTAGTAAGAGGTGCCTCTGCCTATTGCATGGGGGTTAGAACTGGATGGGCTTTAAGATCTCTTCCAACCCAAACCATTCTAGGATTTTGGGGCATCCCCCTCACTTCATGGTCACCAGCAGGATGAAATGTGCTGGGAATGACCCTACAGCCCAGCTGCTGCTTCCAAGGGGAGCCCAAGGCTCAAACTGTCTAAAAAAGAGTGCAAGCAACTGGGACCTTCAGGCTGCAGCTCCTCTGGAAAAGACACAGCTCAGCCAAGTTCCATCCTCTCTACTTTCATGCTTAATATAGAAGCCTCCCTCCTGACAAATGATGCATTTTTAAAAAGCAAATCAAATCTCCCAGCTCCAGAAGTCACCCGACAACTGTGATCAAAGGGAAAAAACGGACCACTTCCCTTTATAGAAACCTACACCAACCCACGCTTGATCTGAAAGCAAAACACGGCGTTAAATCAAAGACGGCGCGAGCCCAACACTGGCTTGGTTGAATTACATCGCATCCATCCGGCTGAGAAAGAGGAAATAAAGACATCGCAAACGCTGCTGGTTCTCCCCAGCAGCCCCGGGTTCAAAGGCAGGAACCCACCTGCGCGTGCTTGGCCCGGAGCTTGTTCAGGATGTTGGTAGCATCAAAGCCAGCGTTGTCGCAGAGCTGGCGGGGAATGATCTCGAGGGCTTTAGCGTAAGCCCCTATCAGCAGCTGCTGCTTGCCTGGAATGGTCCTGGAATAGTCTCGTAGGTACTTGGAAAGCTCCATCTCTATCGCACCCCCACCGGCGACAACTGAGTCGTTCTGAAAGGAAAAGGGAAACTCATTCTTGTTCCAGGAAGGAAAAAGTCAGGAAAGCCACCTTACTTCCATGTCAGACACACCAGGCCCAGAGGAATCCATAGCCCAGGGTGCTGTCACTCCAGAAATACCAGCTTTGCTGAAAGCTTCAGAAATGGACCGAGAACCTCCGAGGAGCCACTACCAGCAGCTCTTCCCAGTGATGTGCCAGATCACAGAAAAATTGAACAGCTTGGATTGGAAGGGACCCTTAAAGCCCATCCAGTTCCAACCTACCTGCCATGGGCAGGGACACCTCCCACTGGATCATGTTGCTCCAAGTCCCATCCAACCTGGCCTTGAACACCTCCAGGGATGGGGCAGCCACAACTTCTCTGGGCAACCTGGGCCAGAGCCTCCCCACCCTCACAGAAAAGCACTTCTTCCCAAAATCTCATCTCCACCTCCACTCTTTCAGCTAGAAGCTGTTCCCCCTCATATTATTCCTGCAACCCCTGATCAAGAGACCCTCTCCAGCTTCCCTGGAGCCTCTTTCCCTACTGGAAGGTGCTCTAAGGTCTCCCCAAAGCCTTCTCTTCTCCAGGCTGAACAACCCCAACTCTCTCAGCCTGGTCTCACAGCAGAGGTACTCCAGTCCTCAGATCATCTCCAAGGCGCCTCTGGACCCGTTCCAACAGTTCCATCTCCTTCTTATGTTGGGGATTCCAGAACTGGACACAGGACTCCAGGTGGGGTCTCACCAGAGCAGAGCAGAGGGGCAGAATCCCCTCCCTCACCCTGCTGGCCACACTGCTCTGGGTGCAGCCCAGGACACAGTTGGTTTCTGGGCTGTGAGCACACGTTGCCGGCTCATATCGAGCTTCTCATCCCTCAGCACCCCGAGTCCTCCTCCTCTGAGCTGCTTTCGATCACATCGCTCCCCATCCTGTATTGAAACCATGGATTGCCCCGACCCAGGTTTAGGACCTTGCCCTTCACCTTGTTGAATCTCACAAGGTTTGCAAAGACCCAACTCTCCAGCGTGTCCAGGTCCATCTGGATGTCATCCCTTCCCAAGATAAAGGGGTGCTTTGGGGACACTGTACCAGGGGACGGATGGCAGCTCACAGCCTCGTACTGGCCAAGCTTCCCTCACTTCTATAAAGTATTCAAAATTAAAGATATTTGCAGCAATGCTTCACAGCCAAGTTCTGCTATTTTTTCCCCTCCCTATTTGCTTCACCAGGGAGATCAGGATGTTCCAAAAGCAAAACACTTCCAAAAAATCCTGACATGTTTCTTCCCATCCCCTCAGGGCACTCAGCCTCAGAGCTGTTTTTAACCAGAAATCACCATGTTAACGCATTATTATGCATAACCCAGAAACACTGGCAGTTGGAGCATCCTTCACGCAGGCCCAGCAGGTCCAAGAGCAGAGCACACTTCCACACGTGTGTCGGACGTCTCTCTACGTGCTCCCAAGCCTTCACAGCCAGGCGACAGTGACCCCTCAGAGAAGTCACCAAGAGAAGGAACCAGCGGCTTTCACAGGCACTGAAGTGCAGGTGAGATCAATCCTGCTGTTCGAACCTACCATAGAGCGACCTGAAACACCAAGAAAACTCTGTTCCCCTTTAGGATGGAGATGTTTACAGAACACATCACACCCCAGCAGGCACCAGTTACAGCTGCGCTAAAGAGAAGCCAAAAACCAGGCATTCCTGAAAAGCAGTTGGCAACATCACAGACACAACGTGGCTCTGGCCAAGGACCAGCACTTGAGTTAATCGATCAGATGCTGCTCATCTGCGCACTCCACTCTGCTGGCTGAAAGCTCCCGGTCTCTCCCCAGAGACCTCAGCCAAATGCCATTGTGCAAAACGCTTTCTAGAAAGAGTTACAGCTGTGCCACGTCTGATCAACAACCCCAAAGCCAGGGAAGAGTCTCCCCTGGTCCTTACCTTGATTGCTCTCCTGACTATCATGATGGCATCATGCAGGGACCGTTCTGTCTCTTCCATGAACTGCTCCGCACCCCCTCGCAGGATTATCGTGCACGTCTTTGCTTTCGGGCAGCCTGTGAAGAAGTTATACCTGCAAGGGCACAATGGAGAAAGGGTTACGGCAACGGAGAAGCAGAGCTGATGCCCAACAGGCTCTCATCAATACGACATCACACTCTCAACAAGCCAGATGTGTGACAGGAGCCGTTTCACCCGATGCAGCACTCCTACGAAATCATGAGGAGCTGAGCCAGGCGATATACTAGTGAAATTCAAGCCGACCCAGGAAAATTCACTCTCCTGTGCTGCCAGGGCTTGGTGCTAACTGCTGGTCTCATTTTCACTTGGCAGGAAGGGAGCAGATGTTAGCAAACAGTGTCAAAGAGGATTTCTCTGCTTGCAACGGGAAGAACCCCATTGTGTATATCCAGCTTCATTTGCAGTCAGAACAAAGCATCGCCGTGCGATCTCAATGTGTCACAAGCAACCCCAAAAGGCACTGCCTTTATGTTACGAATGAAAAAACACCCCTATGCTTTCTACAAGGCATTAGGGAATAATGTATCTCTTTAAAGCATATAAAAGAGGCAAGACTAGTGTGAAATCTTACTCTTGTTCTCCCCAGCTTCATAAAACCAGCGATAACACAACCTTGTTCTCACACTGTCACCATAGGAGATGCCCAAACCTGTTAACGCTCAGATCCTAACTTGTCAAACTAATATTAGGCTGCTTACACTGGACTACGGCCTCACGGCTGGTGTATTTACCTCTCTCCTCCGATCTGCGCTTCCTCAAAGAGTTCACATCGGCCCAGAACAGCATCCGACAGGGCGTTGACACTTGTCTGAATGGAACCACCACAGGCCTGCATGGAAAGGAGATAAAGAGCGGCATTACCACCACTGACAAACCAGACACTTGCCCAGCAGGCAGATGCCCTGGCCTTGTAGTTAATGCGAAACCACCCTGCTGGCCAACCCAGGGAAAAACTCTTCTCCTTCCCCTCCTATCTCGTCCGGCTACCAACACCAGAAATGATCTTCAACAGCAAAATAAGGTCGTACTTCTTCCAAGTGCTGACTCACAGGCTCTGGAGTCCAGCAGCAACACAAAGAAAGCTTCAAATAAAGTACTCGCAACACACAAGGACTGGGGACAACACGCAAGGACTGGGGACAACAAACCTCCTCTTACGTCCTGTACAAACCCTAACGCATAACAACACCAGAGAAACAAAAAAGCAGAGCACGTTGCTATTAGTGTGTGGCCATTCAGTCCATCAAGGAACAGCTTTGGCATTATGAAGGGACTTTACGGAATAACCACATCAGCAAAAATAACGCAATTTTAATTGTATGTCTTTGTAATGTGTTGAGTCACAGCCTGCTGCCCTGTGCTGGGGGTGAACAGCCTGGCACTGCTGAAACCAAATCATGGAATCATGGCATCACTCGGGTGGAAAAGACCTTTGACATGATGTACCTGTCCACTACTACACCAGATCCTTGAGGACTTCATCTACCCAGCTTTTAAACTCATACAGGGATGCGGACTCCACCACCAACCTGGGCAGCCTCCGCCCGGGCCCGAGAACTCTTTCCATTCAGAATTTTTTTCTGATGTCCAATGTGAACATGCCCTGGTGCAACTTGAGGCCATTTCCTCTCATCCTATCACCTGTCACTTGGGAGAAGAGACCAACCCCCTTGCTACAACCTCCTATCAGGGAGCTGCAGTGAGCAATGAGGTCTCCCCTCAGTCTCCTTTTCTTCAAACTAAACAGCCCCAAATCTCTCAGCTGCCATTCATATCCCTTGTTCTCCAGCCCCTTCCCCAGCTCTGTTCCCTTTTCTGGACGCGCGCCAACCCCTCAAAGTCCTTCTTGGAATGAGGAGCCAAACCCTGAACCCAGGATTCAAGGTGCGGCCTCACCAGTGCCGAGTCCAGGGGCACAATCCCTTCCTCACTCCTGCTGGCCACGCCGTTTGCTGGCCACATCTGGGCCACTGCTGGCTCATCTTCAGCCACTGCCAACCAACACCCCCAGGTCCTTCTCCAGGCAGCTTTCCAGCCGCTCTGCCCCAAGCCTGGAGCTGTTGCGACCGAAGTGCAGGACCTGGCACTTGGCCCTGTTGAACCTCATCCCACTTGTCTCACGCCACGGATCCATCCTGTCCAGATCCTTCTGCGGAGCCTCCATATCCTCAAGGAGATCGACACTCCTGCCCAGCTTGGTGTCATCCACAAACTTACTAAGCAGCACTCAATCCGTTCATGCAGCTCATCAATAAGGATATTGAACAGAACCGGACCCAACACTGAGCCCTGGGGACACCACCTCTGACCAGAAATCCCAAGCCTTTATTCTAAAAGAAGGCATCTCACCATCATAGTTCGCTTGAGATCTTCCTCTGGGACACGGCCAGCACAAAACATGTCTCTGTCCGCAAAGTACTGAGTGGCCACATCACCAATGGGAAGCTTGGACAGGACGACTTTGGCTCCCGACTTGTGGATTTTGTCTAGTTTGTCATACAAGATGTTCCACTCCGCATCCACGATGGCCTGATAATCCTGGCAGGGGGGAGGGAGAAAGGGACAAACATTCCTGTTACAAAGGGTCACAAAATGCATCCTGCAGCGCCTGCGAACCGAGAGCTCGTCTAAAACAAAGGCAGCAGAGATGCTGCTCTGTGCAGCCCTGGCCGGCAAATGCTTTCTAAGACTTGTCAATGATTTTTAGGTCACTATTTTATGCCAAAGAGCCACGTCTGTTAAAATCCTTCCAGCAGCAAAACCGAGTTGATAAAGGAGCTGGATGAACTGAGAGAGGCAATAAGAGAGACAGAGGAGGAAGAAGGGATTATACTGATGTCTGTGGGATGTTTACAGAATGAAGTTGGGGCGGAGAGACTTGCAGCATCTATCATGAAGAAAAAAAATGTCCTGAGAAACCTCTTGCGTGTCTAACGTCCCCCTGGAACCTTTTCTTCTCCAGGCTCAACAACGCTAACTCTCAGTTTGTCCTCGTGTCTGTGCTACAGCCCTCACATCGTCTTTGTGGCCTCCTCTGGACCCATTCAAACAATTCCATTACTGAGATCCCAGTGGGGAAAAGACCCTAAAAACAAAGCACCCAGAGATCTTGAAGTTCCACAATCACGCAGGAAGCAAACGCATGCAACATCGCA
This sequence comes from Clamator glandarius, assembly GCA_033459285.1. NCBI lineage: Eukaryota > Metazoa > Chordata > Aves > Cuculiformes > Cuculidae > Clamator > Clamator glandarius. The sequence continues at coordinate 213,380 of JAUNZM010000801.1, forward strand.
CTACTTTCCAAAGAGGTGAAAGAGAATGACCGCGTTTCATAAAGGCTCTTTAACAAGCTATTTGCAGGGAGAAGGGTGTGCACAAGTCAGTCCCATTTATCCCACTGGCCCTCAAACAGCCACCGCAGACAGGAGGAAGCGGGACAGGCTCCCCTTTTGGCTCTTACCTCCACTGTGTTTACTCTGATTTCGGCGTTGTCCTTCTCTGCTTTGAGCTCCAGCTCCACATTCAGCAAGGCAATCTTGGGAGACTGATACTTCTTGGGCTGCATTTCAAACCCAGCATAGGAGAACGTCTTCTTAAAAGCCACTCCGGCCACCAGCTGAGAGTCCTTGAAGAGAGGGATCTGGGTTAGGCTCAGGCTTCCAAGGATTTCTCACCAGGGTTAACAACTCCTACAGGAGAATCCCGGCTTTCAGAGTCCTCATCCACGGAACACTCACCAACAGCTGTCTCCTCTGATTAACCCACTTCTACAGAAAACAAGCAGCAAGTATTTTTCCCCTCTCTGTTCACAAAACCAGCTTCTATCACTTCCTTTCTACCCCTCAAGACACCGCAGCGGAAGATGCTGCGCACAACGTGAAGATCAAGGGATGGAGCAATCTGTTCTCTCTCTGATGTCTTTCCCACTTCTACCCTTTGAAGATGAACACTTCTCATCCACAGCCCCACACACAGGGGTGGGTATTTTTGCCCTGGTTTGTTTTTCCAAGCTCCACTAGCACCTCCAGGACTGTTTTGCAGCAGGATTGTCCTGCCCAACACTGCCCCCTGAAGTGAACGTCTTGATTTTTGTGTCTGGGAGAGAAACCAGCTTCTAAATCTCCCACCCTGTGAGTATCCAAACACACAGTGCAGACTTGGCTCCGCGCAGCAGCTGAAGCCCAGAGGATCCCTGTCCTAAACCACGGAATTTCCCTGCTTTAGCTGACAGGGTGAGATGATCCAGGATCTCTCACAAACCAACTCCAAAGAGCAATGTGCTAAATCACTCGCCCCATCCTCTTAGGAGTCCAACAGTGGCATACAGGAGCCAAACAAGAGAGCAGGAAGAGCTGCTTTTATCCAGAATGGGAGACACCACCCTCCGCAGGGGACCGATTTCTGCAAGCTCAGAACACCAGCAGGCCCACACACCACAAAAACAGTTGCTGAAACATTCCTAATTCACTAAATGAGTTGTCTGGGCAAGATAATGGTGTAATTACAATGTCTTTTCTAAATGAAAACACTCATGCAGAGTGTTTACAGACAGCAACACTTGCAGAATGATTCAGAGACTGTAGCAGGCTTTACTTTTCAAGCAGGAAGGTCCCAAGTGATGGGACAAACCTATACGGGATACAGACACGGACACCCAGCTCTCCCACAGCCCAAGAACAACTCCTACCTCATGCCCACATGCAGTCTGGTTCATGACAAGGACTCCAGTGCCATGCTTACAAAATATAAAACATCCTATCTGCCCTGCCCACCAGCAAATCAGCCCCTTCACAACGTTTTCTTTGCACTTTTCCCAGCAAACCACCAGGTTTTGGTTCCAGAAGTAACAAGGACTTCCAGCAAAAGAAATATTTCACTGTGCAGAGATATAAAAGGAATTTGTATCAATAACATTCACTCCAGAGGGCAGAGAGATAAGAGTGTATGCGGCTCAGAAAAATAATCTTTACCTACAAAAGGTGCTGAGGGGCATGGTTTAGTGTTTGATAGGAATGGTTGGACTCGATGATCTGGTGGGTCTCTTCCAACCTGGTGATTCTATGATTCTAAAAAAGAAATTCAGCCTTGCTTGCTTTTTCCTCACATCAACATCTTTGTTTTGCTTCGGTAATTCTCAAACAGGTATTATCAAGCCAGGCCGCATTTCTGCTAGAATCAACCCGAAGGAGCTGCTGTCGCTGTCTCCTTTCAGGATAGGCTCCAACAAAACTTACTTCCAGGGCACCTCCTTGCACTTTCTTTATTCCAATCATTTTGAGTTGTAACAAGTCGTCCAACATCATGACAGCATCTACGACCATCTTGGAGAAAAACTCCTTGCTCTGGGAGATCAGCTTGGAGCTCAGGGCTGTGGCCGCACACTTCTCCAGGAGGCTTCTCTGCTCACTGCAAGGAAGACAAACCAAGATCTTGTTCATTTGCTGATTCACAAACTCACAAAACCCTGCGTATCCACCTTTCTGTGGATGGGGAAAGCAAGGCACACATTGTCCATAAATGGTTGCCCCTTTTAAAGCCTTCCTAAGATCTCATCTCAATTTCCCCTCTCTCAGCCCAAACTGTTCCCCCTCATCCTATCACTCCAGGACTTGATTAAGAGCCCCTCCCCAGCATTCGTGGAGCCTCTTTCCCCACTGGAAGCTGCTCTAAGGTCTCCCCAGAGCCTTCTCTTCTCCAGGCTGAACACTCTCTCAGCCCGGCCTCATAGCAGAGGTGCTCCAGCCCTTGGATCATCTTCGTGGCCTCCTCTGGACTCGCTGAGACAGATCTACATCCTTCCTGTGCTGAGGACTCCAGAACCGAACACAGAACTCCACGCTGTGTCTCACGAGAGCGGAGTAGAGTAGGAGAATCCCCTTCCTTGCCACTGCTTTGGATGCAGTTTATTTAAGATAGTTAAACAGTTCAAGCTGAAGCTTTACTGCAGGTATTGGTAAGGTCAGATTAAGCTGACAAGCTCAGAATCCAGCGAGAAAATGAACTCTAGTGTTCTCACCCCAGCTGAAGAGATTATTTCCTTACTACTATTCACTATCTCACTTTATCTCTCCAACAGCTAAAAAGCAATCGCATTTTCAGAGCACTGATTATTTCTAATCAGCACCACTGGTTACAGGAAAAGCCACAAGTCTCTACCACTGCTGGAAAAAAGAAATCAGGCCACTTATTTTGGTACCCAGGTTCCTCCATCTGCGCTGAAAACGTTGGCCTATATATGTCACTGCAGCCTGAGTGCGAGCTGCAGATTCTGCCCCTGAGGAGCAGGGAACTCCAAAGGTTTAAGGAAAACCACAGCTGCTTGGCCTGACCTCGAGACCTCAGCCAGAGCCAGAAACAACCTCACACCAGCTCACAAGGCCCAGCTATGCAACCAGGTCATCTCTAACGGAAACTTACTCTTTATCTTCTTTCTTCACTGAAACAGCGATGTCTTTGATCTTGTTCACAGCCTGCCAAGACACAAGCCAACAACTGGATTAATGATTCATGTTCGTAAGCTGATCAGACCTCAAACTTCCCATTGTATTTCATGTGACCTTTTATTCCTCACTTCAACATCACTAAAACTTCGAGTAATTAAGCTATTCCACCCCTTCCAGACAAGTTATTCTAAGAAACACAGCAACCTAAGTTTAAGAGGACTGGGAGGAGGATTGGAACTGTTCCACTGTTTTCAGCAGAGATCTGGGGAACCAAAGGGCCACGCAGGGAGTTAACATCTAGAGAAGGTTCAGCTTAACGGGGCTTCATGAGACATAAGGTTTATTGAGGAGTAGTAGTAAATATTAGGAGAACGGAAAATTAATCATCCTGTTTATTCATTCTTTCTTGGAAAAGAACAAAGAAAGTGATGGCGCTCCAGAGGTACCACCTGGTAATAACAGCTCACTGACACCAGGAAAGGCAGCTAATGTTTGCTATAAGACATCGAGACCACTACTGTCACTCCCCACACCCATTCATCACCAAATTTTGCCTGGAATTGTGCTTTTTTTTCCCTCTTTTGCACAACCCTCGGTGCTGCAGCAGCAGCCAAGCTCTCCCTCAGCAACTGGCAGCGCTTCCTTACCAGCTGTGTGGCTGTGCGGAAGGCACGGATGATGATTTGAGGATGGAGGCCTTCCTCCACGTAGGGCTTCACTTGTTTCAGGAACTCAGCAGCGAGCAGAGTTACAGACGTGGTGCCATCACCAACCTGCATGGAGAGAAAACACCCTGTGTCAGGTACACACCGCAGAGCCACTGCCACAGCAGCTTCAAAACCACACAGAGGAGATCAGGTTTCAGCATTTTCTCTGCTCGCAGCTTTGTGGTTGGATTCTTTAGTGATTAAGTAGGACTGGGTTCAGGCCACATCCCGTCTGAGGGTGAAATCTCATTTCCTGGTCACTTATGCTCACAAAATGTCAACTTTGTGTGTTTGAAATTTCCAAATCGCCCATCAGATGGGGCATAAAAGACCCTGAAGTTATCACAAAAGAGAAGGCATCAAAGAAACGAGAATAAACGTCCCCTCTCCATGAGGGATTCCCACCCGTGGGCACAAAACCCACACAACCACTGGGGGGGAGTGAGCCACGTTATGCTTCCGAGCGCAGCCAGGCTGCCCTCCTACCTCTGCATCTTGAGATTTGGCGATGTCCACCAACGTCTTCGCAGCTGGATGGACAACATCCAGGAGCTTCAGAATGGTGGCGCCGTCGTTGGAGATGGTGGCTTTGCCTAGGATTGATGTAGACAGGGAAGTCAGGCTCAAGCGCTGAGCGCTGGTCACTCTGAAAGGGCACCCAACGCGCAAAGAAGATTTTCAGATCTCAGAGATATTAACACAACAGTAATTTCAGACCAGCCGATCTCGTTGCACCTCACCATTTTGCCTTTAAGGTCAAACTTAGCCCCAACCTCTTATTATGCTACAGATCTAGCCTTGATCCGGAACTACTGTGCATTTTATCATGTCTTGTCTCCAATTTCCACTTTAAATCATTTTTCTTCAGCCAAAGGACTGTTTTCTCTCCTGTGCGATGTGGGACACAATCCCCGTAACATTTTAACATAGTCCTACAGCCACATACACAACCATAAGTTGGCTGAACAGGAAAGTGAAGGGGTCACCTCATGGCGAGGGGGAGCCCAGAACGGTTCTTTGACAGAGGGCATCTCAGCAGATGCCTTCCCTTCCACATTAGCAGCATTTTTTACTCCATTTTTGGGGCAGATTAAGTGAATTCAGCCCAAGCGCAGAACAACTGTTCACATCAATTAACAGGAGCTTTAAATTCATTTCCTTTTTACTTCTCAACAACCTCCGCAGCCAGATAAAAACAGATATTCTAGTCTGAGAGTCAAAAGAAGAAAGGGACTAGAAATTCATCACAGTAGTTACTAGGTGAATTTAAATGAAACTTTCCTTTTTAATAGAAGCTCCTAACTGCAAATACTATTTAAAGGACAACACTAAGACCTTGCACGCAGATCAGCAATAAAAACCAACAATATATTTGTTTGGTGACCTCATACAAAGTGTTTCTCCAGTCTCATCCCTGAATCACCCCCAAAAAATCAACACAATAACATCTACTGACCTCACGCTCAGCCACAAGAGCCAAGTAGCTCCACACTTTATGAGTTTCGTTTGAAAACTAAACTATCAGTGATGATGAGGGATAACAGCACACCAGGTTCAAGCCACCTCTCTGATCAAGAGCCCCCCCCCAACCGCAGCTCTCCTGGAGCCCCTTGCAGTATGGGAAGCTGCTATAAGGTCCTGCTGGAACCTTCTCTTCTCCAAGCTGAACAACTCCAACTCAGCCTGTCCTCGTATGGGAGACATTCCAGCCCGCTCATCATCTTCACGGCCTCCTCTGGACTCACTCTAACATGAGAGCCCGTGGTAAGACTCCAGCGCTTACCCTGGTCATCCACAATGAGCTTGTCCATGCCGCGAGGTCCCAGGGTGGTGCGCACGGCTTCTGCGATAACCTGGCAGGCATTGATGTTGCTGACAAGCTGGGGGATCCCCTGGGAGGTGTCTGTCCCCTCCTTCAGCACGATAACTGGTGTTGGCTGAAGAGAGAACACAGGGCAGAACCATTACTCCAATCCCAACGGCCTGTTGCATTCCTCACATAGCCCAGCATGCAAGATCAAAACCTGCAGCCTCTTTAACGTTCAAAGAATCATGAATGCTGGAAAAGACCTTTAAGATCATCCAATCCAACACCACTGTGCCTACTAAACCGTGTTCTAAAGCTCCATAGCTACATGCTTTTTGAACCTCCAGGGATGGAGACTCCACCACTTCCCTCATCAGCCTCTTCCAATGCTTCACCACTTCCAGTAAAGATGTTTTTCCTAATATCCAATCTAAATCTCCCCTGGTGGAATTTGAGGCCATTTGTTCTCGTCACATCACCTGTCATTTGGGAGAAGAGACCAACACCCATCTCACTACAACCTCCTTTCAGGGAGCTGTACACAATGAGAAGATCTCCCCAAAACCTCCTTTTCTCCAGGCTAAACAACCCCACATCCCTCAGCTGCCTCTCATAACCCTCATTCTCCAGCCCCTTCCCCAGCTCCGTTTCCTTCTCTGGATGCTCTGCAGCCCCTCAAGGTCCTTCTTGGCTTAAGGAACCCAAAACAGAACCCAGGATTCAAGATGCAGTCTCACCAGCACCAAGTACAAAGAGATGATCCCTTCCCTACTCCTACTGGCCACACCATGGCTGCTCCAAGCTAGGATGCTGCTGGCCTCCTTGGCCACCTGGGCCCCTGCTGGGTCATGTTCAGCCGCTGTCAACCAGTACCCCAAGGTCTTTTTACACCAGACACCTTTCCAGCCACTATTCCCCAAGCCTGGAGCACTTGGCCCCACTGAATCTCACACAATTTACCTAGGCTCATGGATCCAGCCTGTCCAGACACCTCTGCCAAGCCTTCCCCTCCTGCATCCCAATTCGGGTGTGTTTCCCTTTAGTGCCTCTCGATTTGGGTGTATTTCCCTTCCTACATCCCAATCGACGTACATTTCCAATCACTGAATCCCACTCCGGATGCATTTCCCCGCCTAAATCTCATTCGAGGTTCATTTCTGATAACTACATCCCAGCCCAATTGCATTTTTCCCCTGTGCATCCCGCTCCTGGTGCATTTCCCATCCCTGCACCCCAGTTCTATTCCGTTTCCCCTCCATTCACCCCAAATCCAGGTGTGTTTCCCCTCGATGCACCCCAGCCCCATTCCATTTCTCCTCCTGACTCCAGGATGGCTCCATCACCTGTCGAAGCTCTGGCACTCGCCCTGACCGGGTCACCAGCCCCAGTTCTATTCTGTCACCATCACCAGCACTGAATCCATCAACAAACCCCAGCTCTGGCACCTGCCCTGACCCTATCACCAGCCATGACTCCAGCTCCATCACCATCACCAGGCCCAACTGCCCAGCAGAGAAGGACCTGAGGGTGCCGGTCGTTCCCCAGGGATCGATATTGTTTAATATCTTTATCGATGGTGCAGATGAGAGGACCAACTGCTCCCTCGGTGAGTCTGCGGGTGACACCAAATTAGGTGGGAGTGTCGATGTGTTTGAGAGCGGGGAGGCTCTGCAGAGGGATCTGGTCAGGTTGGATTCATGGGCTGGGGGGCAGTAAGGGTCTACAGAGAAATCTGGGAAGGTGGGAGAGCAGGAAAGATCTACGGAGGGATCTGGGCAGTCTGGATCCATACGCTGTGGGGCAGGAAGGATCTATGGAGGGATCTGGACAGGCAGGAGAGCAAGGAGGCTCTGCAGAGGGATCTGGGCAGGCTGGATTCATGGGCTCGAGGGTAGGAAGGATCTACAGAGGGATCTGGACAGGCTTGCTCCGTGAGCTGAGACCAACGGGATGAGGTTCAACAAAACCAAGTGCCAGACCCTGCCCCTGGGACACAACCACCCCGCGCATCGGTCCAGGATGGAGGTTCCCCTGCATGAAAACTTAACCCTATTTAGTTTAAATCACAATATTCCGCCTTTTGTAGCAGCAACCACGTTCTCTCAGCAGGACCACAACTCCCAGCATGCACCGCGCCCCCCGCAGCCCCTCAGGCACGGCGAGACCCCCTCAGGCCCCTTCATGCCCCGGGTAGCGGCGAGGCCGCCATGGCAGCGCGGTCCCCGCCATCCCCGCCGCAACCGGCCCCTGGAGGGCGGCGGAGGCTGAGCGGGCAGCGCCCGGGGCAGCGTAGGGGGCGAGGATGGCGGCGGATGGTACCGGAGAGCACTCACTCACCATCATGGCGGCAGCGCGGCTGGATACAACTCCCCCGCCCCACAATACCCCGCGCGCGCCCAGAACCTTCCCGCGGGCGGGAACTTCCGCCCGCCCCGCCCTCCCCACGGCAGACAGCCAATCAGAAGGCGCGTGCCTTTGGAGAAGCCAATGAGAGCAGCGCAGGGGCGGGACGAGCCCGAGTGCAGCCAATGGGTGGGCAGCGAGGCGCAGGCAGCGGACGTAGGCCGGGGGCGGGACGCGCTGGGAGGCTGTCGCAGTCAATGGGGGAGGTGGGTGGGCGGGGCCTAAGAAGACTCAGCCACTGGGCGCTGCGAGAGGGCGTGGCTTCAGCGGGATAAGCCAATGGGAGGGAAGATTAGGCGGGGCTTGAGGGGGCGTAGCCAATGGGAACGGACGGGGGCGTGGCCAGAGGAGGCTCAGCCAATGGGCTCGGAGGCGCTGCGCGCAGCCATGCTCCGCCGCTCGCTGTGGCTCTGCCTCTGCCTCTGCTCCTGCCCGGCCCGCGGTGAGTGCGAGGGCCCTCAGCTCTCCCCCACGAGCTGCTTTTCCCCTCCAGCCTCCCAATCCAAGTCCGCGAAACCCCCGTGCTCCCCGGTCCCATTGCGTTTCTCTCCGTGCATCCCAATCCAAGCGCGTTTCCCAGCGCTGCATCCCCCATCCAGGTGCATTTCCCCTCTGTGCATCCCAATCCGGGAGCGTTTCCCTTCCCTGCATCCCAGTCCCATTGCGTTTCCCCTCCTGCATCCCAATCTGGGTGTGTTTCCCCTTGGTGCCTCTCGAATGGGTGTATTTCCCCTCCTACATCCCAATCTATGTGCGTTTCCCATCGCTGCAACCCACTCCGGGTACGTTTCTCCTCCTACACCTCATTCCGGGTTCATTTCTCATCGCTGCATCCCAATCCAGGTGCATTTCCCCTCCTACACCTCATTCCTGGTGCATTTCCCATCCCTAAACCCCAGCCCCATTGTGTTTCCCCTCCTGTATCCCAATCCGAGGGTGTTTCCCCTTAGTGCCTCTCGATCTGGGTGTATTTCCCCTCCTACATCCCAGTCCCGGTGCATTTCCCATCACTGAATCCCAGCCCCATTGCAGTTCCCTCCTGTGCATCCCAATCTGGGTGCATTTATCCTCAATGCATCCCACTCCTGGTGCATTTCTCATCCCTGCTCCCCAGCCCCATTGCGTTTCCCCTCCTGCATCCCAATCAGGGTGTGTTTCCCCTTGGTGCATCTCGATCTGAGTGTATTTCCCTTCCTACATCCCAATCTATGTCCATTCCCCATCGCTGCATCCCACAATGGGTGCATTTCCCCTCCTACACCTCATTCTGGGTTCATTTCCCATCACTGCATCTCAATCTGGGTGCATTTACCACCCGTGCATCCCAATCCGGGTGTCTTTCCCTTCCATGAACCCCAGCCCCATTGCGTTTCCCCTCCTGCATCCCAATCCGAGTGCATTTTCCCTTGGTGCATCTCAGTCTGGGTGTATTTCCCCTTCTACATCCCAATCCGGGTGCATTTCCCATTACTGCATCCAAGCCCAGGTGCATTTCCCCGCCCTGTGCATCCCAATCTAGGTGCATTTCCCATCCCTGCACCCCAGTTCTATTCCATTTCCTCTCCATTCACCCCAAATCCAGGTGCATTTCCCATCCCTGCACCCCAGTTCTATTCCATTTCCTCTCCATTCACCCCAAATCCAGGTGCATTTCCCCTCGATGCACCCCAATCCCTGTTCCATTTCCCCTCCTGACCCCAATACAGGTACATTCCTCTCCAGGACTCCCCAGTCCAAGTGCATTTTCCCCACACACACCTCGATCCAGGTGCCTATTGCCCCTTCCCCGAGTGCACCCCAGTCCCATTTTCCCATCTCCTCTAGGTTGACCCAGCACTTTGGGTCCTCCAGGAGCTGGCGTTTCCTAAGGGTCCATTCCCATCCCAGAGTGGCAGTTGGGTATTTTCCCTTGTTCTCAGGATGTTTTCCTTTTATTTTCCCTCCTTCTCACCCTTTTCCATGCCCACCCAGGTTTACGCGTCCATGAATATTTGTATTTCCAAGTGCTCAGCCCTGGAGACATCCGCTACATCTTCACGGCCACTCCGGCCAAGGATTTTGGGGGCGTCTTTGTAAGTATTGAGAACTGAATTGGTGTTGGATTCCCCCATCCTAACATTTCTCCTCTGCAGAGCCCAGTGATGAAAAGCCTTTTAAGAAAACAGAGCTCCTCGGTCTTCCCTTAGGAATCATAGAATCGCTAGGTTGGAAAAGACCTTTGAGATCATCGATTCCAATCGTACCTGTCCACTACTAAACCAGGTCCCTGAGCACCTCATCTACCCGGCTTTTAAACCCCTCCAGGGATGGAGAATCCACCACCTCCCTGGGCAGCCTCTGCCAGGGCCTCGGAACCTTTTCCATGGAGACATTTTTCCTGATGTCCATTCTGAACCTGCCCTAGAGTAACTTGAGGCCATTCTCTCTCATCCTATCGCTGTCAGTTGGCAGAAGAGAACAACCCCCACCTCACTACAACCTCCTTTCAGGGAGTTGCAGACAGTGATGAGGTCTCCCCTTTAGTTTCTTTCCTCCAGGCTAAACAACCTCAGGTCCCTCAGCCACGTCTCATCACCCTCGTTCTCCAGCCCCTTCCCCAGCTCCGTTCCCTTGTCTGGACGTGCTCCAGCCCCTCAATGTCCTTCTTGGAGTGAGGGACCCAAAACTGAAGCCAGGATTTGAGATGTGGCCTCACCAGTGTCAAGTCCAAGGGCACAATCCCTTCACTGCTCCTACTGGCCACGCCATTTCTGATCCAAGCCAAGATGCCATTGGCCTTTTTGGCCACCTGGGTCACTGCTGGCTCACGTTCATCCACTGCCAACCAACACCCCCAGGTCCCTATCCTCCAGGCAGCTTTCCAGCCACTCTTCCCCAAGCCTGGAGCTGCACAGGGTTGTTGTGACTCAAGTGCGGGACTCGGCCCTTGGCCTGGTTGACCCTCATCCCGTTGGATCCAGCCTGTCCAGGTTCCTTTGAGGAGCCTCCCTGCCCTCAAGGAGATCTACTCTTCCACCCAGCTTAGTGTCATCCACGAATTTACAAAGGGTGCATCCAATCCCCTCATCCAGATCATTGATGAAGATATTGAATAGAGCTTGACCCAACACTGAGCCCCCATCCCTGCAGATGTTTAAAAGCCGGGTAGATGAGGAGCTCAGGGATTTGGTTTAGTAGTGAACACGTACAGTTGGACTCGATCTCAAAGGTCTTTTCCAACCAAGTCATTCCATGATTCTGTGTTCTCCCCTCACTCACCCTTGCTTGTCTCCTTCTTGGAGAACACAAGATACGATCAGATCCACCTGGTCCCGGCGGATCCTCCTGAAGCCTGCGGAGAGCTGAATAATGGTGTCTTCATCCAGGAGCAGATCGCCTTGGTGGAGAGGGGGTACGTCTGGCGGGACAGGAGTGGTTCGGGAGGATAGGAGCTGCCTGCAATCGCTGAAGGTTTGTCTCTCTTTGCTCCAGAGGTTGCTCATTTGTATCGAAGACGCGCGTGATCCAGGAGCACGGCGGGCGGGCAGTGATCATTGCAGACAACGCCTACGACAACGACAGCTTCTACATTGAGATGATCCAGGAGAACAGCAGACGGACGGCTGACATCCCCGCGCTCTTCCTGCTGGGCAGGGACGGGTAGGTGCCTCAATCGAGACACATTCCGTCTTCCCAGGTGGGGAGCAGCTCATAGAATCACAGGATGGTTTGGGTTGGAAGGGACCTCAAAGCCCATCCAGTTCCACCCCTCTGCCATGGGCAGGGACACCTCCCACTGGATCAGGTTGCTCAAAGCCCGATCCAGCCTGGCCTTGAACCCCTCCAGGGATGGAGCAGCCACAGCTTCCTTGGGCAACCTGGGCCAAGGCCTCCCCACCCTCATCATGAGGAATTTCTTCCTAATGTTTAATCTAAATCTTCCCCCTTCCAATCTAAAGCCATTCCCCCTGTCCTGTCACTCCAGGCCCTTATAAAAAGGCCCTTCCCAGCTTTCCTGGAGCTCCTTTAAGGCTGCTCTAAGGTCTCCCTGGAGCCTTCTCCAGGCTGAACCCCAACTCTCTCAGCCTGGTCTCAGAGTAGAGGTGCTCCAGCCCTCAGATCATCTCCATGGCCTCCTCTGGACCTGTTCCAATAGTTCCATCTCCTTCTTATGTTGGGGATTCCAGAACTGGACCCAGGACTCTAGATAAGGTCTCATAGGAGAGCAGCAGAGGGACAGAATCCCCTCCCTTGCCCTGCTGGCCACACTCCTCTGGATGCAGCCCAGGACACGGTTTATTTCTGGGCTGTGAGCACATGTTGCCGGCTCATGTCAAGCTTCATATCCCCCAGCACCCCACATCCTTCTTCTCAGGGCTGCTCTCAATCACATCAACCCCCACCCTAAATTAAAACCACGGATCGCCCTGACCCAGCTTTAGGTCCTTGCATTTGACATGGTTGGACCTTACCGAGGTGCACACAGCCCCACTTCTCCAGTTTTGTCTCCAGAAACCATGGAGGTCCCGGTGATCACCTACCTCGGCTTGGTGAACCAGATTTTTATCGGGTCGGGTCACAATTAATCTCTTTGAGGTGGTTTATATGCACATCTGAGCTCCGCTCTCCCAGCCCGGCACGCCTGTCACCTCTTCATCCTTCCAGGTACATGATCAGACGCTCCCTGGAGCAGCACGGGCTCCCCTGGGCCATCATCTCCATTCCTGTCAACGTCACCAGCATCCCCACGTATGAAATGAGGCAGCCTCCCTGGACCTTTTGGTAGCAGCGGGAGGCTGCGGAGCATGGAAATCTCATTGGATCCCAGGAGCTGGCCCCAGGGACAAGCCTTGAAGAACGAACCCCAGCGTGCTCCAGAGATCCCACTGCCCCGAAGAGCTGAAAAGCAACCACCAGCGCCCGTGGTGGGAACCTTGAGCCCAGCACTGAGCATCCCTTCTAGTGACTTTCTGGGAGGGAAGCGGTGGCCCAGAACAGGCCAACGCTTCCCCTGGAAACACCTTAACGATGTGCAAGATGCTGAGGGCAACCTGTGCTCTGGTTGGAGTGGGATGCAGGGATGGGAGGGAGAGAGATGCAGGCTTGCCTGAGATCTGTATATTTTTGTTTGAATTAATGAAGTCTGAACAAGTTTTAGAGAAAGGGACATTTTTTTTCCATCAGCCAGGGGATGAAGGAATAAAACTCATCACCTAATGATGTTTTTCCTAGTGAACCTCCCCAGGTGACTCCTGCAGGTGGGACACAGCTCACGTTCGACCCCTGTGCAGCCTGGGGCAGAAAGTCCTGCTGGCATCTATCCCCAAGGGCAGGCTGGTCACCCTGCCCTCAGCAAGTATCCTCCTCATCCCCACATCTCCGTATCCCCACCACTTCCAGCCCCGGGATCACAGCCCTCGTCTCTGCACTCACAGAATCACCAGGTTGGAAAAGACCCCCAGGATCATCAAGTCCAACCATTCCCATCAATCACTAACCCATGTCCCTCAGCGCCTCATCCACCCGTCCCTTAAACCCCTCCAGGGAAGGGGACTCAACCCCCTCCCTGGGCAGCCTCTGACAGGGACCAATGACCCTTTGTGTGAAAAATTTTTCCTGATGTTCAGCCTGAACCTCCCCTGGTGGAGCTTGAGGCCATTCCCTCTCGTCCTGTCACTTGGGAGAAGAACCCAGCTCCCTCCTCTCCACAACCTCCTCTCAGATAGCTGGAGAGAGCAATGAGGTCTCTCCTCAGCCTCCTCTTCTCCAGGCTAACCTCCTCCAGCTCTCTCAGCCACTCCTCTTGTTCTCCAACCCTTTCCCCAGCTCCGTTCTCTTCTCTGGACTCGCTCCAGAGCCTCAACATCCTTCTTATCATGAGGGGCCCAGAACTGACCCCAGGATTCGAGGAGCGGTCTCACCAGTGCCAAGTATAGAGGCAGAAGAACCTCCCTGGATCTGCTGGTATCCGTCCCCAAGGGCAGGCTGGTCACCCTGCCCTCAGTGAGTGTCCTCATGCCCACACCTCCATGTCCCCGGTGGCTCCAGCCCCAGGATCACAGCCCTCTTCTCTGCACTCGGCACCCTCCAGTTTACCAGGACAAACAACCTGCGTCTCACCAGTCTCAGTTTATTACGAACACGGACATGGACGTGGCCTTGGGATGGATGGGGACGAGCAGCAGGGCTGGTGGTGATGGTGAGGCCAGAGGTGCCCATTTCCAGCCTTGCCCTTTATCCTGCAATCCAGCTGCCACGGGCTCAGCTCCCCAAAATCCAAGAGAGAAGGAAAATAACCGGGGCTCATCCCCAACCTGTCCATGCTTGGAGCCATCTCCTTCCAACCACGTGGGCTGGAGACAGGGGATACCACACGCAGCGCTGTGGCTCCATAAGTGGGACGGAGGACAACGCTCAGCTGCTGGTGACAGTGACATCGCCACAGGGGGACCCGATAGCGAGCATCCTGCTCGGTGCAGGGAGTCACACAGCATCACGCTGTGTCCCTGGCCCTGGTGGCTCCTCCCAAAGCCACTGTCCAGGCCGGCTCCTACTGCAGAACTCAAAATGTCTTTTGGGTTTTGGATGGCGACTTTGTTTATGAAATATCTAACCCATGTCAGCTCTGGGCTACCACAGCCCAGCAGTTGCCACACGGGGCTTTGCATCGTGGAAGGACGGGGCTCAGGTAGGAGAAAAGCACCTGCCAGGGGTGGCCCTGCTCTGGATCTGGATTTGGGCATCTGAGCCACCTCTGAGGTGTCTCTCCCACTTGGAGAAGGGTTTTGCCCCTTGCTCACTGGGCCAAGGCATGGATGGAACGGAGTTTGTAGAAGGCTCCACAGTGCATAGTGAGTGTGAATATAAACATGAGACACATCCCTCGTGAACACACACACGAACACACACACACGGGGTAGGGAAGGACAAGCTCCTCCACACCCACGGTTGCAGAGACGCAGCGGAGCAGCCTCGCAGGTGGCTGCAAGGTGACCACCATGATGTCCCCTACCCCATCCCAGATCTTTCTCTCCTCCCGCATCCCCCTGTGCACACCGCAGCCCCTTTAGGGACCGGGATGTAGCAGGGGGCCACCAGCTCCCAGCCCGTCCTCCCAGGGGGCACGGGGACAGCCTCACGCACCCGCACCCACCCACGCACAGCGCACAAGGACAGGAGGGAGCAGGGCCTGCCTCCAGCTCCCCGGCTGTCCCGCTCCACCAGATCTCCGCAGCGGCCACCGGCACGTGGCCTCCCACCCGACCCCACAACACAACCCTGTTTTTAAGTATTAAAGCTGCTGCCTCTCGGAGGAACCACCCCATTCCCTTCCCTTTCCTCTCGCCCGGAGCCAGGATCAAACGTCAGTCATCTCATCCTCCAGCTCGGCGTCGTCCGTCTCCCCTTCGCCCTCCTCTTCTTCCTCTGACGTCACATCGGCATCGTCGGCTTGCGCAAGGCACTTGGGGCATGAGCAGGTAAACAAGTAGTTCTCCCTGGAAGAAAAGAAGGAAGAAAAAGAGTGATGGCATTGAGACAGGGACAATCCCACTACGGCAGCCAGGAAGGGGCCAAACATCTTAAGCCTGGAGAAGTTTGTGACTTCGACCATGTTGGGCTCAGGTGGGGCAGAGAGGGGGATTTTAGGTGAAAGAGATCACGATGAGATCTTAAGAAAAAACATTTCTCTGTGAGGGTGGGGAGGCCTGCGGACAGGCTGTCCACAGAAGTTGTGGCTGCTCCGTCCCTGGAGGTGTTCAAGGCCAGGTTGGATGGGTCTTGGGGCAGCCCAGTCCAGTGGGAGGTGTCCCTGCTCACAACAGGGGATTGGAACTGGATGGGCTTCAAGTTCCCTTCCAACCCAAACCATTCCATGATTCTACTCTGATTCTCTGAATTCTCAGCTTTGCAGGGTGATGGGACACAGGGATGGTGTCAATTGGCAGGAACTGCTATCCTTGAAGGGCAGCGAAGGATACGGAAGGTGAGTGCGTACAGCAAAAGTTACAGAAGGAGGGTCCCAAATCCTCAGTCCCTGGGGCTACGACCCACAAGAAGATGATGCAAGAGCTGGAGCACCTCTGCTACGAGGCCAGGCTGAGAGTTGGGGTTGTTCAGCCTGGAGAAGAGAAGGCTCCAGGGAGGTGACCTTAGAGCAGCCTCCAGTACTGAAAGGGGCTCCAGGAAAGCTGGGGAGGGACCTTTTTTCCAAGGGCCTGGAGTGATGGGACGACAGGGAATGGCTTTAAATTGGAAGGGGGAAGATTTAGATGAGACATGAGGAAGAAATTGTTCATGATGAGGGCGGGGAAGCCCTGGAACAGGCTGCCCAGAGAAGTTGTGGCTGTCCCATCCCTGGAGGTGTTGAAGGCCAGGTCGGATAGGCTTGAAACAACCTGATCCAGTGGGAGGTGTCCCTGCGCATGGCAGGGGGTTGGAAGTGGATAATCTTTAAGTTCCCTTCTAACCCAAACCATTCCATAATTCTATGAGAAGAGAAAGCAGGGAGCTCCAGCCTCGCTCCAAGTCCCTTGTGATGGCAGCAAGAAGGAAGGTTGGGGGTGCAAAAAGGTGCTGGGGCCCCCCAGGTCCCTCCAAGCAGCTCCTACCTGAGTATCTTGTTACGGCTGTGTCGGCTCCGCTCCCTCTGACAGCAGTCTAAGTAACTAATGCAGATCTCCTGCGAGCAAAAAGAAACGAGCCACGCTGAGAGCTGCTTACCACCAACCCAAAGCACTGGAGCCTCCAAGACAGGCAAAAATGTGGAGTCTGGCAGCACCAGCATGGGAGAACAGGAATTCCTCCACCAGGAAAATGCAAGAGGCAGGAGGTATGTGGCTGGGGCACATAGGGGACACAGGGACCTTCTGCCAAGGTGTGATGACATGCCAAAGTTCATCCAGGCCCTGCTGTCTCACCTCTCCTGCTTCGATGTCCTCCAGGGCCGTCAGATGCAGGAGGAAGTTGTTCTCTGGGAAGGATGTCTCGGCATTGGGGATGCAGCTGTGGTTACCTATGGGGAAGATGGGACGCAGCTGCGAAGGCATCTCCAGAGAAAGGGGAAGGCAAAGGCAAGGTTGGAGACCCTACACAGCTCATGGGCCTCATTCTTGCCACTCTGGGTGGCCCACATGTCCAGCTGGGAGTGCCACAGCCCTGGACAACAGCCACGAGGCAGCTGATAGTAGCCCCAAACCTCCCCATCACCCGGCCCATACACACGCATCCAAACCAAGAGGTCCAGCTCTGTTCAATGTCTTTATCAATGACCTGGATGGAGGCATCGAGTGCTCCCTTAGCAAGTTTGCAGATGACACTAAGCTGGGTGGAAGCTGGATCTGCTGGAGGGTCGGGAGGCTCCAAAGGGATCTGAACAGGCTGGATCGCTGGGCTGAGACCAATGGCAGGAGGTTTTACATGGCCAAATGCCGGGTCCTGCACTTGGGGCACAACAACCCTAAGAAGCTCCAGACTAGGAGAAGTCTGGCTGGAAAACTGCCTGGAGGAGAAGGACCTGAGGGTGTTGGTTGACAGCCGACTGAACATGAGCCAGCAGTGGCCCAGGTGGCCAAAAAGGCCAATGGCATCTTGGCTTGGATCAGACACGGCGTGGCCAGCAGGTCCAGGGAGGTTCTTCTCCCTCTGGACTTGGCACTGCTGAGACCGCTCCTCAAATCCTGTGTTCAGTTCTGGGCCCCTCACCACAAGAAGGATGTTGAGGCTCTGAAGCGAGTCCAGAGAAGAGCAACGAAGCTGGGGAAGGGGCTGGAGAAGAAGAGGAGCGGCTGAGAGAGCTGGAGGAGGTTAGCCTGGAGAAGAGGAGGCTGAGGGGAGACTTCATTGCTCTCTGCAACTCCCTGAGAGGAGGTTGTGGAGAGGAGGGAGCTGGGCTCTTCTCCCAAGTGACAGGCGACAGGATGAGAGGGAATGGCCTCACGCTCCACCAGGGGAGGTTCAGGCTGAACATCAGGAAAAAGTTTTTCATGGAAAAGGTCACTGGGCACTGGCAGAGGCTGCCCAGGAAGGGGGTTGAGTCCCCTTCCCTGGAGGGGTTTAAGGGACGGGTGGATGAGGTGCTGAGGGACATGTTTTAGTGGTTGATGGGAATGGTTGGACTCGATGATCCTAGAGGTCTTTTCCAACCTAGTGATTCTGTGAAAGCTACAGGAGATGCCAGAAAACCTTGAGAAAGCAGCCAGGCCCCAGTGCAGCACCCAATCTCATCCCATCTCGCCGCAACCCATCCCAACCCCATGATGTGAAGTCCTTTCCCCAGAAGCTTTTAGAAAAAAGAGAGCCACTCCAGCCCAGGACATCCTCCTCCTCACTACTAGTTTTTCTCCCTTGTGTTACTTACAGCAGCTCTGGAGCACGTAGAGACCTGATCCCTCGCAGTTGAGGAATTCTCCTGATTCTGCAACACAGAGAGGGCGTTAAAAGCTTCACAGGGACTGTCCTGGCTCTTCCACACACGCAGCCTGGCGCAAGGACACACGTGTGTCCACATACAAGGGGAATTGGGAGCTCCCAAGCCCCAGTGGGAATCTCTCCTGGTTCCCAAATGATGGGAGGAAACTCCAGCAGCAGAAACCGCTAAGTCCTGCAAACAGCACTGCCTAACGCCACCCACGGCCACGTCAGAGCCTCACCCTTCTCAATGTCCTTGTAGAGCTGGTCGATGAAGGCATCCAGCTCCTCTCGCTGCAGCATGGGGAGATCCAGCGCATCGCAAGCGTGAACCCACTGGCTCAGGGAGCTGCCGGAAAGGACAGGGACAGTGTTACAGCCTCGCTGTCTGCACACCGTGGGACCTCGCAGGGGAATCTAAGGGTTAAACTCGGTGGCTCTGAGTGGCCAAGGTCTCCAGAGGGACACGAAAGGGCTGGACACAGACAAGATGAAGGAATGGTTGCCACACTAACCCCTCTCCTGCATCTGAACCCAGCCATTATCCAGGCCAGTGTGATTTACAGACCACACGTCCCCTCCTTGCCAGCGCTCTGCTGCCCTGCAAGGACCCAGAATCACAGAATAGGTTGGGTTGGAAGGGACCTCAAAGCCCATCCAGTTCCAACCCCTCTGCCACGAGCAGGGACACCTCCCACTGGATCAGTTTGCTCCAGGCTCCATCCAACCTGGCCTGGAACACCTGCAGGCGACAGACACAATTTCTCTGGGCAACCTGGGCCAGGGCCTTGCCACCCTCACATCAGGACATTTCTTCCTAAAATCTCATCTCAATCTCCTCTCTTTCAGCTTAAAACCATTCCCACTCATCCTATCCCTGCACTCCCTGATCAAGAGCCCCTTCCCAGCTTTCCTGGAGCCCCTTCAGGTACTGGAAGGCTGTTACAAGGTCTCCCTAAAGCCTTCTCCTCTCCAGGCAGAACAGCCCCAACTCTCTCAGCCTGGACTCAGAGCAGAGGTGCTCCAGCCCTCACATCATCTTCGTGGCCTCCTCTGGACCCATTCCAACAGTTCCATCTCCTTCTTATGCTGAGGATTCCAGAACTGGACACAGGACTCCAGATGAGGTCTCACGAGGGAGGAGCAGAGGGGCAGAGTCACCTCTCTCACCCTGCTGGCCGCACTGGTCTGGATGCAGCCCAGGACACGGTTGGTTCCTCAGCTGCGAGCACACATTGACGGCTCATGTTGAGCTTCTCATCCCCCAGCACCCCAAGTCCTTCTCCTCAGAGCTGCTCTCCATCATGTTGTTCCCCAGCCTGATTGAAACCACAGATTGCCCTGACCCAGGTGTAGGACCTTGCCCTTGGCCTGGTTGAACCTCACGAGGTGCAACACAGCCCCACTTCTCCAGGTTGTCCAAGCCCCATTACCTTGTTCCTATGCCTTGGCCATTGGTCCCAACGAGTGCAAAGAGGGATCGAAAGCCTTCTGGAGTGAACCACTGCAGAAGGGAGATGAGAAGGCAAGCTGAGCCCAGGCCAGCCTGCAGCAGCCCCTTCTCTGCAAGCACCTCAAATCCCATGGGGAGCTTTGGGGGAAGCAAGGAATGGGCAGAGTCCCAGGGGAAGCCGTGGCCTGCGGGGACAACGTGACCCAGGGGAGGTGGCACTAACCGGAGGGTCCCGCCTCACTCCTGGACTGGTGGGGTGGTTCAACTCACCCTGCTGAGATGTTCATCATAAAGGGCTTCGGTGAAGAGCAACCGCAGGAGCTCCAGCTGGCCCTGGCAAGACATGGCAACACTGTCAGGGCGAGGAGATGTTACTGGGAGTCAAAGCCAGGCAGACTATCGAGCCCAGCCTGGGCCAGAAGATTCAGGAGTCAAGCTCCTCCTCCTTCCATGGATGCTGTTGCACTCAGAGCGGTGAAAGCCACTCATTTTAGCAGCAAAATCAGCTAAATATCACCCTGTCCCACCCCATAGCAGAAGCATCTCCACCACAGGATCTTGTCCCCCGTGCACCACAAGCCCAAAGCCATCTGAGCAACCCGTCTCCGCCCTGTCAGCTCAGCCAGCACCTAACGGGGGGCTCCATGCTCCTTCTTTGAGCCTGGGATTTCTACATCTCCCATCCCAGTTTTAACAGGGTCTCTGCTCCTGTGGGTTCACACACGCAGGCAGGAGAGACTCAGGAATTCAACACACCCAAGCGCTGCCACGCTCTTACCTTAAATTTGTCCCCTAGTAGCTTGTGCACAATCTCTTCTTCTTCGTTTGCTGTCTTATTGCAGAACTGGGAGAAGACCTTGACCCACCACTCCTTGTCTTTAGCCTGACAAAGGAATTAAGCAAAGGCATCGCACCAACAGCGCTTTCCTTCCCAACCAGGAAAGAGGGAGGAGAGGACAAGCTGCACGGAGCTCAGAGGCACCCAGCCCATTATCAGAAGCACGGTAGCAGTTTCTTGTCAGAATAAACACTAAGGAAGCCGGGACAAAAAAAGAGGAACAAAGGAAAAGCTCCATTTTTGACTGTTTCCGTAGGGAAACAAAGACCTGCTTGGTTCAGGACACAGGAACCTCCTTTGGTGCCTGATGTTGCCATGACTAGGGACAACTAGAGGTTGTCAAGCAGAACCCAGTCACCAGACGAGAGATCAGTCCTTGGGAATAGCAGCTACAATGGGACGTGGCTCCAAACTGTACCTGTTTGACGGTAGCGACCATCCGGGCCATCAACATGATGCTGGAAGTCTCTGGTGGATAATGCATGTTTCTGGGAGATAAGAACGAAGGAAGATGAGTAAATCAGTGCTGGTATGGAAATAAAAAGCTGGGTGGGAGCAGAGGCAGCTGGCATCCGCCTGGTCAGGCCCGTGCTCATCCGTCACTCCAAATCAGCTGCTGGCGCTGCAGCATCGCTGCACAGGGATCCAAAGCCTGCACTGATCATACAAATAATCCCCTACCACCCTCTTAAATAGGAGCCTGCATCCCATACGAAGCTCAGGACTGCAGTGAGAGCTGTCATTCACAACAGGCTTTGGGCCTAGGAAGTTGCTTCCTTCCCTCTGTGCCCATTTTGTCATCTGCAAGCAGAGAGAGTGATTTATGATCCAGCAGGAGGATCTCCTAGAGGCTGGAGGTCTGCAGGAGCACTTGTAAGTCGCAGGAGTGAGGGACGTGCCGCTCAGTGCTTTCTGGCTCTTTACTGGGATTCCTTGGAGGTGTTCAAGGCCAGGTTAAATGGAGCTTGGAGCAGCCTGAGCCACTGGGAGGTGTCCCTGCCCATGGCAGGGGGTTGGAACCGGATGGGCTTTGAGATCCCTTCCAACCCAAAACCATTCCATGATTCTATGAAAACAAACCCTTGTGTCCAAATCCTCGTGCTGCCAACATGAATCAGCCACCCTCCAGCCATTCCAGGCAAGGATGCAAAGCAAGGATGGTCCCAGGGAGCATCCCCAGCCCAGCAGAGCCATGTCCTCTGCCTGTGGAGGCACAGGCAGGTGAGTCCAGTACCTCCACGCCTCCTGCAGCTTGTTGAGGGGATGCGTGGGATCGTCACGGGATGGGCCGAGGCAGAGGACCTGGTGGTACTGCTCCAAAGCTGCTTGCCTGCATTCAGCGCTGCAGTACGTCACCTAGAGCGAGGGACACAGCGCCCAGTGTGGGCTACAGCAGCAGGAAAAGGGGGTCCTAAGCCCCTCTCCAACCATGGCAGCCCCAGCTCTGCCAAAGGGAAAGGCAGACACCCATCTCAAGGCAGCTGAAGGGCCTGGATTGATGCTCTGAAGGAGTTGGTGACACCAACAAGACCACGGTTGCCCCATACCTGGCAGCGGGGGCACTGCTGGTGCAGGTCCTTCCGGATGCTGCACTGCTCCGGGTGAGGCAAAACCAGCGAGCTCTTCCCCAGAAGGCGCTGGGCGTTTTCCTCCGCCGTCTCCAAAGCCCGCAGGCAGTGATCACAGGCTGTGGGGAGAAAAGACAGAAAGACGGACACCGCAATGAGTAAAGGAAAAGGGTCAGGGCCAGCTGGCGAGACAGCATGACCGGTACCAACACCATCTCCAAGCTGGAGGCACCAGGCTCCAGAACATCATTTCTGCTGCAGTTTAACCTCCTGGGGTTGTTTAGCCTGGAGAAGAGGAGGCTGAGGGGAGACCTCATTGCTCTCTATAACTACCTGAAAGGAGGTTGTGGAGAGGAGGGAGCTGGGCTTTTCTCCCATGTGACAGGGGACAGGACGAGAGGGAATGGCCTCAAGCTCCACCAGGGAAGGTTCAGACTGGACATTAGGAAAAAAAATTTTCATGGAAAGGGTCATTGGGCAGTGGAACAGGCTGTCCAAGAGGGTGGTTGAGTCACCTTCCCTGGAGGGGTTTAAGGGACGGGTGGACAAGGTGCTGAGGGACATGGTTTAGTGTTTGATAGGAATGGTTGGACTCGATGATCCAGTGGGTCTCTTCCAACCAGGTGATTGTATGAGTCTATGAAAACCCGGGACTACTCAAGGATGGGGACAGGCATTCAGGTCCAGGCCAGCAGAATCCCAGTCCCAAAGCTGCTGTCTTGCCCCATGTCCACCTCGGAGGGAAGAAAACACGGCAGCGCTGGGGGGCTTTGGCACTAGGGACCGAGATTCTAACCCTCATCTGCTGCCCAGTAACGCTGGGATGTGTTTAAGCACCATGTGATAGTAAGGATCCCCGTGTCGCTGGCCCATGATGGAGCTCAGCAGACAGCCCAGTTTACGTAGGACAAAAAAGTTTAAAGTCCTGCTCTTACAACTGTGGTTTCTTGTTCCAACACCTCCAGAGAGCGCTGGCACCGTTGCAGACTGGGATAGGACTCAACACCACTAAAAAAAAGGGGTTCCCACATAGATGGTGCTCGATGAGGGGACACGGTGCTGACAGAAGTCCCCAGCCCTCAAACAACCCCAATGATCTAAACAAACTGCTGGCAAGCTGAGTGTAGAGGTGGAAACAGCAGCAAGGCCACCTACCTAGTGGTGCCAAGAGGTACTCAAAGCTTTTCCCTGAAACCTGGCAGCTCCTCTGGGAGCCAGGACTGGTGAGGGAGATGGGGCAGGGGATGGAGATTACAGAATCATAGAATCACTTGGCTGGAAAAGCTGTGTAGATTAAGTGCTCAGGGATCTGGTTCCATAGTGGACAGGTACAGTTGGACTTGACAGGTCAAGTCCAACTGTACCTGTCCACTATGGAACCAGATCCCTGAGCACTTAATCTACACAGCTTTTAAACTCATCCAGAGATGGGGATTCCACCATCTCCCTGGGCAGCCTCTGCCAGTGCCTGAGGACCCTTTCTGTGAAGAGATTTTTCCTGATGTCCACTCTGAACCTGCCCTGGTGCAACTTGAGGCCATTTCATCTTGTCTCATTGCCTGTCACTTGGGAGAAGAGACCAACACCCATCTCACTACAACCTCCTTTCAGGCAGTTGTAGACAGTGATGAGGTTTCCCCTCAGCTTCCTTTTCTCCAGACTAAACAATCCCAGGTCCCTCAGCTGCCTCTCACAAACCTTGTTCTCCAGCCCCTTCCCCAGCTTCATTCCCTTCCCTGGACACGCTCCAGCCCCTCAATGTCCTTCCTGGAGTAAGGGACCCAAAACTGAACCCAGGATTCAAGGTACAGCCTCACCAATCCTGAGTACAGGCAGACGATCCATCCCCTATTCCTGCTGGCCATGCCATTTCTGATCCAAGCCAAGATGCCATTGGCCTTCTTGGCCACCTGGGCCACTGCTGGCTCATGTTCAGCTGCTGTGAACCAACAATCCCAGGTCCTTCTCCTGCAGGCAGCTTTCCAGCCGCTCTTCCCCAAGCCTGGAGCCGCACAGGGTTGTTGTGCCCCAAGCACAGGACCCGGCACTTGGCCTTGTTGAACCTCATCGCATTAGCCTCGGCTCATCGATCCACCTTGACCAGATTCCTCTGCTGAGCCTCCCTGCCCTCAAACAGACCAACACTCCCACCCAATTTGGTGTCACCCCTCACTGAGGGGGCATGCAATCCTCTTATTCAGCTCACGGATAAAGACATTAAACCACACTGAGCCCTGGGGAACGACCAGCACACCCAGTTCCTTCTCTGCCAGGCAGATAGGGCTGGTGACAGACATGGAGCTGGTGACAGGGCTGGTGACAGAGCCCAGAGCTGGTGATGGAGCGGAGGATGGTGCCAGAGCCATGCTCACCTCTGTAGTTGTACAGGGCGTTCCAGAGGAACTGGGATGCCACCACTGGCCTCTCCACAAAGACGGTCTCCCCTTTGCGGATGTTCCTGGTAGCAAACAAGCCCTTTCCCTGCCAATGGAGAGGAAAGCAAAAATGCCAGCAAATAAACTCTCTAATACTTGTTTCGGGGTTTTAGAAAGTAAGCATCCCTTATCAGGCCTGGGCAACACGAGGGAGCAATCTCTGTTGATCACATGCTGTGAGACAAGAGCTGGGGACAGAATGTATTCTCCACTAAAACGCATCTGTATACATTTTCCCAGAAATCTTAAGCATATCCTATTACTTTGCAAGGATTAATTTTAACGTGATGAGTTTCACAACAGTGTTATGAGTTTCACAACTGGCTCCATCTCTGTCTGACCTTGCGTTTGAGATAGCAAAAGGCTGCAAAGGCGATTACAGACGACAACTCATCCTTCAGCACAAACCACACTGAACACAATATTATCATTTTCAAAAGAAAAGAGTGTAACAGTGTCCCAGGAGGGACTTTTTCCAAGGGCCTATAGGGACAGGATGAGGGGGATGGTGGGTTTTTTTTGGGAGAGGCTTCTGCATTTGCCCAGCTTAGAAGGTGTGACCTTATGACCTGTAAAGGTCCCTTCCAAACCAAAGCATTCTACGATTCTATGATAAAAAGTGTACTACAGAGAAAAAAAAAAAAGCAGCTATTAAAAATGTTACAAAAAAACCTTGCTTTAACAGATGCTTGCTTTAGATTCATAGAATAGTTTGTGTTGGAAGGTACCTCAAAGCCTATCCGGTTCCAACACCCCTGCCATGGGCAGGGACACCTCCCACTGGATCAGGCTGCTCCAAGCCCCATCCAACCTGGCCTTGAACCCCTCTAGGGATGGAGCAGCCACAGCTTCCCTGGGCATCCTGGGCCAGGGCCTCCCCACCCTCATCATGAGGAATTTCTTCCTAATGTTTAATCTAAATCTTCCCCCTTCCAATTTAAAGCCATTCCCCCTGTCCTATCACTCCAGGCCCTTATAAAAAGGCCCTTCCCAGCTTTCCTGGAGCTCCTTTAAGGCTGCTCTAAGGTCTCCCTGGAGCCTTCTCCAGGCTGAACAACCCCAACTCTCTCAGCTTGGTCTCAGAGCAGAGGTGCTCCAGCCCTCGGATCATCTCCATAGCTTCCTAGTTCATACCACTACATGCATTTGTAAAAAGTCCCTCCTCATCTTTCTTGTAGCCCCCTTCAGGCACTGGAAGGTCGCTATAAGGTCTCCTCGGAGCTTCGTCTTCTCCAGGCTGAACAACCCCAACTCTCTCAGCCTGGCCTCGGATGGGAGGTGCTCCAACCTGCACATCATCTCCATGGCCTCCTCTTGACCTGTTCCAACAGCTCCATCTCCTTCTTATGTTGCAGATTCCAGAACTGGACACAGGACTCCATGTGGGTCTCACCAGATCAGAGCAGAGGGGCAGGATCCCCTCCCTCCCTGCTGGCCACACTGCTCTGGATCCAGCCCAGGACACAGTTGGTTTCTGAGCTGCGAGCACACGCTTTAAAATCATGCCTTAAAAAAATGCCTTAAGAGAACATGCTTTAAAACAAAAAAACTTGCTTTAAAATAAAACGCTTTAAGAAAAACCTTTGAAAAACAGTGCTCTAAAAAAACTGCTTTAAAAAAACGCTTTGAAAAAAAAAAAAAGGTGCTTCAATAAAAGTGCTTTAAAAGGTGCTGTGAGAAAAACAAGCTTTAAAAAACACGGTTTCAAAATAAAAAGGGCTTGTAAGAGCTCTGTAAAACGCTTTGAAGAAAAAAACACGCTTTAAAAAATATGATTTTTAAAAAAAAGTGCTTTGAAATTAGTGGGTCTCTTCCAACCTCGTGATTCTATGATTCTATGAAACCGTGGTTTTAAAAACGTGGCTTAAAAAAACGTGGTTTAAAAAAAAAGCCTTAAAAATATGCCTTAAAAAAGGTACTTTATAAAACATGCTTAAAAATCCCTGCTTAGACATGCTTAGAAACACCCTGCTATACAATAAAACCACTTAAAAAGAGAATTCTTTAAGAAAAAGCCTCTAAATAATAGATATTCTTTAAAAACAATGTGGGACGAAACCCCGTGCTGCTAGAGGGCCTCCCAACTTTCAAACCACCCCGTTACTTGGCTAAAAACCGAACTTTATTTGAGTTGAAACCCAAATATTCTGCTTTTTGCGCGGCTTCTGCCGCCGAGCGGGGACGCCCCAAAGCGCCATCGCACCCAGGGCTGAGATGAAACCTCCCCCAACCGCAGACAGAGAGACCCCCAGCCTGAGGGGAGGCTGCTGGGCTAAAATATGGGGGTTTTCCTCAAAAAAAAAAGGAGGCTGAGGGCTCACCTTGGCGCTGCTGATGAAGCGCGACTCAGCCGCAGCGCCCGCCGCCGCCGCCATCTTCGGGCAGGGCCTCTTCCTCCTCCTCCTCTTCTTTCTCCTCCTCTTCCTCTTCCTAGACTCATAGAATCACCAGGTGGGAAAAGATCCCCAGGATCATCGAGTCCAACCATTCCCATCAATCACTAACCCATGTCCCTCAGCACCTCGTCCACCTGTCCCTTAAACCCCTCCAGGGAAGGGGACTCAACCCCCTCCCTGGGCAGCCTCTGACAGGGACCAACGACCCTTTCCATGAAAATTTTTTCCCTAATGTTGAGCCTGACCCTCCCCTGGTGGAGCATGAGGCCATTCCCTCTCGTCCTGTCCCTTGGGAGAAGAGCCCAGCTCTCTCCTCTCCACAACCTCCTCTCAGGTAGTTGCAGAGAGCAATGAGGTCTCCCCTCAGCCTCCTCTTCTCCAGGCTAAACACCCCCAGCTCTCTCAGCCGCTCCTCATAAGGCCTGTTCTCCAGCCCCTTCACCAGCTTCATCACTCTCCTCTGGACTCGCTCCAGAGCCTCAACATCCCATCATCCCATATCCTTGTGAAAAGTCCTCCGCAGGTTTCTTGTAGGCTCTTTTCAGGTACTGGAAGCTGCTCCAAGGTCTCCCTGGAGCCTTCTCCAGGATGAAGAATCCCAACTCTCTCAGCCTGGCCACATAGCAGAGGTTCTCCAACCCTCACATCATCCCCATGGCCTCCTCTGGACCTGTTCCAACAGTTCCATCTCCTTCCTACGTTGGGGAAGTGGACCCAGGACTCCAGGTGGGGTCTCATGAGAGCAGAGTAGAGGAGAAGAATCCCCTCCCTCGCACTGCTGGCCACGCTGCTGCCCTGGATGTATCATAGAATCGTGTGGTTGGGAAAGACCTTTGAGATCATTAATTCCAACTGTACCTGTCCACCACTAAATCAATACCCTGAGCACCTCATTTACCCATTTTTTTAAATCCTGCCAGGGATGGGGACTCCACCACCTCCCTGGGCAGCCTCTGCCAGGGTCTGAGAACCCTTTTGGTGAGGAAATTTTTCCTAATGTCCAATCTGAACCTGCCCTGGTGCAAGTTGAGGCCATTTCCACCTGTCACTTGGCAGAAGAGACCAGCATCCACCTCTCTACAACCTCCTTTCAGGCAGTTGTAGACAGTGAGATCTCCCCTCAGCTTCCTTTTCTCCAGGCTAAACAACCTCAGATTCCTCAGCCATTCCTCATAAGACTTGCTCTCCAGCCCCCTCCCCAGCTCCATCGCCCTCCTCTTGACTCGCTCCAGAAATCGCTGGCTGTCCCTGGTGGCCCCAAACTGCCCCTGTTTTCCATAAAAAGTCTTCAAAAGATGCTAATGTGGCTGCTGCACCCTTGCTGCCTCCTGATGGGCTCTTCATGAACACCTAAACCCCACAAAACGCGTGTTTGGATTCACACCAGCACCCATTCAGACTCAGTCCCACTCTTCATCAACCAAGCTGCCACAGCAAGTGGGACAACTTCATATTTGGGTCGGTTTGGGGTGTTTTGGAGTCACTAGATGTCACTGTTGGCTCATGGTGGGGATGCTGCACTGTGTCAAGGTCTGGATCCTGCCACCTCCGTGCCCAGGAGGAGCAAGGCTGCAGAGCAGGACATCTCCCAGTCCACCTAGACAGTGACAAACTGCATGGGACAACTTCCCATCTATATTTTGGGGTCTGGCCCTGGTGAAACCATCAGTAGGCTGTGAGGGACACCGCTCTGCCATGCAATGTTTGTCTGTGGTCCACAAGAACCTAGATACCAGATGAGACACGCTGCCTACGATGGAGCAACCACATTAGTGGACAAGGGAGGACCAATGGATGTCATCTGTCTGGCCTTTAACAGAGTCCCCCACAACATCCTTCTCCCTAATTTGGACAGGTATGAATTTGATGAGTGGAATGTTCAGTGGATCAGGGATCGGTTGGATGGCCGCTTCCAGAGGGCAGTGGTCAGTGGCTCAAGGTTCAGATGGAAATTGGAATCATAGAAACTGGTTTCATAGAATTGGAATCATAGAATATGGTTTGGGTTGGAAGGGACCTTGGAGCCCATCCAGTTCCAACACCCCTGCCATGGGCAGGAACACCTCCCACTGGCCAAGGCCATCCAAGCCCACATCCAACCTGGTCTTCAACACCTCTAGGGATGGGGTAGCCACAGCTTCTCTGGGCAACCTGGGCCAGGGCCTCACCACTCTCATGAATGAGAATTTCTTCCTAATGTGTCATCTAATCTTCCAACTTAAAGCCATTCGCCCTCATCCTATCACTCCAGTATCTTCTAAAAGCCCTTCCCCAGCTTTTCTGGAGCCCCTTCAGGTACTGGAAGCTGCTCTAAGGTCTCACCAGAGCCTTCTCTTCTGCAGGCTGAACAATCCCAACTCTCTCAGCCTGTCCTCAGAGCAGAAGGGCCCCAGCCTTCGGGTCATTTTGATGTCCTCCTCTGGACCCATTTCAACAGTCCCATCTCGTTCTTATGCTGGGGATTCCAGAACTGGACACAGGACTCCAGGTGGGGATTTACAAGAGCAGAGCAGAGGGGCAGAATCCCCTCCCTTGCCCTGCTGGCCGCGCTGCTTTGGATGCAGCCCAGGACATGGTTGGTTTCTGGGCTGTGAACACACATTGCCGGCTCACATTAAGCTTCTCATCCATCAGCACCCCAAGTCCTTCTCCCTTTCAAAAACAATCACCTTTTAGTGACTTCTGTTGGAAAGCAGGTGTTATTTTTTGACGAGCTGGGTCTTATCAGGTGGACAATAATGTTCCATTAACATTTCTTTTTTTTTTATTGACTTTCCTCAGAAACACAGAGAAGACTGTACACAGCGAAAAGGATGGGTAACAAGAAGACAATGAAGCATCACTGCCTGCCCAGACACCAAGAAGCCCCCTAACCCATGACTCCCGCCAGCCAATCCAATCTCTTTTTAGATTTTAGATTTTATTAGGAAGCAAAGCAAATAAATAAGTGACAAAGGAGAAAAAAAAAAAAGAAGATCTTTCTATAAATAACAATATAAAAGCAAAGTGGGTCAGAAAGAGAGGCAATAAGTCATCCTGAGCTGATGTGAGGTGGTGCCTGGTACCCCAGGTAGATCAGCAAGCTGATAGCCTGATCGCTGACCCCTGGGAACACGGAGCTGCAAACAGGCAGGTGGGGAGGGTTAAGCTCTTAGTCCTGACCAAGCAAAGCCCTCCCACCCACCAGAAATACAATTGCTGACACTGCAGGTGTTCTCACCCACTGCTCCAGGTGTCTTCCCGTTGTGCCTGGGTGTATAATGAGGAGAGAATAGAAGAACTGCAGAGGCTGGGCCAGAATGGGCACATCTAGATGAGGGGCAGGAAGGGCGTCTGAAGCACAAGAAGTGGTAGAAAACCCACCTTTTCCTGGTAGCCCTGATCCTTGCACCTTGGCCAGGCCATGTGGCTCATTCTCCCCTGTCCTCAGCACTGCTGAGGCCACACCTTGAATCTTGGGTTCAATTTTGGGTTCCTCTATCCAAGAAGGACATTGAAGGGCTGGAGACCATCCAGAGAAGGGAACAGAGCTGGGGAAGGGACTGGAGAACAAGGGTTATGAGAGGCAGCTGAGGGCCCTGGGGTTGTTTAGTCTGGAGAAAACGAGGCTGAGGGGAGACCTCATCACTGTCTACAACTGCTTGGAAGGAGGTTGTAGTGAGGTGGGTGTTGGTCTTTTCTCCCAAATGACAGGTAATGGGAAGAGAGGATATGGCCTCAAGCTTTGCCAGGGCAGGTTTAGACTGGACATCAGGAGAAACTTCTTCACTGGAAAGGTCCTCAGGCACTGGCAGAAACTCCCCAGGGAGGTGGTGGAATCTCCATCCCTGGAGGTGTTTAACAGACAGGTAGATGAAGTGCTCAGGGATGTGGTTTAGTAGGGGACGGGTAGGGTTGGGCTTGATGATCTCAAAGGTCTTTTCCGACCGAGTGATTCTCTGGTTCCCAGCTGCAGCAGCATACACACACCTCGGCAAAGTAAGGCAAAGCCAGAAGGCAGAGACACCCACCAGGTTCTGCCCTCTGGGTTTGGAAAGTCAAAAAGAAGGCACAAAAATAGCAAGGCACAAGACAAGAGGCACTTATGTTCCTGGGACAGGATGAGACCCTGTTTGTCCTATTGCAAGAACACTGAGATGGTCTGCAGCTGGGAGCAAAGGGCTTTCCAATCCTCATTTCCCTTTGTTACTGTGATCTACACATCAAACAAGGGAGTCACATCAAACAAGGGAGTTGAGCTTACCAGGAAAACCAATCAGGGCTGATTTTCCTGCCAGCACAGGTCTCCCTTCTAGGAGGGACCTCTCCTTCCTAGAAGCAAGATTCAAACACCCTTATGCTCCCAGCCAGAGACGTCATCTGATTGTCAGTCCCAGCTTCTCTGCTGGGAACTGCTCATGTGTCCTCATGCTTCAAGAGCAAAGAGATCACATGCCTTGTCCCAGCTATGGACGTCAAGGACATCCAGTATATCAAGGACAACCAGCCTGGTGATGAAGCCCCAGGAATTATGGCATGCGGCTACCAAAGAGCAGCCAAACAATATCTGGGGGTTCCCCCCAGCAAGCTGCAGTTTGTCCTGTAGCTCCAGCTCTCAGATCAAGAGCATAATGTCTCACAAAGAAGCACAGACGTGCCTGCATCCTCAGCATCTCCATCAAGCAGACACGGCTGAACAAACAACAGCGGTGGCTGAATCTCACAAGCTGTTCAAAGCTCAATGTCCACGGTGTCCTCCTCGTGATCCTTGATGTCCGTTGAGTCCGCCGTGGCAGGCTGTATCACCCCAAACTGGGACAACTTTGCTGCCTTCTGCTCCATGCTCTGCTTCCTCCATTTGATCCTCCGGTTCTGGAACCAGACCTTCACCTAGCAGGGAAACAGCACAATAGCTTAGGAGGAGGTCTCCAAGAACCTCTTTCTGATGGTGGTCATGTGCTTCCATGGCAGATGTCCCCCAAAAGCAGTGTTCCTCAAAGATGGGGAAATGTCCCTTCTCTGCTTGGGGAACAGTGAGCAGGAGAAAGTGACGCTGTGGAGGGTAGAATGGTGCTGGGGGAAAGGATGATGAAGAGCAGGACGTTCAGGCTCAGGTAGTTTAGGAAGCACCTCGAGTAGCTCCCATGAGCCACTGAACCCATCCCTGGCGCCATGGCTGCCAGAGACCGTGAACACCAACCTACCACCTGGCTCCTT
This sequence comes from Clamator glandarius, assembly GCA_033459285.1. Taxonomy (NCBI): domain Eukaryota; kingdom Metazoa; phylum Chordata; class Aves; order Cuculiformes; family Cuculidae; genus Clamator; species Clamator glandarius. The sequence goes on from JAUNZM010000801.1 coordinate 245,719, forward strand.
CTCCTTGACGCCCCCTGAACTTGTTTTGCTCTTCCGTTTCCCCAGCTGAATTTGGATCCCTTCAAGGAAGATCACAGGGCTCCCCCTTTACCCCATAAATCATCAACCTACAGTGGGAGGGGCAGAAACATACCAGGAAGAGCAGAAAAAAACATAGATCCAGTGCCATAAAGAGACTCTTAAAGCATAAACTATCTTCAGATGATCATAGCAATGTTGATACATCAGTCCAACCTAGCTTGAACTTGAAATGCTTTTTGTTCCGCTTCATGGATTAAGAAAAGGATGTTCTTATTTATAAGCCATAAAACCTATCTTGCATGCCTCCAGGCACATGGCTTCAGTGTTGTCTTGCAGCAGGGAGTCCCACAGGTCATGTTCTCCTCCAGCTGCACTTCACAGCAGGGGAATCACCACAGACCAAACGCAAACCAGGGATTGATGCCCTCACCCCCACTTTATAGAATCATAGCATGGTTTGGGTTGGAAGGTACCTCAGAGCCTATCCAGTTTCACCTCCCTTTCCCTCACAGGAAAACATTTCTTCCCAAGATCTCATCTCAATCTCCTGTCTTTTAGCTGGAAACCATTCCCCCTCATCCTATCCCTGCATTCCCTGATCAAGAGTCTCTCCCCAGCTTTCCTGGAGCCCCTTTCAATGCTGGAAGCTGCTCTAAGTCTCCCAGGAGCCTTCTCTTCTCCAGGCTGAACAACCCCAACTCTCTCAGCCTGTCCTAGTATAGGAAGTGCTCCAGCCCTTGGATCATCTTCATGTCCCTCTGGACTCTCTCCAACAGATCCATGTCCTTACCTGAGTCTCTGTGAGATGCAGAGTTGCAGCCAGGTCTACTCGCTCTGTGCCCACCATGTACTGCTGCTTGAGGAACTCCTGCTCCAGCCGCTCCAGCTGCTCTGGTTTGAAAACCGTGCGGACCCTCTTCATCTTGCAGGGTCCCCCAGACCTCCAAGTCACCGCAGGGCCCATTGAGTTGGCCCCTACACAGTGAGGCAACTCCAGACCTGCAAACGAGAAGCAGCAATTGAAGGGGTCTGCATGTTTGAGGCCCTTCCTCAAGACCTATTGAGGTACCAAACCTGACTGAAATTCAAATGCAGCAAAAGGTCTGGGAGAAAGTAGCACCAAAGAAAAGCAGCCATGTCCCTACCCTGTCCCTGCCCAAGTCATGTCTTCTAGTCTTCCATTACCACAAAAAGTTGGACCAGATGATCTTTTGATGTCCCTTCCAACCTATTCTGTGATTCTACCCACAGGTACAACCTAGGACAGTCCTGGACGTGACCCAGAGAAGTCAACTCTCAATGAGGAAGAAATTCTTCACAATGAGAGTGGAGGCCCTGGTCCAGGTTGCCCAGAGAAGCTGTGGCTGCTCCATTCCTGCAGGTGTTCGAGGACAGGTTAGATGGAGCCTTGGGTGGGCCAAGGTGGGAGGTGTCCTTGTCCATGGCAAGGGGGTTGGAAATGGATGATCTTTAAGGTCCCTTCTAACCAGACCCATTCTATGATTTTGTGTAGTGAGTAGGGTTTGACCTCCATCTGCACAGGATCTTTGTAACAATGAAGCCCACCAAGACCTGCTGAATGCAAAAAGCCCACCCCCATCTCAAGAAGCTCCTCATCACAAATGTCTTAAGGTTGGGGAGTTTTACTCCATGCTGCCCCCAGCTTTTACCCTCGCCAGGGGAAGATACAGAAATGGGCAGACCAGCCTGGTGAAGGCAAGTCACCAGCCCTCGTGCAGATCCTCATCCTGGACCTTGGTCTCCGTAGGCTCAGCTGATCATGGATCAGTGTGCAGAGGCATTAGTAGGACTAACAGTCTCTTTATCTAGTTGTGGCCTGATGATAACCATAATTAACTAATTAACATACAATACAACACCAGCAGTGTCACAGGACCAGATGGCACCAGGCTGAGGGTCACCAGCATTAAGGACGTGCTGTCTCTGGTTTCCAAAGCCCTCATGCCACCAGCACAGATTGTGTTCCACACATCTCCAACAAAACAAATGGATTTCATCCCCTGGGAGCTGCTGGGCTCATCCCAGCCAGCTCCATCCTCCTGAAGGACCCTCACAGGAGCTACATTTCACTCTCCCATCGAAGATGGGAAAGTGAAGAGACCACAGTCGAGGGCTGAGGGAAGGGGGCTGCAGCCATCAAGGCAAAAAAACTCTCCATCCAATATGCTGGGTCTGTGCAGACTTTACCTATTTGGGTGAGAAGCTCTGGAAGGACCATTGAGTCCCTCCTGCTAGATGCGAAAAGCTATTGGATCAGCTCCCAGAATGGCTCTAGCAGCAGGTGACATCACTGAGTGATGTGATGTCCAAGGACCAGGGTACACAAAGAATCCTAGAATCACAGAATCATTAAGATTGGAGGAGGCCTCTAAGTTCATCCAGTCCAGTCATCAGCCCAACACCACCGTGCCTACTAAACCCTGTCCCAAAGTGCCATATCTACATGTTCTTTGAATGCCTCCAAAGATGGGGACTCCACCACCTCCCTGGGCAGCCTCTGCCAGGGCCTTAGAACCCTTTCCATGGAGATATTTTTCCTGATGTCCAATCTGAACTTGCCCAGGAGTAACTTGAGGCCATTCCCTCTCATCCTATCAGCTGTCACTTGAGAGAAGACACCAACCCCCACCTCACTACAACCTCCTTCCAGGCAGTTGTAGACAGTGATGAGGTCTCCCCTCAGCCTCCTTTTCTCTAGGCTAAACAACCCCAGGTCCCTCAGCCACCTCTCACAACCCTTGTTCTCCAGCCCCTTCCCCAGCTCCGTTCCCTTCTCTGGATGCTCTCCAGACCCTCAATGTCCTTCTTGGAGCGAGGAGCCCAAAACTGAACCCAGGATTCAAGGTGTGGCCTCAGCAGTGCTGAGGACAGGTGGCACACCCCACCCCACTCCACCTGTGAACGAGACCCCCCTCTCCACCATCCGTGACGAAGGGGACCTCCATCCATGACAGATGGGACCCACTACCTGTGATGGACCAGATACCCCATCCACGATGGATGGACCCCCCCACCACCACCCATGATAGACAGGACCCTATAATATCCACGATGAATGGACTCCATCCCGCCACCCGTGATGGATCAGACCCCCAAGCCCCATGACTGATGGGACCCACCTCCACTACCTGTGATGGATCAGACCCCCTCACCCATGACTGATAGGACCCGCCACCATCACCTCTGATGGACCTGACCCCTGCATCTATGAGGGATGGGACCCACCACCACTACCCGTGATGGACCAGACCCCAAAAACCCCATGACCAATGGGACCCACCATCATCACCAATGATGGACTTGATCCCCCATCTACGAGGGATGGGACCCACCACCGTGATGGACCAGACCCCCTCACCCATGACTGATAGGACCCACCACCATCACCAACGATAGACCTGACCCCCCCATTCACGAGGGATGGGATCCACCTCCACCACCCGTGATGGACCAAATCCCCAAAACCCATGAACGATGGGACCCACCATCTCCAATGATGGACCATACCCCCCCATCTACGAGGGATGGGACCCACCTCCACCTCCCGTGATGGACCTGAACCCCGCATCCACGATGGATGGACCCCATCCCACCACCCGTGATGAACGGGACACCTCCATCCACGAGGGATGGGACCCACCTCCACCACCCGTGATGGACCAGACCCAATCACCCATGACGATGGGACCCACCCACCACCACCCATGATGAACGGGACATCCACATCCACGAAGGATGGGACCCACCTCCACCACCCGCGATGGACCAGACCCCATCACCCATGACCGATGGGACCTATCTCCATCACCTGTGACCGATGGGACCCATCTCCATCACCCATGATGGACCAGACCCCATCACCCATGACCGATGGGAACCACCTCCACCACCCGTGATGGACCAGACCCCATCACCCATGGGACCCACCACCACCCGTGATGTACCAGACCCCATCACCCATGACCGATGGGACCCACCTCCATCACCTGTGATGGACCAGACCCCATCACCCATGGGAGTCACCTCCACCACCCGCGATGGACCAGACCCCATCACCCATGACCGATGGGACCCACCTCCACCACCCGTGATGGACCAGACCCCATCACCCATGGGACCCACCTCCACCACCCGTGATGGACCAGACCCCATCACCCATGACCGATGGGACCCACCACCACCACCAATGATGGACCAGGCGCCCCCATCCACGAGGGATGGACCCCATCTCCACCACCCGTGATGGACCAGACCCCATCACCCATGACCGATGGGACCCACCACCCCGTGCTGGACCCCCCCTTCCCCGGTCCGGGGCGCCCCTCACCGTGGCAGCCGCCCCAGCCCCAGCCCCAGGGCCAGGCTGCGGGCAGGAGCCCCGGTGCCGGCGCGGGGCAGCGCGGGGGCAGCGCGGGGCAGGAGGAGGAGGAGGAGGAGCAGGAGGAGGATGAAGGCAGCTGGCGTCGCGGCGGGTCCCGGGCGAGGATGGCTTCGATGTGGAAGGCGGTGGCTGCGGGGCGGCGCGGGGGCGAGCTGGGCGGCATGGCCAGCGCTGAGCCCCGCCCGGAGCCGCTGCCTTTATGGGGGAGAGCGGGGCGGGGACAGAGCGGGGACAGCTCGGGGACAGCCCCCCGGCACCAGCGGGACAGCCCACCGACAGCCCACCTGCACCACCGGGACAGCCCCTGGACACCCCCTCTGACACCCCATGAACGCCCCATGGACAGACACCCCCGTGGACACCCCGGGGATAACCCATGGACACCCTAGGGACACCCCAGGGACAACCCACGGACACCCCACTGGCACTCCGTGGACGATCCAGGGACAGACGCCCTCACTTGACACCCCACTGACACCCCATGGACAACCCAGGGACACCCCAGGGACAGACATCCCCACTGACACCCCATGGACACCCTACTGACACCTTGGGGACAGCCCATGAACACCCCAGGGACACCACGACCGACATCCCCACCAACACCCCCACTGACACCCCACAAACACCCCCGCTTACACCCCATGGACACCCTATGGACACCCCAACTGACATCCCATGGCCACTCCATGGACACCTCATAGACACCCCCATGGACACTCAACTGACCCTCCTACCAAAAACCCACCGACACCCTCACTGACACCCCATGGACACCCCATGGATACCCCCATGGACACTCCATGGACTCCCCCACTGACATCCCCGCTGACATTCCATGGACACCCTGGGGACACCCCATGGACACCCCGTCTGATACCCCCACCGACACCCTGGGACATGCTGGGACACCCCCACCAACAGCCCCACCAACATCCCAGGGACAACCTGTGGACACCCTCACTGATACCCCTTGGACACTCCAGGGACACCCCCACTGACACCCCAGTGGCCCTGTGGATCCCCTGCACCTGCTGCTCCGTGGACACCCCCATGGACACCCCTGGTTGCACAGGGACACCCCCTATGGACATCCCTGCTTCCCATGGACACTTCCACCAACACCCCCTCTTCCACACGGACCCCCCTGCTTCCCCACCGAGAGCCACACAGGCATCCCTGCTGCCCCATGGACACCTCCATGGACACCCCTGGTTCGCCATGGGCAACCCTGCTTCCCCGACAGCCCCATGGACATCCTTCCTTCCACACTGACATCCCCATGGACACTCCATCTTCCCACTGACAGGCACCCCGACTTCCCCACCAACAGCTCCATGGACATCTCTGCTTCCATGGAACCCTACAGACCCCTACAGACCCTCCTGTTGCTCCATGGGCATCCCTTCTTTGGCACCTCCACTTCACCCGCAGGCACCTGGGCTCCTTCTCTACAGATGCCCACACTCACACCTGCTCCTTTCCACCTGCACAGCACCCAAAACAACACCCAAACACCTTCCCTGTGGACACCCACACCAATACCTGCTCCTTTCTCGTGGAAACACACACAGACACCCATTCCTTCCCCATGGACAACTCTTCCCACTCCATGGGCCACCACACCAACACCCGTTCCAGACAAACTCCCACGCGGACAATTGTTCCTTCCACCAGACATCTCTCTTCCTCATGGCCAACTACACCTTGCACAACCTTGCTGGCACCCTCATCTTTCTCCACACGGACGCCTACAGCTCCCAACCTCACTGACACCCACACGGACACCTTCACCTTTCTCCCCATGGACACCTACAGCTCCCAACCCCACTGACATCCACATGGACACCTACAGATCCCACATAGACACCAGAAAATTCCCCACCAACACCCAAAACCTTCTGACACACACACCATCACCCTGGCCATGCTCCTCAGACCTTCTCACCCCTATGTGGGTGCCCACAGGCATGGATCTACCCCGGGATGGGCAGTGCGAGCCCCTCCTGCCACCACACCAAGGAGAACGTGTCCATGAGGACCTGCCTGGGCATGTTGGAGGGCGCTGGTGTATCTGGAAAAACACCTCAGGAGGTCTCAGAAGCTAAAAGACAACCTGTGCACGCAAACATTCCTACTCAAATCTCTATAAGCACCAAATTCACACCAAAAATTCACTTGGATGGATGGAAAGGTGGTGAAGTCTCCAAATGGGAGTCTCCAGGTTAGTGAGCACGGGGTGAAAATCCCACACAGCTTAAGAACCCAGCATTAAACATCCGTATCCGATAAATCCTCCCTTAAATCAGGGATTCATCCCATTAAATGTTTCTTTTCCCTGACCAAGCCTTCGAAACCGACCTCGTTCTAAATGAGCTCCTCAATATTTTTGAGCATTTCAAAGCAAATGGAAATGACGGGAAGGCTTGTTCAGGATTATCTTGCCCCGCGAGGAAGCACCCTGGTGATGGCTACGGCTACGGGAAGGTTTGGAAAGAGGATGCCCCCAGGAGACAAAAGAGTCCCTCAAGTTTGCCTTTAAAACACTTTTCCCCCTGCCATTTAGCATCCTGTCTTCCCCAGCAGCTTCAAAATGAGTGGATAAATACAGCTGCCGCTTTATTGCTCCTTATCCAAACAGCCAGCCCCAGTCCCGCCGCCCTGTAACGATGTGCCTAATTAAAATCACACGTTCAAAGCTGGGCAAGAGGCTAAAGCTCTCCCCCCTACCCTCCCCAAAAAGAGAGTCACCACCAAGGAAAGAAAATACGGAGAGATTCCTAGCTTCTGGCTTTGCTTGGGGTGGTGTGGGTGAAACTAGGGGTGATGTTACCAGAGAACCATGGAATGGGTTGGGTTGGAAGGGACCTTAAAGCCCATCCAGTTCCAACACCTCCCACTGGATCAGGGGGCCCAAAATCCCATCCGACATGGATCTGAACACCTCCAGGGGTGGGACAGCCACCACTTCCCAGACAACCTGTGCCAGGGCCTCCCCACCCTCATTGTGGAGAATTTCTTTGTAATTTCTTATCTAAATATTCCCCTTCCAAATTAAAACCATTTCCCCTTGTCCCATCACTCCAGACCCTTGGAAAAAGTCCCTCTCTAGCTTTCCTGGAGCCACTTCAGGTACTGGAAGCTGCTCTTAGGTCTCCCTGGAGCTTTCTCTTCTCCAGGCTGAACATCCTCAACTCTCTCAGAGGTTCTCCAGCCCTCACATCATCTTCATGGTCTCCTCTGGACCTCTTCTAACAGTTCCATCTCCTTCTTATGTTGGAGATTCCAGAACTGGAATGTATGAGGGTTTGATTTGTTTTATTAAAAGCTTGTTAGTTATTTATCTTGGAACAGAATGATTCTCCAACCCAAACCACGGGTTCTATGATTTGTAAGTGGTGACTGCCATGGTCGTTCCCATGGAACAAGATGTTGGAGATGCTCTGGTTTTTCCCACTGCAGGTCATTGGGATGGGCGAGATCTCATTTCCAATGAGGTTGTTGGTGGGAAGGATGGACAGGTGGATAGATGGATGGATGGACAGCCTGGCTCTTCCCTTCGGCTTCTCCTGTTCGGTGGCTTTGGCTGCCTAATGACGCGTCCTGTTTCCCATTAGCCCTGTGTGCTCAGCTAATGCATTTCGGTTGGAAAGCTGGAAATTTTCACTCTCTGGTAATGACTTGGGAAATGTAGCACCCAGAAGCCAGGTGGAGCAGGGGCCACCACTACCTCCATCCCCATCCCAGCCGCTCCTGGGCAGGGGAGATGAAAGGATGGACCCTGATCCTCTTTATTTGGAGGTTTTGCTGGGGTTTTTTTCTCAAGAGCGTAGAAAATAAAAGAGGAGGGGGAATTGCTTTGGGGAGGGGGGTAAAAAAAGATCCCACCAACAAAACAACAACAAAAAGCCCCCAGCCCTTTGTAAACATCCCCCGTGAGCAAAGAGAAGGGGGTGAAAAGCATTTCCTGATAACTCCATTAAAGAATGAGGCTGCATTAACATTCCAAGTACCTCGACAAGAGATGAAAGTGGGGAACTTGAGCTCAGCCTCTCCTTGCTCCAGATGTTATTATGGGCTCCCTGAAAAGAGTTTTTTATTTCTTTTTTTTCCCCCCCTGCAAAGAGACAAAGATGTTGCCTACTTCAAACGGGGCTAATTGATGCTAATGACTATCAGATAGAGTGGGGGCCCTTCTTCCCCCCTGCGAAGGGGAAAGAGAGAGTGCATTTTACAATCCCCTCATAGAAAACTCCCCGCTCTTCAAACCACTTCGCTGCTTTGGGGGATTTTTGTCTCTCTCGGCTGCTTTTTCTCCTCCTCCGCTTCCCTTCTTCTCTGTCCCCCCTTCTTCTGGGCACCCCGCAGCTCTCACTTGTTTGCCCATGAGAAATTTCACACCTCGCCTCCATCGGTGGAGGGAGAACCTTGGCTCCATTGCCATCCCTCTCCCTCTCCAAAACCTTCCCAGCTGGGCGAGGGACGGAAATTTCTTTCCCTCCCTTCTTCCCACACCCCCCCCCCCCCAAAAAAAATCCACAGCAAGCACACGCGAAAACATGATGGGGGTTTGGTGCATCTGTAATCCTGGGCGAGAGTGGGAAAACATCTGCTTCACCCAGAGCATCCCATTAGGGAGAAGATGGATCTCAGGGCTCCTGGTGCTGATTAGACATGTGCTCATTAGGATAATTAGCTCATCACCCCAACCTGAGGAGTCTGACATAGAATCATAGAATCACCAGTTTGGAAGAGATCCATCGGATCATTGAGTCCAACCATTCCTATCAAACACTAAACCATGTCCCTCAGCACCTTGTCCACTCGTGCCTGTTACTCTTAATAAAAAGTAAAAATTGGCTTAAAAATGGGATTCTGAACATCAGCTTTCTGTCATGTTTTTGCAGCCAGTTCTCCTGTGATAATGTAGAATAATAATAAATAATAAGCCATCATCTGATAACGAAAAGGTAGCGAGGAATGTCCCGAAATCACATGGAGCTGGTGATTTGCCCCTTCCCAAGCTGGATCCCACTGAATCCTGCAAGGAGAAGGGAACAGAGGTTCATCTTTGCTTTGATGATGGGGTTTCTTCGTGCAGGAGAACTGATGCATGTTCATTCCTTCACTATGAAGACTAGAAATGGGAAATCACTCAGGCTACCGATAATTGCTGTGTGTGCTGGGTGTTGGGGTGCTGCCCTTCCTTGGCTTTGCCACCTTTTCACAGCTTTTCCACCCTTCCTTGGCTTTGCCACCCTTCCACAAGGTTCTGGGGAGCTCCAGAGAGCTCTGGAACAAGGTGCTGGTGTTGATTCCTCTTGACAACCCCCCCCCCCCCATCCCTTTGCACCAGGATCTGGCCACGGTTTGCTTGGCCTTCTGGGTCCTCAGCACCGTGCGAGGTCCTGTTAACAGATTCAAACAGTACTGCCTGCGCCTTGAATCATGGATTCATTTGGTTGGAAAAGACCTTTGAGATCATCAAATCCAACCGTACCTGTCCACTACTAAACCAGATCCCTGAGCACCTCACCTACCCGGCTTTTAAACCTCTCCAGGGATGGGGACTCCACCACCTCCCTGGGCAGCCTCTGCCAGAGCCTGAGAACCCTTTCCAAGGAGAAATGTTTCCAGATATCCAATCTGAACCTGCCCTGGAGTAACTTAAGGCCACTAAAAGCTTTTGCTCAGGTCGTGGTTCCTTTTCCGTCGAGAGCTCCCCAGTTTGATCCAGAGCCCGAGTCGCAAAAACACTGCATTGGATGGATGTGGGGATTTGGGATCACAGGTTCTCCTCCAAGAAGGTTATCAGAGAATCATAGAATCATTAAGGTTGGAAAAGGCCTCTGAGATCATCCAGCCAAACCGTGAATTCCAAACATTAGTGTGTGGAGAAGATAGTGGTGGGGTGGACAGGGGAGTGGGGCTATCGCCTTACTCAGCTCTGGCTTGGCCAACCTCTCAACAGGTTCGTGCAGTGGAAAAACGAGCCTGAAAAATGCAAAGCCCTTCTTTCTGCCCAGGGGTGCAGACAGAAGGGGGCTGGGGTGTGGGGTGTGGAAGCAGAGGGCAGCATCTTTCAGCCCCAGACAGCCAATACACACCCCAGCCGCCCTTCAGACACTGTCCCCAGCTCCATTGTCAAGTTAATTTGGGATAATGGCCTGCAAAGCACCTCAGCCCCATCCAGGTCTCATTAGCACTTGATAATATCAAGCATCCTGAGGAATTACGGGTCTTTCCCCTCCTCCTCGGGTCACGGAGCCCTGCGCCCACCTCGGTGTCCTTGGGGATGAGGACAGGACCCTGCTTCTCTCATTATTCCATGGCCAAGCTTTGGGGGGGCGAAACTCCTCTCCCTCCACAGCCCCAGGGCTTTCCTGGGATTTATCACCCAGGCTGGTATTTCCAGGAAAGGTCTGAATGCTCAGCAGGGCTGGATCCTACCCTGGCCTTTCCATGGGGTTGCTTTGTCCCTGGTTGTTCAGCCAAATGGGAAACGGTGGAGCTGGACCTGCTGCATCCACCACACCATCACCCTCCTTGGGCGCTGGGCACCCGTGGCCACCGGGGGTCACAGGGTTATGGAATGGTTTGGGTGGGAAGGGACCTTAAAAGTCATCCGGTTCCACCTTGCACTGGACCAGGCTGCTCAAAGCCCCATCCAACCTGGCCTTCAACACCTCCAGGGATGGAGTATCCATGACTTCTTTGGCCAACCTGGTCCAGGGCTTCACCACCTTCACAGGAAAACATTTCTTCCTAAGGTTTCATCTCAATCTCCCCTCTTTCAGCTTAAAATCATTTCCTCCCATCCTGTCCCTGCACTCCCTGATCCAGACCCCCCTCCCCAGCTTTCCTGGAGCCCCTTGAAGTACTGGAAGCTGCTCTGAGGTCTCCCCAGAGCCTTCTCTTCTCCAAGAACCCCAACTCTCTCAGCCTGTCCCTCATATAGGAGGTGCTCCAGCCCTTGCATCATCTCCGTGGCCTCCTCTGGACCCCAACTACTCCGTATCCTTCTTGTGCTGAGGACTCCAGAACAGAAACTGGTTTCCCTGTGGATTGAGTTCCATGGTGGGACAGCCAAGTCAAGATGATCCCCCCAAAATAAGTTTATTCCCTCCTAGCGGGCTTCAGAGGATGCTCTGTGCTCCTCAGACCTGACCAGGGGTTGCAGTTGCAGGTATTATCGGGTATCCAACCCAAACTATTCTATGATTCTATGATTAAGAGCATCCTGAAACCATAGATGGAAAATTAATTGGGAATTATAAACAAACCAAGCATTGAGGCAGCCCCGGTGCAATCCCGAGCGCAGGATCAGCCCTGCTGCTCCCTTCAATTCTCTTTTTCTCTCCCACATTGTCCTCTCCTAATGAGGAGGCTAATGACCAAAGGATGGTTCATAAGTGGTTCCCAGACTCTCCTTGCCCAGGGCAAACACCGTCTACAATAGGATCACAAATTGTCGGGAGAAGCCCCGGCTGATCACATCAGAAACGGTGCAGGGATTTATCTCCCTGCCTTAACAATGCCAGGATGTTCTTAATCGCCTCTCCAAAGGGGCAGCTCGCAGGGGATCTGCCCGGCCTCATCATTAAAAGCTGGCAGCATCTTTGCTGGCGCTGCCCCTTTGTTCATCTTTCATTATTCCGACGCTCCGGCCCCGTTAATTCCTCTCCATCTTATTAAATCAATAGAGAGGGAGCCGGGGGAAGGAGGAGGCAGAGCGAGCGAGGGTTGGATCCGGCTTGGCTCTCAGCAGGGGTGCTGAGGGGGACCAGACCTGGCTCGAGCTGAGCTGATACCGAGCGTGTCCAAGGCTGGATTTAGCCAGCTCCTTCAGCTGGGGAAACTGAGGCACGAGGGCATCGTAGCCAGAGAAACAGGCACAGGGGCATCACAGGTGGGGAAACTGAGGCAGGAGGGCATCGTAGCCAGGGAAACTGAGGCACAAGAGCATTGTAGCCGGGGAAACTGAGGTATGAGGGCTTTGTAGCTGGGGAAACTGAGGCATGAGGGCATCATAGCCGGAGAAACTGGTACAAGGGCATCACAGCTGGGGAGACTGAGGCACAAGGGCATCGTAGCTGGGGAAACTGTGGCACAAGGGCATAGCAGCCAGGGAAACTGAGGCATGAGGGCATCGTAGCCAGAGAAACAAGCACAAGGGCATCATAGGTGGGGAAACTGAGGCAGGAGGGCATAGCAGCCAGGGAAACTGAGGCACGAGGGCATCATAGCCAGAGAAACAGGCACAAGGGCATCACAGCCGGGGAGACTGAGGCACGAGGGCATCGTAGCTGGGGAAACTGAGGGACGAGGGCATAGCAGCCTGAGTCCCAGGAGAAGGTTTTGGCAGAGCTTGATCTGACTGCAAGTCCCACGCTTCCCAGCAAGGTCCTCTTATTCAGCCCATACCATCAACACTTGCTTGATTTAATGGTTTAATCACCTTTTTAAAAGTAAATCACTTTTAAAAACAAAATCATGGAGAGGGTAGCTCCCAGTAAATTCCCAGTGAAAGCCCAGCCCGAACGTGCTGGGGTGTCTGTGCTGCAGGGCTGAGGGACTTTGCCACAAACCAATTGCAAAGGGGGAGATGGAGCAATTTCAGTCGGATTTTTACACTTTTTTCATGGAATCACAGAGTCATTTAGGTTGGAAAAGACCTTTAGGATCATCAAGCCCAATCATAAACCCAAGACTGCCAAGTCCACCACTAAAACGTGTCTCCAAGCACCACATCTCCACCTCTTTTAAACCCTCCAGGGATGGAGACTCCACCACCACCCTGGGCAGCCTCTTCCAGTGCTTCACCACTCTTTAGGGAAGAAATTTTTCCTGATATCCAGTCTAAGCCTCCTCCTGTGAACTTGAGGCCATTTCTTCTGGCCCTGTCCTAGCAGTTCTAGCACTGAAATGAAGCAAACCAGTTTCTGGCCAGCCCAGCTGGAATGGTTTGGGTTGGAAAGGACCTTAAAGATCATCCAGTTTGAACAGCAACAAGGGCAGGGACGTCTCCCACTGGACCAGGTTGCTCCAAGCCCCATCCAACCTGGCCTTGAACACCTCAAGGGATGGGGCACCTGTGACTTCTCTGGGCAACCTGGGCCAGGGCTTTTGAGACTGCGATTGGAGGCAGGAGCAGGGACCTTGAGAGCTGGTGGGATGAGAATCAGTAGCTATCTAAGAGCTGGTGTGCCCTGTAGCAAGCCTAGACCAGGGCTGATGATGTTCCCCTACCAGACCTCAAACCTCTGTAGGATTTCATAGAGTCACAGAATCACCAGGTTGGAAAAGACCCACTGGGTCAAGTCCAACCATTCCCATCAGCCACTAACCCATGTCCCTCAGCACCTCATCCACCCATCCCTTAAACCCCTCCAGGGAAGGGGACTCAACCCCCTCCCTGGGCAGCCTCTGACAGGGACCAATGACTGTTAAAAAATTTTTCCTAATGTCCAGCCTAAACCTCCCCTGGTGGAGCTTGAGGCCATTCCCTCTCATCCTGTCACCTGTCACTTGGGAGAAGAGCCCAGCTCCCTCCTCTCCACAACCTCCTCTCAGGGAGTTGCAGAGAGCAATGAGCTCTCCCCTCAGCCTCCTCTTCTCCAGGCTGAACCCCCCCAGCTCTCTCAGCCGCTCCTCTTGTTCTCCAGCCCCTTCACCAGCTCCGTTCTCTTCTCTGGACTCGCTCCAGAGCCTCAACATCCTCCTTGTGGTGAGGGGCCCAGCACTGACCCCAGGATTCGAGGAGCCGTCTCCCCAGGGCCGAGTCCAGAGGGAGAAGAACCTCCCTGGATCTGCTGGCCACACCGTGTCTGATCCAAGCCAAGATGCTATTTGCCTTTTTGGCCACCTGGGCCCCTGCTGGCTGATGTCCAGTTGCTGTCAACCAGCACCCCCAGGTCTTTGATGGGTTTTAGACAAGTTGGATTCAGCTGGGTCATTTTATGCCCTGCCAGCCCTTCGCATACCAGAAAAGGGGTGGAAATGCAGTTTCTTCTCCCATCTCCATCCCTGAGTCTCACTGCTCAGCGCAGCTCCTGGCAACTTGGCCGGGGCGCCTGGATTGGGATCAAACCTGGGCAGAGCAATTTGGCACCCTGGAAAAGAAAGGCGAGAGAAGCTCTGAGAACCTGGCATCAACCCACCTGCGACTGAGCTTTGGCTCCCCTCAACCCCTAGGAAACCTCATTCGTCCTTCACTGAACCCCATGAGCATCCCCAAAACCCTGCTTGTCCCTTCCCAATCCTACCCATCGCGTTGCTCTCAAGGAGTTGGTTTCCAACCTGTCTGCAAAAACCGAGTTGGCTTTCAGTGACAGGTAATTATTAGGAGGTGAGAATTAAGCAGGAGGTGAGAATTATTAGGAGGATAAGGGTTATCTGCTAAAAGATGCAGCGCTGAGCCCTTCCCACCAAATCCCCTGCTCTATAGATAAGGAGGTGGCTCTAGCAGGACAAGTGGGTTGTGAGATGGGTGGGTGGGTGTCCTAGGGTGGCCAGCTTGCCACAGCCTGGCCTGCATGAAGATGGGTGTGTGGGTGATAGGACGCTGATGAATAGGTGCAAATGGGTGGCTGGGTAAATGGGATGGGATGAGAGGTGGACGGAGAGATAGGAGAAGGGATAATGAGGCGGAACTGTAGTGTTTGGCTCCTCCACGTCCCCCCTCCCTGCTCTCCTTCCCCGCCAGGATTATTCCTGCTGAGCACATGGCGACGGATGGGATTTGCCTGCAAAAGTCACGTTTGCTCAGGAGGGTAGAAGGTTGTAGGATGAGGCTTTTGGGTGCTGGGACCCCCTCCGGCTCCCCAATCCCCGTGACCCGGCTGCTTTCCCAGGTGCCTTCTGCATCCCTTCCCCAAGCTGGTAACCTCATTCTCCAGTCTGATTGCCCCTCATGCTCTCTCTTTTTTTTTTTTTTTTTTTCTGGAGGAGGAGATAGGGGTTTGCTAAATGGGATTATGGGGTGATGAGGACGAGCTTGGACGCCAGAGTGGACAACCTGCCAGTGACAGAGGTTCAAGGCAAAGCCCGAGCCAAGCCAGGACGTGGGGCGCCGGGGTCGGCCATGCGTGTTCCCAAGCTCCGTCACGTCCTGTAATCCTGTTAAATGGTCAGGGAGCATTTCCCCTCCTGCTTCTCCCTCCCCTTTAATTCCTGATTGAAACATCAAATAGGCTTCCTGAGGCTGCCGGGCAGCCTGATTTCAGTGGAAATAAAAGACATCATGAGCAATGAGAGGAAACACCGTGACATCCCAACTTCTGCTCTCTTTCTGGGATGAATTTGCTCCAAGTTGCCTTGCTTGGCCGAAGAGCAAAGTCACTGATTCTTTGCATCAAAATCCTGACTGGAAGTAGCTCCTGGATACACAAAAAGAAGGGTGAAAGGGAGTGACCTGCCTGGAAATGCGGTGGAGAAACTGAACAAATAAAGTGACCCCTTCTATGGAGTGAGCCTTGTAGTGGCCAAAGGCTCTGGGTTTCAAAATCTTGGATTTAAAAGGTATTTATCCTGCAACAAGGAAGACCTAGATGTGGACAAGGTGCTGAGGGACGTGGGTTAGTGATTGATGGGAATGGTTGGACTCCATGATCCGATGGGTCTTTTCCAACCTGGTGATTCTATGATTCCATGATTCTAACTCCATCCCATTATCAGGGTCAGACCTGGGATTTAGTTCTCATCCCCACTGGAGCAGTAATCATCGCTGCTTTGTCCTGCAGATGCTCCCTTCCCCACCCTAAGGAACCTGCTAATGGGTCAATCACTGCCTGGGAGGAAGGCAAGAGATGATCCTCCTCAGAATTCATCTGCCCCGTGGCAGGTGGGAAAGGGGACACAGGCATCCAGAGCCACCTTCACCCACCAGGAGAAAAGCCTCCTGGCCAAAGCCCAAGGTGCCAGAGGGTTGGACGTGGTTTAATTCAGCATTTGAAAAACTCAATCATAGAGTCACTAAGTTAGAAAAGACCTTTGAGATCATCAAGCCCATCTGTAATTAAGTCCAGCTGTTTTAATTAAACGCCTTTCCCCAGTTGGCCGATGCCCATGGAGTCAGGTAGACGCTGGAGCATCCCTGGAGCATGGAGCTCGGAGGAGCCCACAGCTGCCAAAAGACCTCATCGTGCTCGAAGCTGAGCACTGCCGGGGGATTAAAGGTGTCCTGAGAACAACTTAACTCTCGCAATCAGCTTGACCCCCGGCCGGGCGATATTAAAACATCCCCCGTAAGCCCCGTTGTCTCGGGGATGATTGCAATAAACCCACCGTGGGCGAGATTAGCGGGTTAACCCAGCCGGCGCAGACATGTGAAGACATCAGCACAGTTTGGGCTCTTTGAGACTCGCTGGCTAATCCTGACTCTGAAAACAACTGGGACAAAGGGCAGCTTCGGTCACATCTTCTGGCACTGTCCCTCTTCCTTGCACTGTCCCCTTCTTCCTGCATCTTCTCCTTTTTATGTTGTCCCCTTCTCCTTGCACCGTTTCCTTTTCCTGGCATTATTTCCCCCCTTCTTTGCACCGTCCCTTTCTCCTTGAGTTGTTCCCCCTCTCCTTGTACCATTCCTTTTTCCTGGTACCACCTCCTCTCCTGGCATCATCGCCTTCTCCATGCACTATCCCCTTCTCCTTGCAGTGTCCCCTCTCCTCGCATCATCCCCTTCTCCTGGCATCATTCCCCCTCTCCTTGCACCATCTCCTTCTCCTCGTGTTGTCCCTCAACTCCATGCATCAGCTTCTTCTCCTCACATTGACCCCCTCTCCTTTCAATTGTTCCCCCTCTCCTTGCACCATCCCCTCTCTCCTTGTGTTCTCCCCCTTCTCCTTGCACCATCCCTGTCTCCTGGTGTTGCCTCCTCTCTTGGCATCTTGCATTGTCCCCTCTCCTTTCACCATCCCCTTCACTCTGCATTGTCTCCCCCTTTCCATGCACCATCCCCTTCTCCTGGCATCATCTCACTCTTCTTACATTGTCCTCCTTTCCTTGTATTGTCCCTTCTCCTTCCCCTTGCATTGTCCTCCCCTTCTCCTTGCACCATTCCTTTCTCCTGGCATCTTTCCCCCTCTCCTTGCACCATCCCCTGCTCCTTGTGTTGTCCCTCCTCTCCATGCACCATCCCATTCTCCTGGTGCTGGCCTTTCTCCTGGCATCACGGTCTTCTCCTTGCATTGTTCCCCCTCTCCTCGCGCCATTCCTTTCTCCTGGTGTCATCCCTTCTTCTGGCATCATCTCTTCCTCCTTGCATCTTCCCCCTCAAGCTCCCCTGGTGGGGCTTGAGGCCATTCCCTCTCGTCCTGTCCCCTGTCCCTTGGGAGAAGAGCCCAGCTCCCTCCTCTCCACAACCTCCTCTCAGGGAGTTGGAGAGAGCAATGAGGTCTCCCCTCAGCCTCCTCTTCTCCAGGCTGAACCCCCCCAGCTCTCTCAGCTGCTCCTCTTCTTCTCCAGCCCCATCACCAGCTTCGTTGCTCTTCTCTGGACTCGCTCCAGAGCCTCAACATCCTTCTGGTGGGGAGGAACCAGAACTGACCCCAGGATTCGAGGAGCGGTCTCACCAATGCTGAGTCCAGAGGGAGAAGAACCTCCCTGGACCTGCTGGTCTCGCCATTTCTGATCCAAGCCAAGATGCCACTGGCCTTCTTGGCCACCTGGGCCACTGCTGGCTGATGTTCAGTCACTGTCAACCCACACCCCCAGGTCCCTCTCTTCCAGGCAGCTTTCCAATCCCTCTCCTCTTGACGGATGTGTGTATGTCCCCATGTCCTCCTGCCCTCAACCAGAGTTTCCCCTTTCAATTCCTCCTGCTCCTGCAATGGAGACCCTCCCTGTCCCCCCACACCAGGAGAATCCATCCATACACTCAGTGGACAGCCGGTGTCACCCCAAGGCCACCAAAGTGGGTTGGAAGGTCCCCCTTGGTACTCTGAGTCCATCACACCAGCACGTCCCCCTGCAGAGCAGCTTCTGGAGGTGGATGTTTACAACTCTGGACCAGCGAGGAGAAGGGACAGGACCAGAGATGCTGGGAGAGGTGGTAGCAGAGGTGGTGGCTGTCCCTGTGCCCTCCCCAGCTGTCCCCTCTCTGCTGATGGGATTCAGGTGCTCATTAGGGTCTGAGAGTCTTAAAATCGTAGCAGCTTTTCCTAATGAGCTGGGAAAAGTCACACCTTGAGCCCAGCGGTGGGGGAGCGAGAGCCCCCGTCAAAGGACTCCACCGGGTTTATGGGGGAGGAAATGGGGTGTGGGGGAGTTGGGGGGCCAGGACCCACATCTGCACAGCAGCAACCCCCCACGCACAGCTTCCATGAGGTCTTCAAACACGTGTGTGGCCCCCCCAAGTTGGGAAAAGACCCCAAGGGATCAGTGCGGTGCTGAGAAAGTCATGATGGGGCTCTGCCCTGGTGAGGAGCATCTTCTGCTCTGCAGCTGTGAGGCCACCTTGGGGATGGGGGTGAGGATGGGGATGGGGATGAGGAGAGGATGGAGATGAGGACGGGGATGAGGAGGGGATGGGGACAGGGATGCAGGTGAAGACAGGGATGGGGATGAAGATGTGATGGGGATGAGGACGGGGACAGGGATGGAGATGATGATGGGGATAAGGATGAGGAGGGGGATGAGGGAAGGATGGGGACAGGGACATAAATGGGAATGAAGATGGGGATGAAGATGGGGATTAGGATGGGGATGGGGATGAGAATGGGGATAGAGATGAAGATGGGGATGAAGAGGGGATGGGGACAGGGATGCAGGTGAGGACAGGGATAGGGATGAAGGTGGGGATGGGAGTGAAATGTGATGGTGATGAGGACGGGGACAGGGATGGGGATGAGGATGGGGATGAAGTTGGGGATGAGGATGAAGATGGGGATGAGGATGAAGATGGGGATGAGGAGAGGATGGGGATGAGGACAGGGATGAAGATGGGGATGAGGACAGGGATGAAGATGGGGATGAGGATGGGGATGAGGAGAGGATGGGGACAGGGACAGGGATGCAGGTGAGGACAGGGATGGAAATGAGGATGGGAGTGGGAGTGAAGATGTGATGGGGGTGAGGATGAGGACAGGGGTGGGGATGAGGATGGGGATGAGGATAGGGATGAAGATGGGGATGAAGATAGGGACGAAGATGGGGATGAGGATGGGGATGAAGATGAGGATGATGAGAGGATGGGGACAGGGACAAGGATGCAAGTGAGAACAGGGATGGGGATGAGGATGGGGATGAAGATGTGATGGAGATAAGGACGGGGACAGGGATGAGGATGAGGTGTTAGTTGAGGATGGGGATGAGGATGGAGATGGGGACGGTAATTGAGACAGAATGGAGATGAGGATGGAGCTAGAGATGGACAGGGACGGGGGCGAGGATGAGGTTGTGGACATGGATGCAGATGAGCATGGGGATGCAGATGAGGATGTGGATGGAGATGAGGACCCCCGAATCCATGGTGCTGGGGCACAGCTGAGCCCAGCACTCCCAGGTGAAAGCTTCTTGGAGGTGTCTTTGCAGCAAAGGCTGGACATAAGGAAAAAAATTTTCACAGAAAGGGTCATTGGTCCCTGTCAGAGGCTGCCCAGGGAGGGGGTTGAGTCACCTTCCCTGGAGGGGTTTAAGGGAAGGGTGGACGAGGTGCTGAGGGACATGGTTTAGTGTTTGATAGGAATGGTTGGACTCGATGATCCGATGGGTCTATTCCAACCTGGTTGTTCTATGATTCTATGAAAATAGCCTGAAAATTCCATAGTGGGCGCTGTGGTGATGCCATAGTCAGGAGGACATCGCCCCAGGGCAAATCAAAGCCCTTGGAGGGGGGACAGAGATGAAAGGGCCACAGATTTGGTGTTATTAGTTCTTAATTACAGGGATAAAAAGCCAGGAGGCCCCACCAGGGCTTGGGATGTTTGGTTAGGAGGTGCTTTCCCCTTTTTTCATTCCCTTTTTCCCTCTTCCTCTGTTTGATGGAGCTCAAACAGCCCCCCGTTGGTGTGCCCACGCAGCGGGGTGGCCCCAGGACCAAGGGTGCTCAGCATCCATGTGCTGGATGGGATCCATCAGATTTGGGATCCAGGAGATGCGAGGCCAAAGTGGGGATACTGGTACCCAGTGGGAGAGCCAGGTGGGAAAATCCTGTCCTGGAGAGCTAGGAGGGGGACGAGGATGAGGATGGGGGACCTCCAAGGTGGAAAAAGACCCCAAGGAATCAGTGCGGTGCTGAGAAAGTCATGATGGGGCCCTGTCCTGGTGAGGAGCATCTTCTTCTACACAGCCATGAGGTCACCTTGGGGATGGGAATGAGGATGGGGAGGATGCAGATAAGGATAAAGAGGGAGTGGGGACAGGGATGGGGACAGGGATGGAGATGAATATTGGAAGGAAATAGTAATTTGGGGGATGATGGCAAGCACACAAGGAGCATGGAAGGGATGGAATGGAGGGGGGGGGCAATGCCCACAAACCAATGCATCCTTTCCCCGAAGTCCTGATTCAGAGCACCCAGGGATGATTCCTGCCTAATTTAAGGTAGAATTGCCCCAAGGCTCCGGCTCCTGAGCTAATTAATAACAATGCTGCTCATTAGCCCTCCGTCAGGCTGTCTGGGCAGGGTGTGGATTGTCTGTCTGCTAGGAAGGACCTAGAAGGTCACCCCCTCTGTCTCCAAACAGCCCCAGGGCCCCCCTTGGAATTTCATCCATCCCTTGTCCTGCAGCATCCCTCTGTCTGGCTGTTGTCCACCTGTCCATCCGTCCATCCAGCCTCTCGGGGCCTTGCAGGCACAAAGTCCCTTTGTATCTACTTGCCATAAGGGTCCTGTGCTTGAAGCTGGTGTTGGGGGCTCCAGGCAACCTTAATTTGCTGGGAGAAGGAGGAATTTCTACCACTTCACCTGAAATGAAAGGGAAAAGCAAAGTGTTTGGACATCCACTGCCATCAAGTGGCTGAGGAGGCTCCAGGCCTGACCCTCACTCCTGCAGATCATGGAATGGTTTGGGATGGAAGGGACCTCAAAGCCCATCCAGGTCCTACCCCCCTGCCATGGGCAGGGACACCTCCCACTGGATCAGGCTGCTCCAAGCCCCATCCAACCTGGCCTTGAATCCCTCCAGGGATGGGGAATCCATGACTTTCCTGAACAACCTGGGCCAGGGCCTCCCCACTCTCATCACAAAGAATTTCTTCCTAATGTCTCATCTAAATCTTCCCCCTTCCAATTTAAAGCCATTCCCCCTCGTCCTGTCACTCCAGGCCCTTGGAAAAAGTCCCTCCCCAGCTTTCCTGGAGCCTCTTCAGGTACTGGAAGCTGCTCTAAGGTCTCCCTGGAGCCTTGTCTTCTCCAGGCTGGACAACCCCAACTCCCTCAGCCCATCCTCAGTGCAGAGGTGCTCCAGCCCTCACATCATCTCCATGACCTCCTCTGGACCCGTTCCAACAGTTCCATCTCCTTCTTACCCTGAGGATTCCAGAACTGGACCCAGGGCTCCAGGTGGGGTCTCACCAGATCAGAGCAGAGGGGCAGGATCCCGTCCCTCGCCCTGCTGGCCATGCTGCTCTGGATCCAGCCCAGGACACGGTTGGTTTCGGGGCTGTGAGTGCACGTTTCCAGCTCCTATCAAGCTTCTCACTCCCCTGCACCCTAAGTCCTTCTCCTCAGAGCTGCTCTCAATCACATCATCCCCCACCCTGGACTGAAACCATGGATTGCCCCAACCAAGGTGCAGGACCTTGCATTCAGATCATTTTCTCTGAACCTCAGATCCTCTCCCAATTAAATCCGTTCTTCCTTTCTCATTATTAATGGTCTCACCACCTGGACTGGGAACGGCCGAGCAAAGCCTTCTCTTAAGCACCATAAGATATGCAGCTCCACTTCTTCTCTTGACAGGCTTGACCCAGCTCTGGGAAGATTTTCTTAAGCAGGACTCACACGTGCACAGGTCACCACCACCACCGGGGCTGTTTGTGGGTGCGAGGAAACAAAAATAAAGCAAATTATCCTTTTTTAAAACCCTGGGAGTGGTTGAATCATAGAGTCGTTTGGTTGGAAAAGACCTTTGAGATCATCTAGTCCAACCATACCTGTCCTCTGCTAAGCCGTATCCCTAAGCATGTCAAGTTGACCCCTGCGGAACTCCCTGCCCAGGAGCTCTTGGAGGCTGAGAGCGTTTGTGGAGGAATTTCTGCAGGTATCAACATCCGTAGCTGTGTGATATGGGAGAAAACGAGCTGTGTCCCAAACCGGGGGAGATCCGGGTGGTTTGGTCCTGGTATGGGTGCCCCCAGGGATGGGATGGGACCCCTGGAGCTGGAATGGGTGGCTGTAGGGCTAAGACAGGTCATCCTGGTGCTGGGATGAACCCCCCTGGAGCTGGGGTGGGTCCCTCTGAAGCCAGATGGGTCCAGTCTAGAGTTGTGATGGGAACCCATGGAGCTGGAATGTGTTTACTGGAGCTGGAATGGGTCCCCATGGAGCTAGGATGGATCTGCTGGAGCGGGGATGGGTCCCCATGGAGCCGGAACGGGTCCACCTGAAGCTGGGATGGGTCCCCATGGAGTTGGAATGGGTCTGCTGGAGCTGGAACGGGTCCCCCAGGGCTGGCATGGGTCACCCTAGAGCTGGAACACGTCACCCCAGTGCTGGGATGGGTCCCTTAGGGCGTCACCCCAGTGCTGGGATGGGTCCCTTAGGGCTGAAATGCATCGTCTCCAGCAGACAGTTGGGAATAAAGATGCCTTCAAGAACTGGAGCAGGAGGGATGTGATCTTTAAAGGGTCAGCACCTTTCCATGCACCTGAAGAGAAACTGGTGGGATTTTTTTGGGTGTAATCTTCCTTATTTTTGTTTTGTGGCTTTTCAGAACCACGCGGTTGGTCGGTGGCTGAGGATAAATCCTGTTCCCCCTGCACTGGTCCTGATCCACACCAGAGCTCTTGTGGATGCTGATGGTGGCAACACAGGTGCTTCCAGCAAAGTCCTTTGCTTGGAGCCTCTGGGAATGATTCCCAAAGGCACCTGAAGTGCTGAGCGTCTCCACCCACAGCATCCCAATCAGTGGGGATCCCAGTTTGCAGCAGAGTCCCAGTCAGGATCCCATTCTGGTTCTCATTCCAGTTCCAGATGGGTTCCAGTTGAGTCCCAGCAGGATCCCGGTCATGGCCCCAGTGAGGTCCTGCTCAGAGTCCCAGTCAGGTCTCAGATGTGTCACAGTTGCCTTCCAGTTAAGGTCCCAGCTGGCTCCCAGTCTGACTGCAGTTTTGTCCCAGTCAGGTCCCTGTTGGATCCAAGTTAGGATCCCAGTCAGATCCCAGTGGGATCCCAATCATGGTCCCAGTTGGGTCCTAGTCACAATCCCAGTGAGGTCTCATCTCAGTCCCAGTTGGGGTCCAGTCACGTCCCAGTTGGGTCCCAGTCATGGTGCCAGTCAAGGTCCCAGGTGAGCCTCATCAGATCCCAGTTGTGGTCCCAGTGATGTCCCAGTTGGGGTCCCAGTCAGATCTCAGCTGGGTCCCAGTCAGATCTCAGCTGGGTCCTCATGGTCCCATTAAGGTCCCAATAAAGCCTCAGTGTGGTCTGAGTGGGGCCCCAGTCAGATCCCAGTTGGGTCCCAGTCACAGCCCCAGTGAGGTTCCATTTGGGTCTCACTGAGGTCCCAGTCAGACCCCAGTTGGGTGCCGGCGGTGCAGTTCCCTCATTGGCCGCCAGAGGGCGCTGCCCGACAGCGCTGAGCGACACGGGGGACGGGGGGACAGAGGGAGGGGACTGGGGGGGACACAGAGGGAGGGGGGACAGTGGGATGTGGGACACTGGGAGGGGACAGAGAGATGGGGGACAGTGGAACGGGGGACAGGGGGTTGGGGGACAAAGGGGTGGGGGACAGTGGGAGGGGAGAGTGGGATGGGGGACAGTGGGAGGGGACAGTGGGATGGGGGACAGCAGGGTGGGGGACAGTGGGAGGTGACAGCAGGGTGGGAGACAGCAGGATGGGGGACACCCCAAAAGGACAGTGGGAAGGGGGACAGCGGGGTGAGGGAAACCAGGAAGGGACATCAGGATGGGACATCAGGAAGGGACAGCGAGGTTGGGGACAGCAAGAGGGGACAGTGGGATGGGGGACAGCAAGAGGGGACGGTGGGATGGTGGCAGCAGGATGTGGGACAACAGGGTGGGAAGGACAGTGGGGTGGGGGACGGTGGGATGGGACACAGAGATGGGGGACAATGGAGTGGGGGAGAGCAAAACAGGGACAGAGGGATGGGACAGAGGGATGGAGAAGAGCAGCGTGGGGGCCACTGGGCTGGGGGGCACCAGGAAAGGACACATGAGGCTGTGACATCCCAGGTATGGGACATGCTAGGATGGGACATACCAGGATGAGGATACATCTAGCTTGTTCCCATTGGGATGGGACACAAAGGGGTGGGTCACACCAGGAGAAGCCACACCAGGATGAGGTTCAGACACAGCTGGATGAGACTCATTGTGGCTCCTCCTGGCCAGGAGGTTTCTCCCAGGATGCCATGTGGATGAAGGATGTCCTCGTGAAGGTGACAATGTGTCCATGCATGGGTGCCACCACTGGCCATGCAGGCTCTAGCTGAGCTTTTGGCTGATAAGGAGATGGTGAGGACCAAGCACAGTGCAGCAAGCCAAGGGCAAAGCAAGGAGAGCATCGCTGCCCTCCTGTGCCCCAGACCACGGGCATTTCCATGGGCCAGAATCTTCCCTGGAGCTCAATCCAAGCCACATGACCTCTACTGGGAGGACTCCATCCATAACATCTCACTTGTTGGCTGATCCCAAAGCGAACTGGCCAAGTTCAGCCCATCACCAGCCAGGAGAACTTCCCACCAGCTCCAAACCTCCCAGCAGACAAGTGGGGATGGAAACTCCTGAGCATCTCTGACCCACACGGACCCACGAACATCCCAGTTAGTGGGGCCCCAGTTAGCCAGCGCCTCTGTTACTAAGTAAGAGATTAAGAGGCATCCCAGTTGGTGGGCAGCGCAGCTACTGGGTTTTCCAGTTAGCGAGTATCCCAGTTGGCGAGCATCCCAACGGATGAACATCTTGTTTAACGGGCTTCCCAGTTAGTGAGAATCCAGAGCTGCAGGCATCCCAGTTGGTGATCATTCCAGTTAGGGGGCATTCCCAGTAGCAGGTATCTCAGCTGCTGAGCATCCCAGTTTGTGAGCATCCCAGTGAGTGAGCATTCCAGTGAGTGAGCATCCCAGTAAGCCATTATCCCAGTTAGTGGGCATCCCAGTGAGAGAGCATCCCAGTGAGTGAGCATCCACAGTACCTGTTGCCCCAGTTAGTGGGCATCCCAGTTAATGAGCATCCCAGTGAGCAATTATCCCAGTTAATGGGTATCCCAGTTAGTGAACATCCCCAGTAGCAGGCATCCCAGTTGGTGAGCGTTTCGGTGAGTGGGCTTCCCAGTTAGAGGGCATTCCAGGTGGTGAGCATCCCAGTTAGTGAGCATTCCAGTTAGTGAGCATCCCAGTGAGTGAGCATCCCCCATAGCTGGCGTCCCAGTTAGTGGGCATCCCAGTTATTGAGCATCCCAGTTTTTGAGCATCCCGGTTAGTGGATATCCCAATTAGTGGGCAGCTAATCCCAGCTGGTAATCATGCCAGTGAGCGGTCATCCCAGTAAGAGATTATCCCAGTTTGTGGGGATCCCAGTTAGTGAACATCCCCAGTAGCAGGCATCCCAGTTGGTGAGCATCCCAGTGAATGTGCTTCCCAGTTAGGGGGCATCCCAGTTGTTGAGTCTCCCAGTTAGTGGGCATCCCAATGAATGATCATCGCAGCGAGTGATCGTCCCAGTTGGTGGGCATCCCAGTTAGTGAGCATCCCCAGTGCAAGCATCCCAGTTAGCGGACACCACAGGTGGTGACGATCCCAGTTAACAGGGACCCCAGTCAGCATGTGGGCTTCAACCAGTCCCCAAATCCCATAAACTGGCCCTACAAGGGCACATCCAGGGGCGGCATCGAGCGGAGGCGATGGGAAGGTCGAGGTTTGTGCTTCTCCACACGCTGATCGTGGGGCAGAGAGGACAAACATGCAGCACGACAGCAGGGAGAGCAGGGACAGGACGAGGGGAAACGGGTTGAAGCTGAAAGAGGGGAGATTGAGATGAGATCTTAGGGAGAAATTCTTCACGCTGAAGATGGTGAGACACTGGCCCAGTTTGCTCAGAGAAGTCGTGGTTGCCCCATCCCTGGAGGTGCTCAAGGCCAGGTTGGATGGGGCTTGGAGCAACCTGGTCCACTAGGAGGTGTCCCTGCCCATGGCAGAGGGGTTGGAACTGGATGAGCCTTAAGGTTCCTTCCAACCCAAACCATTCCACGATCCTATGGTCTCTCCTCTGCTTTACCCCAGGCTGAAGCCTGCTTGGGAGGGCTTGCAGCATCCCCAGAGCTGGATGGACTTTCAGATCTCTTCCTTCCCAAACCATTCCATGATTCTAGGAGTCCATGATTCTATGATCCCACGAGCTCTCCTCCCTTTTACCCCACCAAAACCCGCTGCGTGTGGCATCGCAGCATCCCTGGGGCCACCAGCACCTGTGGGTCCCCCCTTTTTGCTGTTCCCAAACCTGCAAAGGAGTCAACGACCCCCCCTTCCATCCATCTGCCGAGCCGGGAAAAGTCAAAAGCAGTGTCATTGCCAAATCCAGAGGCACCCGTGGAATTGATGGCGACGGATTTCCACTTTTATTTGTCAACAAGGCTCGCTGGCCTCCTCCCCAACCCCGCAAAGCCCCGTTAATCTCCGATACAATTGCAGTTTGCTGTGCAAACAGCACTGAGGGGGGAGCGGAGTGGGGTTTGCATCAAAAATCTCTCATTTGGGGGTGGCCAGGAGCCTCGTGGCTAAGCCAGCGAGTGAATCGCGGCATCGCTAACGCCGGATTGAAACGATTGCGAAGCAATTGCCCTTCAATAACCCTAATCCTCCGCTCTGAATAGGGGAGTTTTAACTCCTGGCCATACCGCTCACCTTATTATCTATTGATTGACTTTTAGAAAGGGTAATAACGGAAAGAGATTGATGCTCGGAATCGCGCCCGGAGATCAAACGCAGCCCAGGGTGGGATTGGCCGTGTAGGATCTGATGGATAAACCCCCCAGCTTTGATTTTCCCCTCCCAACGCGGAGATGGAGGAGAAGGGGTGACGGAGGGCAAGGAGATGGGGAAAGAGGAGGGAGGGTGAGCGGCAGCCTCCGTCCCTCCCTGCTCCGCCGAACAATCAGAATAAAAGCAAATTATTTCTCCTATTTCCCTTCCCGAGATGAACGATAAACTGTCCATCCCCGAAAAGTCACTGATAACACCTCTAATTTCACTGGAAGGTCTAAAAAATGCCATTTCTACGCAAAACAGGGCGACGCTCTCCTCCCCGGCTGCTTTTGATAAATGTGGGGTTGGTTTTTTTTCTTTTTTCCTTTTATTTTTTGCCTTTTTAATTTTTTTTTTCACCTATTTCCTTCTTGGTCTGCGAGGGGAAATGCCCCCGGAGCTACGAACAACGCACAATAAAGCAAAATCATATTTTAGTCAAAATAGGCAGACGGCGCTCGCAGCCAACTTTCAAATTAGCATTTTGAGGGCAAATATGCAGCCAATTTGAGATAATGAGGCCTGATTATTCAATCCAATGAATGTTAAATAGGCAGCGAGGGCGCCCGCGTCTTATCTCCCCCGCTTTCGATTTATTTTAGTTTAGTTTAGTTTTAATCGTTTCCCATTTGAACTCTTTATTTGTCTTGGCTCCAGGTCCGCCCCCCCCGCCCCATTCCTGGGCATCCCTGAGCTGCCAGCTGGGATTTTGCAGTGCAAAATCACTGGGAAGGACCTGCCAAGCCCTTTGCAACCTGTTTTCTGGGAAGATTTTGTAGTTTGTCCCCCAAAAAGTAGAGTGTGGAGAGGTTTGGGTGCTGCTCTCAGACCTGGTCTGTGTGTCCGTCTCTGAAATTAAGGGATATTTGGGTGCCAGGACAGACACTGAAGAGGTTGCATCCCCGGCTCTGGCTCGTCTTTCATCCCTTCCCATTAATCCCAGAGTTGTCTGTGCAGGTGCTGCTGTGGTTGCTGCCACCTTGGGTCTCAGCACCCGTCGTATAAGGAAACCACACAGCAAATGAGAACCTGCCTGGCCCTGCTGGCCACGCTGTTTCTGATCCAAGCCAAGATACCGTTGGCCTTCTTGGCCACCTGGGCCACTGCTGGCTCATGTTCAGTCGCTGTCAACCAACCCCCCCAGGTCCTTCTCCTCCAGGCAGCTTTCCAGCCAGGCTTCTCCTAGTCTGGAGCTGCTCAGGGTTGTTGTGCCCCAAGGGCAGGACCCGGCATTTGGCCTCGTTAAACCTCATCCCATTGGTCTCAGCCCATGGATCCAGCCTGTTCAGATCCCTTTGGAGCCTCCTGACCCTCCAGTAGATCGACACTTCCATCCAGCTTGGTGTCATCCCCAAACTTGCTAAGGGAGCACTCGATGCCTTCATCCAGGTCGTTGATAAAGACATTGAACAGGGCTGGACCCAGCACTGAGCCCTGGGGAACCTCACTTGGAACTGGCCTCCAGCTGGATTTAACTCCATTTCCCACCACTCTCTGGGCCCTCCAGCCAACCAGTTTTCCACCCAGGAGAGTGTGCGCCCGTCCAGGCCAGAGGTGACAGTTTCCGAAGCAGAATGCTGGGAGAAACTGTCAAAGGCTTTACTGAAGTCCAGGAAGATGCATCCACAGTCTTCCCCTTGTCCAGCAGCCGAGTCACTTTGTCATAGAAGGTGATCAGGTTAGTTTGGCAAGACCTGCCTTTTGTGAACCTGTGTTGACTGGGCCTGATCCCCTGGTTCTCTTGCATGTGCTTCACGATCGCACTCAAGATCAGCTGCTCCATGACTTTCCCTGGCACTGAGGTCAGACTGACAGGCCTGGAGTTCCCTGGATCCTCCCTGCGACCCTTCTTGTAGATGGGCGCAAATAATGAAGTTATCATCATTCTCCTGCTCCTGGCTGGTGAGGAAGCTGGGTTAGGTGAGACCTTCATCAAGGATGCCGTCGCCATCCTATTTAGGAGAGCTCCAAGATGAACCGGGGGAGACGCACGGTGGCCACGAAGGACGAGGAAGTGAAAATAGAATCATGGAACGGTTTGGGTTGAAAGGGACCTTAGA
Organism: Clamator glandarius; assembly: GCA_033459285.1. Lineage (NCBI taxonomy): Eukaryota > Metazoa > Chordata > Aves > Cuculiformes > Cuculidae > Clamator > Clamator glandarius. Next base: position 275,347 of record JAUNZM010000801.1, read on the forward strand.
GCCCATCCCGTTCCATGGAAAGGGACGCCTCCCACTGGATCCAACTGCTCAAAGCCGCCTCTAACTTGGCCTTGAACATCTCCAGGGGTTGTGCAACTTGGGCCAGGGCCTCCCTATCCTCACAGGGAAACATTTCATCCTAAGTGGTGGCTGCCCCATCCCTGGAGGGGTTCAAGGCCAGGTTGGATGGGGCTTGGAGCAGCCTGATCCAGTGGGAGGTGTCCCTGCCCATGGCAGGGGGTGCGACTGGATGGACTTTGAGGTCCCTTCCAACCCAAACTATTCCATGGTCCTATAAGAGCTGGGGAGCAGCACAGGGAAGGCAAAGGAGACAGAAAACCCACCGCGATTCCAAGGGCAAGGATGGAAAAGAGCGGAGAGGAGGCGCTGCAGCCAGAGGAGAGATAATCACAAAGCAAAAATAAGGGGCAAAAAAACAATAAAAGACGGCAAAATCAAAAGCAGATGCTGAGGAGGGATAAGAGGCGGCTGGCGGAGCGGGGCAGGCACCGGACTGGAGGGATAATTGGATTTCGGTTCATCTCGAGGGCGATAAGAAATCCCCATGTGGGTTTTTATTCCTACACGAAGCGTATTTGAATGTGGGATTTGAATATGACCAGGGCAGCGCATCCTGCCCAGAAATAGATGAGTTTCTGAGTTGTTTTTTATTATTATTTTTTTATCCCTATTTTACCTCATTTCATACCCTCCCTTGGAGGATTTTTGGGGCAGAACGTGGATATTCCTGCACTCAGCAGCTTCGGACTCATTGGCAGCTGTTGGGGGGGAGCGGGAGAGGTGGGAACCCCTAAAAGCAGAGAGGGGGGATGCAGCAACTCCAAAGGGGACAGAGTTGACCCTAAAGGCGATACAGAAACTCAGAGGGGATGCAGAAACCCCAGAAGGGACAGAGTGACCCCAAAGGGGACACAGAAATCCTAGAGGGGACACAGAAACCCCAAAAGAGACAGAGTGACCCTAAAGAGGATGCAGTGACCTCAGATGGGATGTCTCAAAGGGAACAGAGTGACCCCAGAAGGGACATAGTGACCCCAAAAGGGACAAAGTGACCCCAAAGGGGATGCAGAAACTGAGAGGGGACACAGAAACCCCAAAAGGGATGGAGTGACCCTGGAGGGGATGTAGAAATCCTAGAGGAGACATAGAAACTCCAAAAGGGACAGAGTGACCCCAAAGGGGATGAAGTGACCCCAGAGAGGACACAGAAATCTCAAAGGGGTTGTGGTGACCCTCAAAGAGACAAAATAACCCCAAAAGGGACACAGTGACCCCAAAAGGGACATAGAAAGCCCAAGAGGGATATAGAAACCACCAAATGGGATAGAGTGACTCCAAAAGGGACAGAGTGACCCCAAAAAGATGCAGAAATCCCCGAGGGGACACAGAAACCCCAAAAGGGACAGAGTGATCCCAAAGGGGGTGCAGTGACCTCAGAGGGCACACAGCAACCCCCAAGGTGACACAGTAACACCCACAGGGACACATTGACCCCCAAAGTGATGCAGAAACCCCAAAAAGGACATGACAAAATCCACGGGGACACAGAGACCCCAGAGGGGACACAGAAATCCCAGGGGGGACACAACAAATCCCAAAGGGACAGAGCAAACCCCAAGGGGACGCAGCAATGCCAAGGGGATACAGCAACCCCTAAAGTGATGCAGAAACCCCAAAAGCGACATAACAAAACCCACAGGGACACAGAGACCCCAGAGGGGACACAGTCCTCAGAGGGGATGTAGTAACCCCAAAAAGGATAGGGTGACCCCAAAGGAGACACAGCAAATCCTGTAGGGACACAGCAACCCCAAAAGTGGTTCAGAAACCCCAAGAAACATAACAAGGGACACAGAGACCCCAGAGGGGATGCAGCCACCTCTGAGGGGACACAGAAATCCCAGAGGGGACACACCAAATCCCAAAGGGACATACCAAATCCCAAAAGATCGTCACCCCCCATGCAAAGCCCCACAACCCCGTCAGGTCACCCTGCGTCCCCGAGCGGAACGGGCGATTCCAGCCCCTGGGGAGAGAACGTGGAATCCAAGGAAGCAAAAACCCATTGCGGCTGGTTTGATGCTGGAGATGGGAGCGATAGAGCAGAGCTGCCCAAGCCTGGCTGATTAACCCAGGAGACCCCAAACAGCCCTTATCGCTCCGACATCGGAGCCCCCGGGGCTCGGGTCACCCCGACCGTGAGCACCCAAGATGCTGGTACGGAGCACGGCGGCTCCAGCACGGCTTCTTGGCGTGACCTTGCTTGAGGGATCATGGAATATGGGGTTGGGTTGCGCCGTGGAGTTACTAGGGTCACCGGAGAGGTTTTTAATTGCTTATTAGGACTGGAGCCGTGGTGAGGACGTGGTTGTCACCGTGTCCAGCTGCTGCGTGGGAAACGCTGCTGGGAATTGGGGAGAGGAGAGGGTGGCTTGATGGCACCATCGGAGAAGTGTGGAATGGGTTGGGTTGGAAGGGACTTCAAAGCCCATCTAGTTCCAACCCCTCTGCCATGGGCAGGGACACCTCCCACTGGACCAGGGGCTCCAAGATCCATCCAACCTGGCCTTGAACACCTCCAGGGATGGGGCAGCCACCCCTGCTCTGGGCAGCTGGGCTGGGGTCTCATCACCTTCATCATGAAGAATTTCTCCCTAAGATCTCACCTCAATCTCTCCCTCTTTCAGCTCAAAACCATTCCCCCATGTCCCATCCCTGTGCTCCCCGATCAAGAGCCCCTCCCCAGCTTTCCTCCAGTCCCTTTCCATCCTGGAAGCTGCTTGATGGAATCGTTATCCGGTGATGCTGGTAATTGTCCACCCATGGGTGAAGCAGCTGGGAACACAGGGATGGAAGCGACCTGCCCCGCAGAGCTCCTGGCTGGGGTCAGGGTGGGGTGCAAGGGGTTCCAGTGGGAAACAGAGCAAGGACACGCATGGACACAGGTGGACACGGAGGCATGGACGTGCAGGTATGGACACCTATAGGACACAGCTGGACATGCAGACATGGACATGCATTGACACATGTGGACATGGAGGCTTGGACATGCGTGGACATACATGGACATGGAGGCATAGACACATGTGGACTCACATGGACATGGAGGCATGGACATGCATGGACACGCATGGACATGGAGGCTTGGACATGCATGGACACACATGGACATGGAGGCTTGGACATGCATGGACACGCATGGACATGGAGGCTTGGACATGCATGGACACACATGGACATGGAGGCTTGGACATGCATGGACACACATGGACATGGAGGCTTGGACATGCATGGACACACATGGACATGGAGGCATGGACATGCATGGACATGGAGGCATGGACATGCATGGACACGCATGGACATGGAGGCTTGGACATGCATGGACACACATGGACATGGAGGCTTGGACATGCATGGACACACATGGACATGGAGGCATGGACATGCATGGACATGGAGGCATGGACATGCATGGACACACATGGACATGGAGGCATGGACATGCATGGATATGGAGGCTTGGACATGCATGGACACACATGGACATGGATCCTTGGACATGCATGGACACACCTGGACATGGAGGCATGGACATGCATGGACATGGAGGCTTGGACATGCATGGACACATATGGACATGGAGGCATGGACATACATGGACATGGAGGCATGGACACTCATGGACACGCATGGACATGGAGGAAAGGACACACATGGATATGTGGACATGGAGGAATGGACAAGCATGGACATGGAGGCTTAGACACACATGGACACGGAGGCTTGGACATACATGGATATGGAGGCTTGGACAAGCAAGCACAGACACACGTGGACACATGTGGACATGGAGACATGGACAAGCATGGACAGACTTGGACATGGAGGCATGGACATGCATGGATATGGAGGCTTGGACATGCATGGACACGCATGGACATGGAGGCATGGACATGCATGGACATGGAGGCTTGGACATGCATGGATATGGAGGCTTGGACACACATGGACATGGAGGCTTGGATATGCATGGACACATATGGACATGGAGGCATGGACACTCATGGACATGCATGGACATGGAGGAAAGGACACACATGGATATGTGGACATGGAGGAATGGACAAGCATGGACATGGAGGCTTGGACATGCATGGATATGGAGGCTTGGACAAGCAAGCACAGACACACGTGGACACATGTGGACATGGAGACATGGACAAGCATGGACAGACATGGACAGACACGGACACACAGGCATGGACACATTGACACACGTGGACACAGAGGCCTTGGCATGCACGGAGATACATAGACATGGAGGCATGGACACATGTGGACATGGAGGCATGGACACGCGTGGACTCACATGGACATGGAGGCATGGGCACTCAAGTTCATGATTGCACACACACAGACACGCATGGTCGTGCTTGCTCATACATGGACACACGTGATCACACTTCCACACGCACGGAGACACTTGCACATGCAGGGACACACGAGCTCATGATTGCACATGCACAGATGGCCTTGCACACGCGTGGAGACATATGGGGAGGCTTGCACACGCGTGGGCACACATGGACATGCGTGCACACGCACGAACACACAAGTGCTCGCTTGCACATGCATGGACAGACGTGATCATCCTTGCACAGACATGGAGAGAGAAGCCTGTGCTTTTGCACACATGGACACGCTTGCACATGGACACACGTGGTCACGATTGCACACGCATGGACATGCTTCCACACGTATGGACACACACATGGACACGCCTCTGTAGGAACAGATACACATCGACACACTTGCACACGCACGGTCACACTCGCACACGATTGCGCACACATGGACACGCGTGCACACACCTGGTCACACACACGCAGGGGCACACGAGCTCACAATCACAGCAGCCCGGGGTCCCCATCACCCCCCTCTTCCATCCTCTGAGAACCGCCTGGAGTCGTGGCTTGGAGCAGGGGCGTGGCTTGGAGCAGGGGGCGTGGCTTGGAGCAGGGGCGTGGCTTGGAGCAGGGGCGTGGCTTGGAGCAGAGGGCGTGGCTTGGAGCAGGGGGCGTGGCTAGGAGCAGAGAGCGTGACTTGCATCGGGGGCGTGGCTTTGGTGAAGGGGCGTGCTTTGCCCTCAGTGGGCTGGCTTGCAGGGGGCGTGGCTTCTACGAGAGGCGATGTGGCCCGTGCCATGATGTCTATATCGAGGGACTTGCCAAAGGGGGCGTGGCTTGTACGAGAGGGCGTGGCCTATGCCGGGGCGTCTTGATCGAGGGATGTGGCTTCTCATAGGGGTGGTGGCTTACCCGAGAGGGCGTGGCTTGCCTAAGGGGGCGTGGTTTGTACTTGATTGCTCATAGAGGGGCGTGGCTTATACTAGAGTGTGCATTAGAGGGGCGTGGTTTGTCTGAGAGGGGCGTGGCTTTCCCTAGAGGGCGTGGCTTGTTCGGGGATTGCTTGATCAAGGAGTGTGGTTTGTCTGAGAGGGTGTGGTTTGCCTTGGGGAGTGGCTTGTCCAGGGGCGTGGCTTGCATGGGGATGGCTTGGTACAGGGATGGGTTGATCGATGTGCATGGTTTTTCCTAGAAGGGCGTGGCTTCTCCAATAGGGCGTGGCTTCCATGACGGGGCATGCCTTGTCCTTGAATTGCTCGTTAAAGGGAGTGTGGTATGTCTGAGAGGGGCGTGGCTTGTCTGAGAGGGGGCAAGGCCTGTAGAGAGGGTGTGGCCTGTTTGGAGTCCTCCTTAAAGGGGGCGTGACTTGCCCTGGGGGAGTGGTTTGCCTGATAGGGGCGTGGCTTGACCAAGAGGGCGGGGCTTATGGTTAATTACTAGTCAGAATTTGCACGGCTTGCCTGAGGAGGCGTGGCTTGTGTTCAGAATACTAATCAGAGGGGGCGTGGATTGTCATAGGGGCGTGGCTTATCCAAAGGTGGCGTGGCTTGCCAGAGGGGGCGTGGCTTGTTTGAGAATGGTTTGTCCAAGGAGGCGTGGTTTGCATGAAAGGGACATGGCTTGCCCAAGAGGGTGCGGCTTGTGCTTAGGTGTCTTGACCGAGGGGGTGCAGCCTGCCCGAGGGGGAGTGGTTTGTCTGAGAAGGGCGTGGCTTCCACGAGGGGGCGTGGTTTCGTCGGAGAGGGGCGTGGCTTCCACGAGTGGGCGTGGTTTGTCCTTGAATTGCTCATAGAGGGGCGTGGCTTGTTCTAGGTGGCGTGGCTTGTGCTGGGATGGCATGATCGAGGGCCTAGGTTTGACTGAGGGGGAGCAGGTTGTCCTGGGGGCGTGGCTTCCACGAGGGGCGCGTGGTTTGCACGGGACTTGCTCGATGAGAGGGCGTGGCTTGTCCTAGGGGGCGCGGCTTGTGTCGGGACGGCCTGATCGAGGGGCTAGGTTTGTCTGAGGGGCGTGGCTTCCGCGAGGGGGCGTGGCTTACCGAGGGGGCGAGGCTTGTGCCGGGATGGCTTGATCGAGGGCCTAGGTTTGCCTGAGGGGCGTGGCTTCCGCAAGGGGGCGTGGCTTGCCGTGGGGGCGTGGCTTTGTGCTGGACGGCTTGATCGCGTGGCGTGGTTTATGCCGGAGGGGGGGCGGCTCGTGCAATAGGGCGTGGTTTGCCCGAGGGGGCGTGGCTGGTGCGAGAAGGGCTCGGCCGAGGGGCGTGGCCTTGCCTCTGGGGGGCGTGTCCCGGGCCGGTCCCGCTCCCTGCGCGCTGCGGGGCGGGGCCGCCGGGGTCGCTCTGTGTGCGCCGGGGCTGCGGCTGCGGAGCGGGGCCCGGGTCCGGCCGCTCGGCTCCGGTTCCCCCCCCCCCCCCCCCCCTCTCTTCTCCCTGTCCCCTTCCCTCCATGGCGCTGGTGCGGGCCGGTCCCCTCCCCGCCGAGGGCTCCCCGGCCTGGCTCCCCACGCACGTCCAGGTGACGGTGCTGCGGGCCCGGGGGCTGCGCTGCAAGGGCGGGGGGAAGCCGGGCACCAGCGACGCCTACGCCGTCATCCAGCTGGGCCGCGAGAAGTACAGCACCTCGGTGGCCGAGAAGAGCTCGGGCGACCCGGAATGGAAGGAGGAATGCGCCTTCGAGCTACCCCCCGAGCCCTCCGCCGCCGCCCCGGGGCTGCTGCTCACCGTCATGCACCGGGCCCTGGTGGGCATGGACCGGTTCCTCGGGCAGGCGCGGGTCCCCCTCGAGCCGGGGCTGCAGAGCGGACGGGCGCCCCTCGAGCGGTGAGTGCCCAGCGCCCGTGGGGCGGGGAGCACTGGGGAGGGTGGCCTGGGGCGCTGGGAGCACTGGGGAGGGTGTCGTGGGGCGCTGGGAGCAGTGGGGAAGGTGGCCTGGGGCGCTGGGAGCACTGGGGAGGGTGTCGTGGGGCGCTGGGAGCAGTGGGGAGGGTGTCGTGGGGCGCTGGGAGCAGTGGGGAGGGTGTCGTGGGGCGCCGGGAGCAGTGGGGAGGGTGGCCTGGGGCGCTGGGAGCAGTGGGGAGGGTGGCCTGGGGCGCTGGGAGCAGTGGGGAGGGTGGCCTGGGGCGCCGGGAGCAGTGGGGAGGGTGGCCTGGGGCGCCGGGAGCAGTGGGGAGGGTGGCCTGGGGCGCCGGGAGCAGTGGGGAGGGTGGCCTGGGGCGCTGGGAGCAGTGGGGAGGGTGGCCTGGGGCGCCGGGAGCAGTGGGGAGGGTGGCCTGGGGCGCCGGGAGCAGTGGGGAGGGTGGCCTGGGGCGCCGGGAGCACTGGGGAGGGTGGCCCGGGGCACCGGGAGCACTGGGGAGGGTGGCCCGGGGCACCGGGAGCACTGGGGAGGGTGGCCTGGGGCACCGGGAGCACTGGGGAGGGTGGCCTGGGGCGCCGGGAGCACTGGGGAGGGTGGCCCGGGGCACCGGGAGCACTGGGGAAGGTATCCTGGTACACTGGGAGCACTGGGATGCACGTTGTGGGGTGCTGGGATGCGTGTCGTGGGGCGCTGGGAGCACTGGGATGCGTGTCGTGGGGTGCTGGGAGCACTGGGATGCGTGTCGTGGGGTGCTGGGAGCACTGGGATGCGTGTCGTGGGGTGCTGGGAGCACTGGGATGCGTGTCGTGGGGCGCTGGGAGCACTGGGATGCGTGTCGTGGGGCGCCGGGAGCACTGGGATGCATCTCATGGGCCCCTGGGAGCACTGGGATGCATGTCATGGGGCCCTGGGAGCACTGGGATGTATGTTATGGAACACTGGGAGCACTAGGATGCGAGTTATGGAGCAGTGGGACCACTAGGATGCGTGTCATGGGGCGCCGGGACCACTGGGATGCGTGTTATGGAGCAGTGGGACCACTGGGATGCGTGTCATGGGGCACTGGGAGCACTGGGATGTGTGTTATAGAACGCTGGGAGCACTGAGCTGCATGTCATGCAGCACTGGGGTGTGTATCATGGAGCGCTGGGAGCACTGGGATGCATGTCGTGGGGAGCTGGAGGCACTGAGATGTACATTGTGGAACACTGGGAGCACTGGGATGCACGTCATGGAACATTGGGAGCACTGGAGTGGCTGTCATGGAACACTGGGAGCACTTGGATGCATGTTATGGGGCAGTGTGGGGCACTGGGAGCACTGGGGTGTGTTTTGTGGGGCATTGGGAGCACTGGGGTGAGTGTCATTGGGTGCCGTTGTGCCCTGGATGGGTGTCATGGGTCCTCCGTTCCTTGGGATGAGTGTCATGGGTCCTTGGATGGGTATCCTGGATCCTGTGTGCCTTGGGATGGGCATTATGGGATGCCTGAAACGGGCATCATGAGGTCTCTTGGATGAGCATCATGGGGTGCCTGGGATGGGTGTCATGAGGTCTCTTGGATGGGTATCATGAGGCCTCTTGGATGGGCGTCATGGGATGCCTGGAATGGGTATCATGAGGTCTCTTGGATGGGTATCATGAGGCCTCTTGGATGGGCGTCATGGGATGCCTGGAATGGGCACCATGAGGTCTCTGGGATGGGTGTCTAGGTTCCTGTGTGCCTCGGGATGGGCATCGTGGGGTCCATGTATGGTCCAGGAATGGCTTTGCAGGAGGTCCTCCACCATCAATGGTTGGACTTGATGATCCTGTGGGTCCTTTCTAACCTAGTGATTCCATGATTCTCTGATCCCAGGGACTGTGCCTGCCCCAGGAAGGGAGACTGGATGTTGCAGGGCCCATGGGTGCCCTGGGAAGGGTGGCACAGGCTCCGTGTATGGACTTGGAAGGGCGTTGCAGGATCCAGGCTATCCCAAGGCCTATGGATGCTCCAGGAAGGACATCATGGGAGATAGGAAACCACATGTGCTCCAGGAAGGGATCTATCATGGGGTCCTTCTTCCCCCTGAGCAGGAGGTCCTGGGGGTCAGGGTGCCACGAGATCCCTCCGCATCGCAGGAAGGTCCTTGCAGGGTATGACCCTCCTCGGCAAGCTGAGGTGGTTTGTCCTTTGGTGGCCTTGCAGCCCACACTGTCTTGATGGGGCCGTCACGGAATCACGGAATGGGTTGGGTTGGACAGGACCTCAAAGCCCATCCAGTTCCAACCCCTCAGCCATGGGCAGGGACACCTTGCTGGTGCGGGATTCGCTGCTCTTCCTTCTTCTCCTAGAAGAGTTTAAAACAATAATCAATGTTTTCAAACCGTTGCCAGGCAGAGAAATCCAGGAACATGGATGAAATTCCATTAGGGAAGAAGCTTTTTTGAGCTTTGCTCCATGCAGACCTAGCTGGGCAGCTGTGCTCCTCCAGGAGCGTCCAAGTTGCTTGCTGGCTCCCAGGACCTGTGGAATAGGAATGTTTTTTGATTGATAGGAATGTTTTTTGATTGATAGGAATGTTTTTTGATTGATAGGAATGTTTTTTGATTGATAGGAATGTTTTTTGATAGGAATATTTTGATGGGAATGGTTGGACTTGCTTTGATGGGCATGGTTGGACTTGATGATCCAGTGGGTCTTTTCCAACCTAGTGGTTCTGTGAATTCACCTGGCTCGCTGCCTGAAGCTGCAGGCTGGGAGAGGAGCCCACTCTGAGCGTGGCTGAGGTGGTGGAGGGAGCACCAGGGCTGAGCAGGTGCTTCAACAAGGAGGTTCAACGAGGCCAAGTGCTGAGTCCTGCATTTGGGACACAACAACCCTGAGCAGCTCCAGCTTGGGGCAGAGCGGCTGGAAAGGTGCCTGGTGGGAAAGGACCTGGGAGTGTTGGTTGACAGAAGCTCAACGTGATCCAGCAGTGGCCCAAGTGGCCAAGAAGGCCAATGGCATCTTGGCTTGGATCAGAAACGGCGTGGCCAGCAGGAGCTGGGAAGGGATTGTGTCCCTGGGCTCAGCACGGGTGAGGCTGCACCTTGAATCCTGGGTTCAGTTTTGGACCCCTCACTCCAAGAAGGACATTGAGGGGCTGGAGAGCATCCATGGGGAAGGGGCTGGAGAACAAGGGTTGTGAGAGGTGGCTGAGGGAGCTGAGGTTGTTTATCCTGGAGAAAAGGAGGCTGAGGGGAGACCTCATCACTGTCTACAACTGCCTGAAAGGAGGTTTTAGTGAGGTGGATGTTGGTTTCTTCTCCCAGGTTACAGGTGATGGGACAAGAAGAAATGGCCTCAAGTTGCCCCAGGGCAGGTTCAGATTGGACATCAGGAAAAATTTCTTGATGGAAAGGGTTCTCAGACCCTGGCAGAGGCTGCTCAGGGAGGTAGTGGTGCCCCCATCCCTGGAGGGGTTTAAAAGCCTGGTAGATGAGGTGCTCAGGAATCTAGTTTAGTAGTGGTCAGATACGGTTGGACTCGATGATCTCAAAGGTCTTTTCCAACCAAGTAATTCTCTGATGAGCATGAAAAGGGGTTGGAAATGCTTTTCCTGTGGAGAAACACGGCTCGTTTGCCTCTGCACCCTGTGGAGATTCCTCCTTGCCCTAAAATGGGAGTGTGGGCACGGAGGAGAAGTGACGAACCCCGGTGTAAGCGTCTGAGTGTTTTCCCTCTGGCATTTCTTTTGCTTTTCTTAGCGCTGCTAGGAGAACGGGAGACGTTCGAGGAGCTGGATCGGAATTCTTCGGGTTTAATTCAAACCAGCGTTGTGCGCAGAGTTCAGAGCGAGCTGATCCCACAGCCTTTTGAGACGTGAAGTAGAATCATAGGGACCTCAAAGCCCATCCATGCGTGGCAGGGACACCTCCCACCAGACCAGGCTGCTCCAAGCCCCATCCAACCTGGCCTTGGACACCTCCAGGGATGGGGCAACCTGGGCTAGAGCCTCACCAAATAACTTCCCATCCTCTCTTTGTGCTTCGGTAGCCGGGGTAGGAGCCGAGCCCTTGTCTCAAAGGTCTCAGCGTCAGGGGCCATTAATCCCATGGGTGCAACGTCCAACGCAGCTGGACTCCAGGTCCTAGTGGTCCCATTGGTGCAGCCTGAGAACAGGATCCAGGTTGTGAGGCAGGAGACCCTCAGGATTTTTTCTCTCTGGCTCCCTCCCTTCCTGTAGCTTCGCTTGCGTAAGGAAAATTAACTTCCCCTCGTGCTGTTGAGGATCACAAGAGCTTTTAAGGCTCTTTATCTTCAACCTTGGCCCCTGGAGATGGAAGTGAGCATGGAAAAACGTGATGGAGAGCTCTCCTCCTGTGCTCCAGGCGTCTCCATTTCCTTGAACCCTATGCCGGAAGGTGTCTGGAGGGTGGGTGGCTGGTCTGAGTGGGGAAGGGGCTGCACCTTTTGCTGGAGTGGAGTCGTAAGTGCTGGACCTCATCCATCCGAGTGGGAAAAGGGTTTGGGGGAGCCCCAAGGCTCTGGCTCTGCAAGCCCCCCAAGCTCCCAACCGACTTCTGCTGTGTGGTTCAACCCCACGGCGGACAACTGTGTTTAGGAGAACATTTAGTCCCAGATTAAAAAGCAGCAAAACAAACTCAGGCTCCTCGTCTCTGGGACTCAACCACGAGCGCACCCAGGCGTGTGCGGCAGAGATAACCGTGAGCCCTAGAGGAGGGATGGGTGAGGTCAGGCTCAGCCGTACTGTCTCCGGTTCTGGAATCCCCAACATAAGATGGAGGTGGAGCTGTTGGAACAGGTCCAGAGGAGGACATGAAGATGATGTAGGGGCTGGAGAACCTCTGCTACGAGGCCAGGCTGAGAGAGTTGGGGTTGTTCAACCTGGAGAAGAGAGAGCTTCAGGGAGTCCTTAGAGCAGCTTCCAGTACCTGAAGGGACTCCGGAAAAGCTGGGGATGGGCTTTTTCCATGGTCGTGGAGTGATAGGATGAGGAGGAATGGCTTTAAATTGGAAGGGAGAAAATTTATATTGGATGTTAGGAAGAAATTCTTGATAATAAGGGTGGTGAGGCTCTGACCCAGATTGCGCAGAGGAGTTGCAGCTGCCCCATCCCTGGAGGTGTTCAAGGACAGGTTGGATGGGGCTTGGAGCAGCCGGATCCAGTGGGAGGTGTCCCTGCCCATGGCAGGGGGGTTGGGACTGGATGGGCTTTGAGGTCCCTTCCAACCCAAACCATTCCATGATTCTATGATTCCATCTGCGTTCCTCGCTCCTGGGTATAAAACTGGTGCCAATTGGAATGGGACCCTGCTTGAGTAAAGCCCTCGATTGTCAGCGTGTTGACCTTGCTCTCATTTTCCTGCTGTTTTTTGTTGCATGGAAACTTCATCAGCGATGATTTTTAGACTTGTTTTCAGTTTGATGGAAAATGTTCGTCAAACTTGGACTCTGTCAGCTGGCGCCTGGGGGTGTTTATGAGCTGCCTTGTTCAGCTGAATCTCTCGATCCTCTTGCTTGGGACGAAATCAGCTCTTCTCCTTGGAGAAGAGGAGGCTGAGGGGAGACCTCATTGCTCTCTCCAACTACCTGAAAGGAGGTTGTGGAGAGGGGGGAGCTGGGCTCTTCTGCCAAGGGACAGGGGACAGGACTAGAAGGAATGGCCACAAGCTCCACCAGGGGAGGTTTAGGCTGGACATTAGGAAAACATTTTTCATGGAAAGGGTGATTGGTCCCTGGCAGAGGCTGCCCAGGGAGGGGGTTGAGTCCCCTTCCCTGGAGGGGTTTAAGGGACGGGTGGACGAGGTGCTGAGGGTCATGGGTTAGTGACTGATGGGAATGGTTGGACTCGATGATGTGGTGAGTCTCTTCCAACCTGGTGATTCTAGGATTCTATGATTTGGTGGTTTTGGGCATCCAAGGCTTGTCCCACTCTCAGCCAGCTCCAAGGGTAGGTGAGCAAAGCGATGGTGCTGAGCATTGTTTATGGTTGGACTTAATAATCTCAAAAGTCTTTTCCAACCTAGCGATTCTATGATTCCATGATCATTTCTCCCTTCCCTCCTGAGCTGGGTAGAGCTTTTATTTTTAACCCGTGCCTTTTACTGATGATCCTCATGTGCACAGACAAAGAGTTGGGGTTGTTCAGCCTGGAGAAGAGAAGGCTCCAGGGAGACCTTAGAGCACCTTCCAGTACTGAAAGGGGCTCCAGGAAAGCTGGGGGGGCACTTTTCCCAAGGGTCTGGAGTGATGGGACGAGGTGAAATGGCTTTAAATTGGAAGGGGGGAGATGGAGATTGGATATTAGGAAGAAATTCTTCATGATGAGGGTGATGAGGCCCTGGGACAGGTTCACCTGGAGATGTTAAAGGCCAAATTGGACGAGGCTTTGAGCAGCCTGATCCAGGGGAAGGCGTCCCTGCTCGTGGCAAGGGTGGGACTGGATGAGCTTTAGGATCTCTTCCAGCCCAAACCGTTCTATGGTTCTATGAAAGAAGAGCTGAGCCCAGCAGAAGAGGGGTTTTTTTTCTGTACTCACGAAGCAGCTATCGCTTCTGCTTCCTGGCATCCAGGAAATGTGGTTACAATCCATTGCGAGGGCCCATCCTGCCTTCCCTGTTGCGTGGCAGCGAGCCGGGGAACGTTACCTCCACATCCACCCCTGTCAGCAGAATGTCTTGGCAGGGTGGTGGGAATGCCTCCAACACAAGAGCTTCACCCAACATCCATCAGGCTGTGTTTTCTCCTGAATAACAAGTGATAGGACAAGAGGAAATGGCCTAGAGTCGCACCAGGGGAGGTTCAGATTGGTCAATAGGGGAAAATGCATTTCTGAAAGGGTGGTGAAGCGTTGGAAGAGGCTGCCCATGGAGATGGTGGAGTTGCCATCCTTGGAAGGGTTCAGAAAACGTGTAGATGTGGCACTTTGGGACATGGTTTAGTAGGCACGGTGATGTCGGGGTGACGGTTGGACTGGATGAGCTTGGAGGACTTTTCCACTTTTAATAATTGTATGATTCCCCTTGGCCAGCGTCGTCTGGTGGGTGGGTGGCATGGCAGGGGCTCAGTGCTGGGAGGACAAGAAGCATATGAATCATAGAATCATAGAATCACCAGGTTGGAAAAGACCCACCGGATCATCAAGTCCAACCATGTATGGTAACAGCTGTGGGTTTGGACCTAGGACCTCACTGCCTGGGGTCCCAAAAGGACCTTGGATTTGCTCTGTGGGCTGCGAGGCTGATGGTGGGAAGGGCTGGTGGGCACCTGGAGTTTACCATTCCGCACAAAGAAACCTCTCCTTGTCCTTCCCTGCCCCCTCCCCCTTTAAAATACCATTTCCATTTGCTTTCTTCCCCTAAGACCTCACAGCCCCATAGCAAAGGCAGAAGGTTAAAGCTGGTAGCCTTCCAGGGCAAGGCTCTTCTTGCTGGGACAACACTGGGTTGCTAAAGCTCAGTCTTTGCAGAGCGGAATTCAGGCTTTGGGATCCTGGGGATAAGGGACAGTTAAGCGTAGCCCAGGAGTTGTAATTCCTGGTTCTGATGTTCTCCTGCAGTGACTTGCAGTCGCTTGCTGGCTGCTGCCTTGGACAAGGAGCCACAGCAGCGAGTGGCCTTCGGTGTCTCCATGACAAGGAACTTGTCTTGCGGAGTCGTTTCTTGTGCAAAATTAGCTCAGCTTCAACTTCCCCAGAGCTTTTGCTGCCACAGTTCCCTTTTCTTGTTCCGGTGCCTCCCCAGCTGCTGGTCGCTTGGAGGCAGCTGCAACATCTCAGCCCTGGCAGCAGGAACGAGATCATAGATAGGACCATGGAATGGTTTGGGTTGGAAGGGACCTCAAAGCCCATCCAGTTCCACCTCTGCCATGGGTAGGGACGCCTCCCACTGGATCAGGGGCTCCAAGCCCCATCCAACCTGGCCTTGAACATCTCGAGCGATGGGGCAGCCACTCCTGCTCTGGGCAACCTGGGCCAGGGCCTCCCCACCCTCAGTGTCAAGAATTTCTTCCTAATGTCTAGAGGAGATGTTCTCCTTCCTGCTCTCCATCAGCTTGTGGTACAACACCTTTCCTCTGGGTGCTGACCTCTTCTGGCTGAAGTCCTCGAGGCTTCCCTGTGTCCTGATAGAGCTCAGTTCTGGGGCAAGGCTCAGAGGAGAACGGACAGGGACTTGGGTCAGGAGGAAGATGTCATGGAGTCAGGCCAAGAGGGTTGGCAGAGGCAGCTGGAGAAGGAGCTCGGTAGCCTTATCACTGCCTGCATGGAAGGAGAAGCAGCTTAGCTGGGGGAAGGAACAACCTGAGATGGAGGTGGCTCTGAGTTTGCCTTGACCGCAATGTGACTGAGAAGCCCTCTGGAAGATCACATTATGGCCCAGTGATGGGTGTTGCTCATCTGCAAAGCAGCGTTGGGACCTCAGAGGGGTAAGAAGCACCCGCAGGGCCAAGGGATGGTCTCCTATGAGGCCAGGCTGAAAGAGTTGGGATTGCTCAGCGTGGAGGAGAGAAGGCTCTGGGGAGACCTTGGAGCAGCTTCCAGCAGGAAAAAGGGCTCCAGGAAAGCTGGGGAGGGACTCTTGATCAGGGAGGGCAGGGATAGGATGAAGGGGAATGATTTGAAGCTGCAAGAGGGGAGATTGAGATGAGATCTTAGGAAGAAATGTTCTCCTGGGAGGGTGGTGAGGTCCTGGCCCAGGTTTCCCAAAGAAGTTGTGGCTGCCCCATCCTTGGAGGTGTTCAAGGTCAGGTTGGATGGGGCTTGGAGCAACTGGATCCAGTGGGAGGTGTCCCTGCCCATGGCAGGGGGGTTGGAACTGGATTGGCTTTGAGGTCCCTTCCAACCCAACCCATTCCATGATCCTGTGCTGCACTTGTGGCCATCGCCCACCCTCCCTCGTTAAATTAAAATCAGGGGAGGTCATTAGCAGCAGAGCAGGCGCCGTGGCCTGCGGGCTCTTGGCGGTGGCATCTCTTGGATGTGATGGTTTGTGCTCGTTGCCGTTCCCACCGTGGCCTTGGCTTCTGGCTGCATCTCCTGGGGGAGATTTTCACACTCAAGGTTGGAGCTCGTTTTTCTGCTCCCTATCAGCTGAGGCCAAATCGCTGCAGCTGCGTCCTCTGTCCTTAAGCTTAGGAGAGCAGGAGACCTTGCAGCAGGGCAGAGAGGAAATAGCTGTTTTTTGATAATTCTGGGATGGAAAGTTTTAATACGAGGGCAAACAAAGCCCTTTACCCCAGGGGCTGCGATCAGAGGTGCCCGGCGAGGCTGGCGAAGGTCTTTGTGGTGGCTGAGAGCAGCAGCGAGCAACTTGGACACCCAGAGTCGTGATGAAATCCTTGCTTTGGGGCTGGAAAGGCAGCTCTTGAAGGGTTGTTGTGTCTCAACCGAGCCAGGAAACACCCTGCTGTGTCGAAAACGCCGCCGAGCAGGGGGAGGAGAACCTTAGTCCTGCCAAAAATGAGGTCGAGAGGCTCTCGGCGCTGCTGGAGGCAACGCTGGGCAGGAGCAGCCAGGCTTTGAGATATGGTCCTTCATGACCAGCTTCTCCTTTGGGGAGAAGCGATGAGGGGGAAACCTCGTTGCTCTCTACAAATACCTAAAAGGAGGTTGTGGAGTGGAGGCTCTTCTCCCAAGTGACAGGGGACAGGATGAGAGGGAATGGCCTCAAGCTCCACCAGGGGAGGGTCAGGCTGGACATTAGGAAAAAAAATTCATGGAAAGGGTGATTGGTCCCTGTCAGAGGCTGCCCAGGGAGGGGGTTGAGTCACCTTCCCTGGAGGGGTTTAAGAGACGGGTGGATGAGGCGCTGAGGGGCATGATTTAGTGTTTGATGGGAATGGTTGGACTCGATGATCCAGTGGGTCTTTTCCAACCTGGTGGTTCTATGATTCTGTGATTTCTAGGCAAGTGTTTGCCCTTAGGTTGGAGCCCAGGGGAGAGCACCAAGGTGCTGCTGTGGGGTGATGGGGCTTATGAAGGGGGAGCAGGGCTTAACTTTGCTCCTGTCTGCCTAGTTAACTCCGTTTTCACCCAGTAGTCAGAGGCTGAAGGCCTTTGCTCTGTTCTGCTCCAGCAAAGCTCTGCTTCTGTTGGCTTTTAAAAGAGATTGGAGTGATTGGATCCAAACTTTGCAAGTCTGGCACGTTGAGTTGTGACTATCGGTGGCTGAGAGCATTGGGTCCGTCTCTCTCCATCATCTTAGAGTGATGGAATGATATGAGTTGGAAGGGACCTTAAAGCCCATCCAGCTCCAACCCCCCTGCCATGGGCAGGGACACCTCCCACTGGACCACGTTGCTCCAAGCCCCATCCAACCTGGCCTTGAACACCTCCAGGGATGGGGCAGCCGCGATTTCTCTCAGCAACTGGGGCCAGGACCTCACCACCTTCATCTTAAAACCCCAAAAGATGCAGATTCAGGCTTCTTCCTCTGTTTCACACTAATCCCCAAAGCCTTGGGTGCCTCCGGCTGCAGAAAATCCACAGACAGCTCGGGAAATGCCTAGAACCTGTTAGTACGAAGCCCCAGACGTGGGTGGAGTTGGTGCTGTTCCATGTGCTGAGTTCAGCCAGCACTCACACCATCCTTCAGGAGCCTCTCCACCTCGCTTCATCCTTCCAAAGTGATTCCTCTCTTCCCTACAGAGCTTGGCAAAACGTTTCTTGCCAACTCTTCCCCTCTGTTGACCACAAAGGGCAGGTGGGCTCTGCTCTCCAATCCTCTTGCCCTCCGAGAGGTTGTGTTGTCACCAGAGGGAGAACATCTGCTGAGGTGGAGAGCGTGTCCATGCTGTGGCTGCTGTGTGTAGCGGTGCTCGGGATCATTTGTTTGGTTTTCGCGATGGTTACATCGTAGTGGTTTGTGATGAGTGTTTGTTCTCTTGGTGTTGGAGATGGTCTCCAACCCTTGGCGTGGAGAAGACATGATCTGCTGAGAAACATGGATTTGGAAAGGAGAACTGAGGGTGTGAATTCTTGGCCAGCAACCCGGCCAGGCACAAAATGTGGTGATGGGTCAAGCTGGTGGATTTGGAGAGACCTTATCCCCTCAGCATGGTACTGGGAGCCCAGACTGAGACACCGTATCATAGAATCATAGAATCACCAGAATCACCAGCTCCCCTGGCGGAGCTTGAGGCCGTTCCCTCTCGTCCTGTCCCCTGTCCTTTGGGAGAAGAGCCCAACTCCCTCCTCTCCACAACCTCCTTTCAGGTAGTTGTAGAGAGCAATGAGGTCTCCCCTCAGCCTCCTCTTCTCTCCATCAGCCCTTCCTCTCTGGTGACCACAAAGGCAGGTTTGGTTCTGCTTTCTGCTCCCCTTGCTCTCCAAGGGGTTGTGTTGTCACCAGAGGGAGAACATCCGTTGGGGTGGATAGCGTGTCTATACCATAGCTGCTCCCATCCTCGCACGGGGACCTCGTCCCTTGGTTTTGTGGTGTCCAGGCAATGCTGACTGGTGGCTCAGGTCATTTGGTGACCACAAAAGTGTTTTGCTGGCTTGTTCGTGACTCGGAGAAGGTGAACCTTGGATGCTCTGCAGCGTGAGCAGATAAATATAGCTGAATCACCTTGTCTCTTCCTATTACTCTCTCTTCTTCATTCATAAATGTTTCATACTCTGTTTCACTGCTCCTTAAGTCTTCTGTCCTTCCTCTTCTTTCCTGCCCATCTTGTGCTGGAGAGGGGAAAGCCTCTCAGCCCACGTTGGATGAAGTTATCACCCCTACTCCCCTGCCAGGGTTGTCCTGGTGGTCGATAGCTCTTCTCCGTCTCTGGTTTCTACCCTGATCCTGAAGCTGTCCCAGCCCACACTGTCCCAACTGTCCACTACTAAACCATGTCCCAAATCCTTCGTCTACCCAGCTTTTAAACCCCTCCGGGGATGAGGACTCCACCACCTCCCTGGGCAGCCTCTGCCAGGGCCTCAGAACCCTTTCGATCAAGAAATTTTTTCCTGATGTCCAATCTGAACCTGCCCTGGGGCACCTTGAGGCTGTTTGCTCTCATCCTGTCACCCGTCACTTAGAAGAAGAGATCAACACCCACCTCACTTTGACCTCCCTTCAGGCAGTTGTAGACAGTGATGAGGTCTCCCCCCAGCCTTCTTTTCTCCAGGTTGAACAACTCCAGTTCCCTCAGCCACCTCTCCTAACCCTTGTTCTCCAGCCTCTTCCCCAGCTCTCTTCCCTTCTCTGGACTCTCTCCAGCCCCTCAATGTCCTTCTTGGAGTGAGGGGTCCAAAAACTGAACCCAGGATTTGAGATGCAGCCTCACCAGAGCCGAGTCCAGGGGCACGATCCCATCCCTGCTCCTGTTGGCCACTCTGTGTCTGATACAAGCCAAGATGCCATTGTCCTTCTTGGCCACCTGGGCCACTGCTGGCTCATGTTCAGCTGCTGTCAACCAACACCCCCTAGGTCCTTCTCCTCCAGGCAGCTCTCCAGCTGCACAGGGTTCTTGTGCCCCAAATGCAGGACCTGGCACTTGGCCTTGTTGACCCTCACCCTGTTGGTCTCAGCCCATGGATTCAGCCTGTCCAGATCCCTCTGCAGAGCCTCCCTGCCTTCAAGATCATCATCACTGAGGTGCTACAGGATGTGTGTGTGGTGTACCAGCTCTGTAGCGCAGCCTGAGTTCATAGTATCATAGAATCACCAGGTTGGAAAAGACCCCCCGGATCATCGAGTCCAAACATTCCCATTAATCACTAACCCATGTCCCTCAGCACCTCATCCACTTGTCCCTTAAACCCCTCCAGGGAAGGTGACTCAACCCCCTCCCTGGGCAGCCTCTGCCAGGGAACAATCACCCTTTCCGTGAAAATTATTTTCCTAATTTCCAGCCTGAACCTCCCCTGGTGAAGCTTGAGGCCATTCCCTCTCGTCCTGTCCCCTGTCACTTGGGAGAAGAGCCCAGCTCCCTCCTCTCCACAACCTCCTTTCAGGTAGTTATAGAGAGCAACGAGGTCTCCCCTCAGCCTCCTCTTCTCCAGAAGATCCAAGGAGCTACAACCTTGGACTGGATGAGTTGCTCCAGGCTTGCCTGTGACCTGTGGAAGCCAGCAGGGCTGTATTTTCTCCTGGTTTTCATCGTGGCTTTCAGGCTCTTCCTGGCCATTGAGACCCACTGGAATGACAACATCTCTGTTCGTGGCCTGCGAGTCATGGGACGAGCCCTGCAGCAGGGCACGGGTGGCTCCTCTGTCCACCAGGGTGAATCAGTGGTGGGATTTTCCCAGTTGTCTCATGCTCCTGCTTCAGCAGTCCAGCACTTGGAGCACCAAGCCCGTAGCTCCATCCTCTTGATCCCCTCACCATGCATGACTCCCGCTCTTTGCTTCATAGATTCATAGTATGATATGATATGATATGATATGATATGATATGATATGATATGATATGATATGATATGATATGATATGATATGATAGGAATGGTTGGACTTGATGATCGGATGGGTCTTTTCCAACCTGGTGATTCTATGATTCTATGATTTGTGTTGAAAGGGACCTTAAAGCTCACCTAGATGTTTCTGACATCCCTTTTAGGCTCTCAAGCAGCCGCGTTGGCCGCATCAGAGCTGGAACCCATTAGAGACTCCGGGTTGAGCCGCTTCGTTAGCGATGAGCTGCGTTATCTAACGAGCGGTGGGGGGTTGATTTGTTTGAGTTTGTTTTCAAATACTTCTCCGAGAAACGTGTGGAGAGCTGAACTTCTTCCCACCTCAGCTGCTTTCTTGCCCGTCAGCGGGGGAATCTGCCTGTGTTTATTTCCCATCTGTGCTTTTCAGCAGCTTAGAGGGATCACCTTGCAAAATAGGCCATCCAAAACCAACACGAAAACGAACCTACGCTGCAGAAAAGCTTCCCAGTGCGGGGGAAGCTGTGTTGAAAACACGAAGCCAGACAAAAAAGCACAAAAAATCCGCAGGCTTGGGTTGTTTCCCACCCTACGCTTCCCTTCTCGGGTAGGTGAGCTTCCTCCTGGCCTGATGCGATGTGTGTGTTTCCTCAGAGCTGCTTCAGCTCTTGGCTCAGTGAACTGGCTCTTTGTTGCCTGGGCTGTGACCACGGTGGGCGTCACGCCAAGAGAGGTGGCGCCCCTTCTTGGGTCCAAGTTCTATTCAGTATCTGTATCGATAATCTGGATTGGGTGCACCCTTAGTGAGTTTGTGGATGACACTAAACTGGGTGGAAATGTGGATCTGGTGGAGGGTAGGGAGGCTCTGCAGAGGGATCTGGACAGGCTGGATCCATGGGCTGAGACCAACGGCGTGAGGATCAACAAGGCCAAGGGCCAAGTCCTGCACTTGGGTCACAACAACCCCAAGCAGCTCCAGGCTTGGGGAAGAGCGGTTGGAAAGCTTCCTGGAGGAGAAGGACCTGGGGGTCTTGGTTGGCAGTGGCTGAACATGAGCCAGCAGTGGCTCAGGTGGCCAAGAAGGTCAATGGCATCTTGGCTTGGATCAGAAACGGTGTGGCCAGCAGGAGCAGGGAAGGGATTGTGCCCTTGGACTTGGCACTGGTGAGGCCACACGTCGAATCCTGGGTTCAGTTTTTGGACCCCTCATTCCAAGAAGGACATTGAGGGGCTGGAGCGCGTCCAGAGAAGGGAGATGGAGCTGGGGAAGGGGCTGGAGAACAAGGGTTATGAGGAGCTGCTGAGGGAGCTGGGGTTGTTTATCCTGGAGGAAAGAAGCTGAGGTTGTAATGAGGTGGGTGTTGGTCTCTTCTCTCAAGCGACAGGTGATAGGGTGAGAGGAAATGGCCTCAAGTTGCACCAAGGCATGTTCAGATTGGACATCAGAAAAAATTTCTTGATGGGAAGGGTTCTGAGGCCCTGGCAGAGGCTGCCCAGGGAGGTGGTGGAGTCCCCATCCCTGGAGAGATTTAAAAGATGGGCAGGTGAAGGTTATGGGATCTGGTTTAGTAGTGGATGGGTGGGGTTGGGCTTGATGATCTCAAAGGTCTTTTCCAAACAAGTGATTCTCTGATTCTTGTTTTCCCTTCATTGTCTTTCCTGCACTCTATCCTCTCTCTGTTACTGTAGAGGCCCAAGTAATCTTTAATTAAAGACTTGGGGCTTTCTTCATAAGCAGAGAAGACCTTGTTACAGGATGAATCAGCAGTAAATGACAGACTGGTGTGGATGGGGAAGAGGCACCGGCTCTGCGCCGCGCGCTCTCTTCTTCTGGATGTAGCTCAGGCGGCTGAGTTGTGTGGGGCAGGAGCATTTCTCTGTGGGTTGAGGAGAACCTCAGCCACCTGACAGTGCTGAGAGGTTTTGGGAAGGTTTTGGAAAGCATCTGACCCTGAAGCGCTCTAGAAATGCTCCGGCTGTGCGTCCTTCCTTGTATCCATCCATGAATGCTGTGAGTTCCTGAGGGACTTAACCACTTGAGGAAGCTCTCTTGAACATGTGACCGGTCCAGGAGTGAACCTGGAGGATCATTGCTGAAGGTCTGTTGGGGTGAGGTGGGTCTCATGGAGCTGGAGGGTGGATGGGGATCTCTTGAGGATCCCATCTGGACCCATGGGAGAGCAAGAGTGGTTCTCCTTGTAAGGACCCATGTTCTCTCTGAGAGCAGGGCTGGATGGTGCCCTGATGGTGCTCAGGGCATCTCCAAGGGCCATGTTGTGAGCGGTGTCCTGCTTGCCTGATCTCATAGAATCATAGAATCTCATCCTGGTGTTGCGACTATACTATTCCCAAACCAACAAGATGAGCTTGGATCACCATGGGGCTTCAGGATGAGGACCTGCAAAGCTGTTTTCAGGATGGGGGTTTTGGCTTTGTGATTGGTTTTGTGCTGAAGGACTTACTTGAGCAGGAGGGGAAGATGGAAGGGCCAAGGTGACAGAAAGCTTGGGGTTGTTCTCCCCTTGGATCCCCTCTTCATGGTCTCTTGAGAGTTGGCTCTGTCATCCCAGGAGGTGCTGGGGCAGCACATCCAGACCATGGAGCTCATAAACCCAGATGGGTTTTCATAGAATCATAGAATCACCAGGCTGGAAAAGACCCACTTGATCATCGAGTCCAACCATTCCCATCAATCACTAACCCATGTCCCTCAGCACCTCGTCCACCCGTCCCTTAAACCCCTCCAGGGAAGGGGACTCAACCCCTCCCTGGGCAGCCTCTGCCAGGGACCAATCACCCTTTCTGTGAAAAATGTTTTCCTAATGTTCAGCCTGAACCTCCCCTGGTGGAGCTTGAGGCCATTCCCTCTCGTCCTGTCCCCTGTCCCTTGGGAGAAGAGCCCAGCTCCCTCCTCTCCACAACCTCCTCTCAGGGAGTTGTAGAGAGCAATGAGGTCTCCCCTCAGCCTCCTCTTCTCCAGGCTAAACCCCTCCAGCTCTCTCAGCCGCTCCTCTTGTTCTCCAGCTCCCTCACCAGCTTCATTGCTCTTCTCTGGACTGATGGAGAGAAGAAAGCACCCAAGCCTCTTCCTCTGTAGTTAGAAACCCACCACAAGGTTTCTAGAAACAGGGTCTCCCCATGTTCCTCAGGAACAAGAGCTCCTCTGCTCTCGTTTCCATACCCAGGTGGATTTTCTCCGTTTCACTGCTCTTGTTGGCTTTCTGGGACAGGATGATGCTGGAGGATGGGGGATAGCACGTGGGTTTTGGGTTCTTGGAGCTGCGGCGGCACTTTGTGCTCCTCTCTCCAGGCTTCTCTCGCTGCTCTGACTGATCCTGGCAACAGCGAATGTAAAAATAGATGTCAGGTGCTTTCTGCCTTTTCTCTCAAATCTGTCTTTTGGCAGCCGTGCTGCGCAGCTTGATCTTCTCCTTCAGCCTCGGTGGAGGTGAGGGGGAGGAAGGTGCGGCGTTTGCCCAGGAAAAGCTTCTACTGGAGGCAGCTCGGCTGCGCCGATTAACCAGGGTGACCTAAATGAGCAGGCAGAGGCGCTCAGCGGGGCCGGAGAGCCCCTCACCGTCCATCACTGCTCATGAGCAGAGTCCCTGCTGAAGGATGGGAGCTTGCAAAGCCCTCGAGTGCGTCTTGCCTTCCAAAAGCTCGCAGGGGCCTCCAGTTGCTTCCCCTTTCTGGGGCATCTGTGGGGAGAGCTCTCTTTGAGGTTTCCTCTCCCCTCCCTGCGTGCTGGGCCGGTTGGCTGCTTCCTTCTCTTTGGTGGGGACGCTCTGCAGAGGAACCTGGCCCGGCTGGATCCATGGGCTGAGACCAGCGGGATGAGGGTCAACAAGGCCAAGGGCCAAGTCCTGCACTTGGGTCACAACAACCCCAAGCAGCTCCAGGCTTGGGGAAGAGCGGTTGGAAAGCTGCCTGGAGGAGAAGGACCTGGGAGTGTTGGTTGACAGCGACTAAATGTGAGCCAGCAGTGGCCCAGATGGCCAAGAAGGTCAATGGCATCTTGGCCTGGATCAGTAATGGGGTGGCCAGCAGGAGCTGGGAATTGTTTGTGCCCTTGGACTTGGCTCTGGTGAAGTCACACCTTGAATCCTGGGTTCAGTTTTGGGTCCCTCACTCCAAGGAGGACATTGAGGCGCTGGAGCGTGTCCAGAGAAGGGAACGGAGCTGGGGAAGGGGCTGGAGAACAAGGGTTATGAGAGGTGGCTGAGGGACCGGGGGTTGTTCAGCCTGGAGAAAAGGAGGCTGAGGGGAGACCTCATCACTGCCTACAACTGCCTGGATGGAGGTTGTTGTGAGGTGGGTGTTGGTCTCTTCTCCCAAATAAGAAGTGATGGGATGAGAGGAGATGGCCTCAAGTTGCACCAGGGCAGGTTCAGACTGGACATCAGGAAAAAATTCTTGATGGAAAGGGTTCTGAGGCCCTGGCAGAGGCTGCCCAGGGAGGTGGTGGAGTCCCCATCCCTGGAGGTGTTTTAAAGCCAGGTAGATGCAGTTCTCAGGGATTTGTTTTAGTAGTGGACAGGTACGATTCGGCTTGATGATTTCAAAGGTCTTTTCCAACCAAGCAATTCTATGATTCCTTCTCCAGCAATCCCTGGGTGCCCTTCAGCCTCTTCCGTGGCTGCAGATCCTGGGATGATGCTGGAGAAGGCCTTCACCTTTGGAGAATGTGCCCAGCATGATCCAGTGCTGCAGGGAGGCTCCCAGTGCCCAGAGGTGCTGAACCCATGGGGTGTAAGAGGAAAGAAAAGAGATTTTAGCTGAACCTGCTGCTCATGTCTTCCAGCTGACTTGAGATCTTGAGCCACGTTGGAGATGTCCCTGGGTAAGCTTTGCTCTCCGTGTGGCCATGGATGAGGTGTCTCAGAAGTGTCGCCTTGCAGTAGCTGATGGGTAGGATGGAGCCGTTCTCCACAGAGCTGAAGATACAGGAGAAGCTGCACGTTTCATCCTGTGCTCCATGTTCATGGGGTAGATACTTTTCCAGCTGTAGGGAGCAATGGAAGGAGCACAGACATGGGCACAAAGCATGATTCCTTAGCTTCCTAAGATCTCACCTCAGTCTCCCCACTTTCAGCTTAAAACCTTTCTGCCTCATCCTATCCCTGCCCTCCCTGACCAAGAGCCCCTCCCCAGCTCTCCTGGAGTCCCTTTCCCTACTGGAAGCTGCTCTAAGATCTCCCCATCGCCTTCTCTTCTCCAGGCTGAAGAACCCCAACTCTCTCAGCCTGGCTTCATAGGGGAAGTGCTCCAGCCCTCGGATCATCTTTGTGGTGCCTTGAGTGGCTTATCCTGCGTGTCCTGCTCAGCGAGGAGCTGGACCCAAGCTGATCACACCACTCTCAAGAGAGGCCTCCAGAATTCTTATGAGGAGCAGGTCCTTGCAGTCCCTGGTGCTCTGTACACTTGGCACGGCTTCCTCGATCTCCCTGTGCTCCTCGGTGCCAGCAGCTCTTCCACAGTCTGATTAACGTAACCCAGTTAAATTCAGAGCGATCAGTCTGCACTTAAACTGCGAAGCCCACGGCTGCTAGTTCAGACCTGGAAAAGCGTTTGTATGAGCAGAAACTGGGTTGTTGTTCCAGGTGTATCATAGAATAGTTCAGGTTGGAAGGGACCTTAAAGACCATCCAGTTCCACCTCCCTGCTGTGGGCAGGGTCACCTCCCACTGGATCAGGATCTCCAAGCCTCATCCAACCTGATCTTGGACACCTCCAGGGATGGGGCAGCCACCACTTCCTTGGGCAACCTGGGCCAGGGCCTCCCCACCTTCATCATGAGGAATTTCTTCTTCATGTCTAATCTAAATCTTCCCCTTCCAATTTAAAGCCATTTCCCCTCATCTTATCACTCCAGGCCCTTGGAAGAAGTCCCTCTCCATCTTTCCTGTAACCTCTTTGCCTACTGGAAGCTGCTCTAAGGTCTCTTTGGAGCCTTCTCATCTCCAGGCTGAATGATCCCAACTCTCAGCCTGTCCTCATAGCAGAGATGCTCCAGCCCTCACAACATCTTCGTACCCTCCTAGAAGTCCTTCATAGTCCTCTCTAAAGACATCATGTTCCTCTCTGAGGCAGAAACATGGGAAGCTGAGAGGTCTGGGGTGGGATTAAGAGTGAAAAGATGCTGTGAAAGTTCGTGTTTAGCTGGGCTGGGGCTTGAAACCTGCCCTGATCCTGCTCTCCTGACACATCAAGGCCACAGCAGTGTTTGCATCTCCTGTTCCACTGGAACTGGTTCATAAAAACAAGGCAAACCCCAACATGGAACTACTTAGTCCTCCTGAACACTCATCTTGAGCCATAAACTTGGAGCTCAGCCTAAAAACAGCCCTGCTCCCTGTTTGAGGTGTTGTTCCAGCTGCTTCCTGACTGCTGCGTAGGTTTTGAGAACCAAAAATACCTCCTTAATCCAGAATAAGCAGAGGTTTTGCCTGGAACGGCTGCTGTTTGAAGCAGATCGGGTTCTGAGGCTTGTTCTCCTGGATGCGTTGCCACCGAGCATCCAAATATATTCTAACAACCACAACACAGGGTGAGCAGTGCTGAGAGTGCATCCGTGCGAGCTAAGCCCACGTGAAGCCCTCGAGGGCTGTTCCACCTCCTCATCCCCAGCAGCTCGTGCCTTTCCTGATGTTAATCCATCCCGGTTTTCTCTCTATTTCTTATTTCCATGGAATGACATAAGATATAAAAATGACTTGCAGGATTTCTTTTGCCCTGATGAGGCTGCACCTTGAATCCTGGATTCAGGTTGGGACCTTCACTCCCAGAAGGACATTGAGGGGCTGGAGAGAGTCCAGAGAAGGGAACGGAGCTGGGGAAGGGGCTGGAGAACAAGGGTTGTGAGAGGTGGCTGAGGGACCTGGGGGTGTTTAGCCTGGAAAAAAGGAGATTGGAGGAAGACCCCATCGCTGTCTACAACTGCCTGAAAGGAGGATGGAGCGGGGTGGGTGTTGGTCTCTTCTTCTATGTGACAGCACGAAAAGAAATGACCTCAAGTTGCACCAGGGCAGGTTCAGATTAGAGATCAGGAAACATTTCTTCATCCAGAGGGTTCTGAGGCCCTGGCCGAGGCTGCCCAGGGAGGTGGTGGAGTCTCCATCCCTGGATGACTTTAAAAGCCGGGTAGATGAGGTGTTCAATGATCGGGTTTAGTGGTGGACAGGTACGGTTGGACTCAATTGCAAAAGTCTTTTCCAGCCAAGCGATTCCATGATTCAGCCCCCAGATCCTCTCCCAGCTGGCAGGCTGCTGCTCCCCTTCCTTCTTGAACTTCTTCCAGGTCTTGAATCAAACCGAGCAATTCAATGCTTGCTGTGCTGTGGCTGCAGCCTGTTCCGAGCAGCCTTTTCCTCATCTCTCCTACGGGAAAAGTCCTCCTGACTCACCTTCTCCTGCTTCCTGGCAGCCTGTCCAGGTCTTTCGTTGCAGCCCATGGGGTTAACGCTGCTTTTATTCGTGTTTTATTTTCTTCGAGCCTGAATATTTTGAACCTTCAAGCATGACTACTGAAACTTTGGGGTGGGCATCATACTGGGGTGGAAGAAGAAGCCTGCAGGAAAGGTGGGGAGAGGATCTTTATCAGGGAGAACTGGGATAGGACGAGGGGGGATGGTTTGAAGCAGGAGATAAATCCTTAATCACATATTTTAAAGCTCAAGAGCAATTGTTGTGCTCCCATCAAAATAAGAAAATATATTTCTCCAAGTGAATGATGGAATTTGAGATTTTTTTTTTTTCCAAAGGTTTAGGGCTTTTACCCTTCTATGTGTTATTACAATGGGCTGAGAGTTGGGGCTGTTCATCCTGGAGAAGAAAAGGGTCTGGGGACACCTTAGAGGAACTTCCAGTCCTGCAAGGGGCTCCAGGAGAGCTGGGGAGGGACTTTTTCCAAGGTCTTGGAGTGATGGGACAAGGGGGAATGGCTTTAAATTGGAAAGGGGATGATTTGGATTGGACATCAGAAGAAATTCCTCATGATGAGGGGTGGGAGGCCCTGGCCCAGGTTGCCCAGAGAAGCTGTGGCTGCCCCATCCCTGGAGGTGTTCAAGGCCAGGTTGGACGAGGCTTGGAGCAGCCTGATGTCATGGGAGTTCTCTTTGTCCATGGCAGGAGGACTGAAACTGGATGGGCTTTGAGGTCCCTTCCAACCCAAACTGTTCCATGATTCTGTGAGGAGACAGGAATTGGAATGAGGATTTAACCCTGAGTCATTGTGCCTCCTGCGTTTTGGTGGGACCTGGGTGAAGGACCTGGGTGTTTCCACCTGTGCGCTTCCTTAATCCAGCCATCCCAGCTGGGATTTAGGGGTTTTGTGCCATGGTGTCAGCCCCCCAGGCTTCCTAGTTCTTCCCTTCATCCGAGGTGGAATCACATCCCCAGCAGTAGATCATGAAGTTCTGGAGGACACGATTCAAGCGTTCTCCTCGCCCTGGTGATTTCAGTCTGGTCACACCCTCCTCCCTCCCTTTACGTTTTCCTTCCCAATTTTTTTTTTTTTCTTTTCAGTGACTTCACTTTTCAAATGGATGTAAAAAAACGCTGGGTTTTTTATATTCTAGGAAACTGATAACCCAGATCTGGAAATCTCTTCCACTTCCCGTTGCTGCATGTTTCACCCATGAAGCACGTCAGGGAGAAAGATTCTGCCCTGAACCTGCAGATTTCCTTGCACTTTGTTATGGGGAATTTTTATAAGAGAATCAGGGAATGGTTTTGGTTGGAAGGGACCTCAAAGCCCATCCAGTTCCACCATGGCAGGGACACCTCCCACTGGATCAGGTTGCTCCGAGCCCCTTCCAACCTGGCCTTGAACCCCTCTAGGGATGGGACAGCCTGGGCCAGGGCCTCCCCACCCTCATCATGAGGAATTTCTTCTTACGTCCAATCTAAATCTTCCCCTTTCCAATTTAAAACCATTCCCCCTTGTCCATCACTCCAGGACCTTGGAAGAAGTCCCTCCCCAGCTTTCCTGGAGCAACTTCGGGTGCTGGAAGCTGCTCTAAGATCTCGCTGCAGCCTTTTCTTCTCCAGGCTGAACAACCCCAACTTTCTCAGCCTGTCCTCACAGCAGAGGGGCTCCAGCCCTCGCATCACCTTTGTGGCCTTCTCTGGACCCGTTCCAACAGTTCCATCTCCTTCTTGTGCTGAAGATTCCAGAACTGGACACAGGACTCCAGGTGGGGTCTCACCGGAGAGGAGCAGAGGGGAGCAGCTCTGCCTGCCCTAACCATCACCCGTGACGCAGCATCCTCTAAATGCTCAATGCAAGGACACTTCTAGGCAAACTCCGTCATCTTTATTTAGGTTATGGATGGAGAGCCTGGCCTAGAGTTATTTTCATGAATGTTGTTGAGTGCCTTTGCCATTACGGTGCCGTCTCTGCCTTGAAAGGATTTCTTCTGAGTCACTGGCTCTTGAATATTTCAAACGCAAGCACAAAGCATCGTCCTTTCTTACACACAAGCTCTCAGCGTTGTCCCTGCTGACCCTATAAACATTTGGCCACCAGTAACTTCACCTCCTCTGTACTCGTCCCTGTTGAGACCGCTCCTCGAATCCTGGGGTCAGTTCTGGGCCCCTCACCACAAGAAGGATGTTGAGGCTCTGGAGCGAGTCCAGAGAAGAGCAACGAAGCTGGTGAGGGGGCTGGAGAACAAGAGGAGCGGCTGAGAGAGCTGGGGGGGTTCAGCCTGGAGAAGAGGAGGCTGAGGGGAGACCTCATTGCTCTCTCCAACTACCTGAGAGGAGGTTGTGGAGAGGAGGGAGCTGGGCTCTTCTCCCAAGTGACAGGGGACAGGACGAGAGGGAATGGCCTCAGGCTCCACCAGGGGAAGGTTCAGGCTGGACATTAGGAAAAAAATTTTCACGGAAAGGGTGAAAGGCTGCCCGGGGATGGAGTTGAGTCCCCTTCCCTGGAGTCCCCTTCCCTGGAGGGGTTTAAGGGATGGGTGAACGAGATGCTGAAGGACATGGGTTAGTGATTGATAGGAATGGTTGGACTCGATGATGTGGTGAGTCTTTTCCAACCTGGTGATTCTATGAGTCTATGGTTCTATGCATCTGACACCAGGATGGACGAGATGGTGTTTGCAAGGTTGTTTACTGGAAGTTCTCAAGGACAGCAATGGAGATGGGGATGAACCACAGAGCTGCTGTGGTTTAGGGAGATGTCTGGTCTTACCAATCTCTGTGGTTGCTGTTTGTCTGTCTCTTACTCTGGTCTTAGGTATCTGCTGGGGCACTCGTGCTAGCTCCAACCCAGAATCCCTCTCTTGAAGTCTTTTTGGGTTTGTGGCTCTTGGAAATAACAGAAGGGTCATTGGACACTGGAACAGGCTGCCTGGGGAGGTAGTTGAGTCACCTTCCCTGGAGGTGTTTAAGGGATGGGTGGACGAGGTGCTGAGGGACATGGTTTAGTGATTGATGGGAGTGGTTGGACTCGATGATCCGGTGAATCTCTTCCAACCTGGTTATTCTATGATTCTTCTCTTTCTTCTCCACCTCCAGGTGGTACCAGCTACACTCCAAGCCTGGGAAGAAGGAGAAGGAGCGTGGTGAGATTCTGGTGAGCATCCAGTTCACGCGCAACAACCTTACAGCCAGCATGTTCGACCTGTCCATGAAGGACAAGCCACGCTCACCCTTTGGAAAGCTGAAGGACAAGGTGAAGGGCAAGAAGAAATATGACTTGGAGTCGGCCTCTGCCATCATCCCCAGCAGCATGGGCGCCCTGGACATGGAGGATGACTACAACATCGAGGGCAAGAAGTCCAAAGTCAAAGGTTTCTTCTTGAAGAACAAGCTACGCAAGTCATCCTTGACGCAATCCAACACCTCGCTGGGATCTGACAGCACCATCTCTTCTGCCAGCCTGGGCTTGGCTGCAAATGTCCCCGAGGTAACCAAATCCCCGAGCAGACACAGCAGTCTGTCCACGGAGCGCTCTGGTAAGAGGATAACGGCTTTAATCCACCTCCCCTTTGTTTTTTTCCCCTGCTTTTCTTTATTTCCACTGTTGAGGCTTTCCTGCAAATCTCTTAAGTAATTGCTTACCTAAGAAGCAGTGTCCTGCCCAAAGCATGGAATGGGTCGGGTTGGAAAGGACTCAAAACCCATCCAGTTCCCACCTCTTGGATGGGCAGGGACACCTCCCGCTGGGTCAGGTTGCTCCAAGCCCCATCCAACTTGGCCTTGAACATCTCCAGTGATGGGAGCGACCACGACTTCTCTGGGCGCCCAGTGCCTTCCCACCCTCCCAGGAAAACAGGAGCTCATCTCAGTCTCTATTCTTTCAACTTCAAACACTCTGAGAGCTCCATGCTGGCAGTAACGGGATTATCAGAATGGGGGGAGATGTCTAGGATTTTGCTTTTTGCGCTGAGCCTGTTTAGAATCATAGAATCACCAGGTTGGAAAAGACCCACCGGATCATCAAGTCCAACCATTCCCATCAATCACTAACCCATGTCCCTCAGCACCTCGTCCACCCGTCCCTTAAACCCCTCCAGGGAAGGTGAATCAACCCCCTCCCTGGGCAGCCTCTGCCAGTCACCCTTTCTATGAAAAATTTTTCCTAATGTCGAGCCTGAACCTCCCCTGGTGGAGCTTGAGGCCATTCCCTCTCGTCCTGTCCCTTGGAAGAAAAGCCCAGCTCCCTCCTCTCCACAAACTCCTCTCAGGTAGTTGTAGAGAGCAATGAGGTCTCCTGTGAGCTTGTGGGCTACAAGGGAGCCTTAGGACCCTCTCTGTCCTCTAAAAGTGGGTGGCAAACCCTGGCTCGTAGCCCTTGGGCTGGGTGAAGTCGAACACGTCGTTTCGAAGACGAGCTGCTGCCTAATGAGACGTCTCCGGCTTGGTGGCAAAGCTCAAACAGTGACCGGTTCCTGGTGATTAAAGTGATCTGAGCTCTTGGCACACAGAGAGCAGTGATTTGCAAACAAAAAGGGCCCTTGTAGTGAATTAATTCTTGCCGTCCCTTGAAAAGAAAATATATAATTAAATGGTTTAATTGGCTGGAGGTGGCAAATTCTCATATTGGGTGGGAGTCCCTGGGGACATGGAGCTTCTTGCCATGCTACGAAGCTGCCCAGATGGTTTCTGCTTGGGTGACGTCTCGGTGCATGGCCAGAGAGTGAGTGGAGGCACTGATCTGGCCCCATTGTCCTCGTGCTGTGAAGGAGACAGCAGCTCTGGCTAGGACAGAGGAACAGCTGTGTGTCACCTGAAATCATAGAATCAGAATGGTTTGAGTCCGAAGTGACCTCAAAGCTCTTCCAGTTCCACCCCCCTGCCATGGGCAGGGACACCTCCCACTGGATCAGGTTGCTCCAAGCCCCATTCAACCTGGCCTTGAACACCTCCAGGGGTGGAATAGCCACAGCTTCTCTGGGCAACCTGGACCAGGGCCTCACCACCCTCATCATCAAGAATTTCTTCCTAATGCCTCATCTAATTCTTCTCCCTTCCAGTTTAAAGCCATTCCCCTCATCTTATCACTCCAGGCCCTCGGAAAAAATCCCTTCCCAGCTTTTCCGGAGTCCCTTCAGGTACTGGAAGCTTCTCTAAGGTCTCCTGAAAGCCTTCTCTCTCCAGTCTGAACAACCCCAAATCTCTCAGCCTGGCCTCATAGCAGAGATATTCCAGCCCTCGCATCATCTCCGTGGCCTCATCTGGACCCGTTCCAACAGCTCCATCTCCTTCTTATGTTGGGGATTCCAGAACTGGACACAGGACTCCAGGTGGGGTCTCTCCAGAGCAGAGCAGAGGGGCAGAATCCCCTCCCTCGCCCTGCTGGCCCCGCTGCTTTTGAAAACCCAAGCAGGCGTTCTCACCAGATGCTCCATGTAATCCCAAAAATCTGCTGAGAGTCATAAATAGCCGCAGGGTCAGGAGTGGGAGGGAGAAGCCGGCACTGGACTCAGCAGGCTTACATTTTGCAAAGCAGCAGCCTGGACTGTCGGAGCAGAGCTTGGAGGCTCCTCATCTTTTATTCACAGATTCATGGAATAGTTTGGTTGGAAGGGACCTCAAAGGTCATCCAGATCCAACCTTCTGCCATGGGCAGGGACACCTCCCGCTGGACCAGGTTGCTCCAAGCCCCATCCAGCCTGGCCTTGAACACCTCCAGGGATGGAGCAGCTACAGCTTCCCTGGGCAACCTGGGCCAGGGCCTCCCCACCCTCACCATGAAGAATTTCTTCCTAATGCCCAATCTAAATCTTCCCCCTTACAAGGCCCATGGAGGGCATGGAGATGATTAATGGCAGCCAGCACGGCTTCTCCAGGGCCAAATCCTGTATGACCAATGTAGTGGTTCTCTACGATAGGGTAACAACAGCAGTGGACACGGGTAAACCAACAGATGTGATCGAGCTAGACTTCTATTAAGCCTTTGACACGGTCCCCCACAACATCCTCCTCTCTAAATTGGAGAGAGATGGATTTGGTGGGTGGACTGGACAGTGGATAAGAAACTGGTTGGATGGTCGTATTGAGAGTGTTGTGGTCAATGGCTCGAAGTCCAGCTGGAGATCGGTGACTAGTGGTGTCCCTCAGGGGTCCGTACTGGGACCGGAGCTGTTTAATATCTTCATCAATGATACAGACAGCGAGAGCGAGGGCACCCTCAGCAAGTTTGCCGATGACACCAAGCTGAGTGGGGCAGTTGCCTCACCCAGAAGGACGGGATGGCATCCAGAGGGACCTGGACAGGCTGGAGAAGTGAGCTGGGAGAACATCATGAGGTTCAACAAGGCCAAGGGCAAGGTCCTACGCCTGGGTCAGGGCAATCCCTGATTTCAGTACAGGATGGGGGGTGACATGATTGAGAGCAGCTCTGAGGAGAAGGACTTGGGGTGCTGGGGGATGAGAAGCTTGGCATGAGCCAGCAACGTGCGCTCACAGGCCAGAAACCAACCGTGTCCTGGGCTGCATCCAGAGCTGCGTGGCCAGCAGGGCAAGGGAAGTGATTCTGTCCCTCTGTTCCTCTCTTGTGAGACCCCATCTGGAGTCCTGTGTCCAGTTCTGGAATCCTCAACACAATAAGGAGATGGAGCTGTTGGAACAGGCCCAGAGGAGGCTACAAAGATGATCAGAGGGCTGGAAAACCTTCTGTACAAGGACAGGATGAGAATGTTTGGCTTGTTCAGCCAGAAGAGAAGAGAAGGCTATGAGGAGACCTTATAGAGACCTTCCAGTACCTGAAGGGGCTACAAGAAAGCTGGGGAGGAACTGTTCTCAAAGGCTTGTGGTGATAGGACAAGGGGCAGTGGGTGTAAACTAGAGAAGGACAGGTTTAGACTAGACATAAGGAGGAAATTCTTCACCATGAGAGTGGTGAGGTCCTGGCCAAGGTTGCCCAGGGAAGTGGTGGCTGCCCCATCCCTCTTGTGAGACCCTACCTGGAGTCCTGTGTCCAGTTCTGGAATCCTCAGTGTAAGAAGGAGATGGAATTGTTGGAATGGGTCCAGAGGAGGCCACAGGGATGATCTGAGGGCTGGAGAACCTCCTGTATGAGGCCAGGCTGAGAGAGTTGGGCTTGTTCAGCCTCGGGAGGAGAAGGCTCCGAGGAGACCTTATTGTGATCTTCCAGTACCTGAGGGGGCTACAAGAGAGCTGAAGAGGGACTATTCATACAGGCTTGTGGTGATAGGATGAGGGGGAGCAGATATAAACTGGAGAGGGGCAGATTTAGACTGCAGCGTGTGGGTTGTGGGTCCAGGGCAGGACTTCTTTGGGCAACCATTGCCTCACCAATTATTCAATGCAAACTCTTAAATCCAATGGAAATGTAAGCCCTTTAAGCAGCTTCTGGGTAGTTTCTTGCATTTCTTATTGATCTCAGATCTTCTCAAACAGGGGATTTGTTGTTTTATGGAGACTCCTCTCTGGATCCTGCAGTGGGAGATGATGTGCTGGAGGGAATGTAGCCACCTACTTAGAATCATAGAATCACCAGGTTGGAAGAGACCCACTGGATCACTGAGTCCAACCATTCCCATCAATCACTAAACTTTGTCCCTCAGCACCTCGTCCACCCGTCCCTTAAACCCCTCCAGGGAAGGTGAATCAAGCCCCTCCCTGGGCAGCCTCTGCCACTGCCCAATGCCTCTTTCTGTGAAACATTTTTTCCTAATGTCCAGCCTGAACCTCCCCTGGTGGAGCTTGTGGCCATTCCTTCTAGTCCTGTCTCCTGTCCCTTGGGAGAAGAGCCCAGCTCCCTCCTCTCCACAACCTCCTTTCAGGTAGTTGTAGAGAGCAATGAGGTCTCCCCTCAGCCTCCTCTTCTCCAGGCTGAACACCTCCAGCTCTTGTCACCCACGCTTTGCATTTCTGATCCAGGAACAGGAAAGCCAGGGTGATTAAACAAGTCTCCTTAATGACTGGAAGTAGAAGATAACGATGCTTGCCCTACCTGTTGCTCAAGTGGCCTCACCTGTGTTTATGTTTGATTCCCCCAGTGAAAGACTTGTTGCCGTCTCCAAAGTTGACCCACAAGAGAGCGTTCAGTGATGACGTCTCCCAAGTCAGCCCGGTCCTGGAGCCCAAAGCGATCCAAAACCTGAAGCCAAAGAACGATTCTGTGTCTCGGTCTTCCCTCTGCATCAACGGGAGCCACATCTACAGCGATGAGCCTGCACCAAAGAGCCCCGTGTCTGTCCCGCAGAGCTCCATGCCGCTGTCTGTGCCCAGCGTCCCCAGGCGGCACGAGGAAAGCTTCGGCTTCACCCCCCTCCATCCTGACCCCCACGAGGTGCCTTGGGGGGTCAGCAACTTTGAGAGGCCTCAGCAGAGGGATGAGCCCAGGTTCATCCCATCTCCTCCCACTTTAGCCTTGCAAGAAGAGCTCAGGGTCTCCACGAAAGCCGTCACTCTCAGTAACCACCTGGGCAGAGCCAAGATGGAAGAGAACAGTCGCGCAGAGAACAAACCAACTCAAGCTGCAGCACCCATGGTCTTCTCCACGGATACAACGAAGGACAAGCAACCTGAGGAAACGAGGAAGGAAGAGAAGAAAGCCAAGGGCGGCCTCTTCCACCACAAGAGCGACGCAGGGAGCAAAGGCCACGGGGAGAAAGCAGGACCTTCGCACGGTTCGACTGTCCACACGGCAGCAGGGGGTGATGAGAGGAATAAAAGCGGTGGCTGGTTTGGTTCAAAGGAGCCTAAAGAGTCCCCTCAGAAACCCAGGTCAGTGAAACGGGTGTGTTGGTGTCTTAAGTAGCTGCCCCAGCCTCAAGGGATGCGCTGTTAAATGCTCCCCAGTAGCAGTGAAGAACTGGTCCCCGTTGCTCAGACTAGACGATAGTTGGAGAAACACTTCCTTGGTCTTAAATGTCTCAATGGAAAAGTGATTTTTCCTGGATCCTCCCTTGCCTTCTGCCCCAAAGCAACTCCGTTTGCTCTCCTGGGCTGTGTTTCTCCCTGGGGATCCCCTTCACGGAGAGGGAGATGTCTCCCTTTGTAGAGGTGAGGCTCAGCGTGGTCATGCCAAGTGTTTCTGTGGCTGCAAAATAAAGGATCGTTATCCTTTAATTACATAAAAGAGTTTCCCTGGCTGTCAGGGAAGGATGTGGGACCCAGTGACATGCAATCACATGTTTTTACTAACCTCCCACCCCCTCTAGCCTGAGGCTGCAAGGTGACTTGAGGTATTAGTCATATTTCTGAAGTAACTAATCCCAGCCCTGCTCCTCCCTCTTCCCATCCTACCCCAGCCTTCCCTTCTCCCGATTATGAATCTCTAATTGTTTTCGCTTTGTGTGATGATTCATCCCTCCGACTCCTCAGCGCTGGATCTGTGGCACACGAAACGTGGGGTTTGTGCTGCTTCCGTGCGGGTGTTTCTTGCGCCGATGTGTCACTCGCATCCATCCCCGGAGGCTCTGGCAGCTGAGCTGGAGATCCAGAGGGTGGAGAGCCTGGGGTGGTGGTATCAAGGGTATCAAGGATATCAAGGCTCAGGGAGAGAGAGAAAACAAGGTTAAAAGCAGCCAGAGAAAATAACCGGCAGCTGAGAACTGGTTGAATCATAGAATGATTTGGTTGGAAGGGACTTTCAAGCCCATCCAGTCCCACCCTCTGCCATGGGCAGGGACACCTCCCACCGGAGCAGGTTGCTCCAAGCCCCATCCAACCTGACCTTCATCATGTCTAGGGGTGAGGAGCCAAGACTTCTCTAGATTACCTGGATCAGGGCCTCCCCACCCTCACAGGAAAACATTTCTTCCTTATATTTAACCTAAATCTCTCCTCTTTCACCTTAAAACCATTCCCGTCATCCTATCCCTGCCCTCCCTGATCGAGAGCTCCTCCTCAGCTTTCCTGGAGCACCTTTCCCTACTGGAAGGGGTTAAGAGCAGCCAGAGGGAATAACCAGCAGTTGAGAGCTGGTTGAATCAAGAGGGTTGATTTATTTTAGGGGGTTTTCTAATCTGGGCTGACTTGTACCGAAGCAGAAGGATTTTAATTCAGTCTAAGTCTCCGTTAATGAGGAGGGTGCTCATGGTTTATTCAGAATAACCAGATTCCCACGGGGGTTAAACTGCTTTTAAAGCGCTGCTCAGACAGAGGAGAGGGGGCGAGCGCTTGGCTCAGGGTGGCTTCAGAGGAGAAACCGCTCCAGAAGTCCTCTTTTCACCCCACAAGAAGGTGCTGTGCTCCTTGTGGCCTTCAAGGCCAACGAGAGGCAAGAACGTGTTGCCAGTTGCCTTCCCAAGGACTGGAAACCACGTGTCCTTGTAGGGGAGTGAATGTCATTGGTGTGAGGATGGAAAAGGAGCTGCCAGGGCTGGGAAAGCTCAGTCCTTCTGCTGTCAGAGCTCCCAGCCGTGTGGGCAAGAGCTAGAGACACCGAGGCAAGCAAAGAGCTGCTCTCCTGAGCCACAGACCCACATCTTGCAGGGCCTGGAGCTCCTTCTCCAAAGCTTTTTTTTGGGGAGCAAAGCCTGACGTGCACAGGGAGGCGATGGAGAAGGGAAGGACCAGGTGGACTTGCCATTCTGAGGCTTCTCTGGTGACAGGGGAGGCAGACACGTGGTCCTGGGGCTGCTGTGGCTCCATTCCCACCTATGAGAACACCAGTAGTTGTTTGGTGGCACGTCCCAGTGCAGGGTTTGTTGATTAGACCAAAGGATCCTGGTCTCTTTGCTGATGAGACTAACCACTGGTGGTGTCTAGAGGCTGTGGGTGGTGAGGGACAGAGCGTGA
Organism: Clamator glandarius; assembly: GCA_033459285.1. Classification (NCBI taxonomy): domain Eukaryota; kingdom Metazoa; phylum Chordata; class Aves; order Cuculiformes; family Cuculidae; genus Clamator; species Clamator glandarius. The sequence continues at coordinate 314,199 of JAUNZM010000801.1, forward strand.
ACCACTCAAGGTTGTTGTTTTCATGGGTGTTTTCATTTTTTGGTAATCATAGGATCATAGAATGAATCACAGAATGATTTGAGTTGGAAGGTACCTTAAAGATCATCTAATTCCAAACCCTTTGCCATGGGCAGGGACACCTCTCACAGGGTCAGGGTGCCCAAAACACCATCTAACCTGGCCCTGAACCCCTCCAGGGATGGGAAAGCCACAACATCCCTGGGCAACCTGGGCCAGGGCCTCCCCACCCTCGTCGTGAAGAAATCTTCAGTTTGATTTAAGTCCTAGAACAGAAAAGATACTGGATGAGAAATAATCCCATAAAAAATCCTGCTGCATTCAAGCAGGGACTCCCATGAGCCAGCCCGGGAAGCCCTGCAGGCTTTGGATGTACGTGTGGGATGGGAGATGCCCTCTGCATCTCCCTCGGAAGCCTTTTCTGGGTGAGAAACCTGTGGTTCCCTCCTGCTTTGCACTTCCAGGGATGAGGCATCGTGGCCTGTATAAGAAACAGCGTGTCTAGCAGGAGCAGGGAAGGGTTTGAGTCCCTGGATTTGACACTGCTGAGGCCACATCTCAAATCCTGGATTCAGTTTTGGGCCCCTCACGCCAAGGAGAACACTGAGGGGCTGGAGCGCGTCCAGAGAAGGGAACGGAGCTGGGGAAGGGGCTGGAGAACAAGGGTGATGAGAGGCGGCTGATGGAGCTGGAGTTGTTTAGCCTGGAGAAAAGGAAGCTGAGGGGAGACCTCATCACTGTCTACAACTGCCTGGAAGGACGATGGAGTGAGGTGGGTGTTGGTATCTTCTCCCAAGTAAGAAGCGAGAGGATGAAGGGGAATGGCCTTAAGTTGCTCCGGAGCAGGTTCAGATTGGACATCAGGAAAAACGTCTTCATGGAAAGGGTTCTCAGGCCCTGGCCGAGGCTGCCTAGGGAGGTGGTGGAGTCCTCATCCCTGGAGGTGTTTAAAAGCCGGGTAGATGAGGTTCTCAGGGATCTGGTTTAGTCATGGACAGGTACAGTTTGACTCGATGATTTCAAAGGTCTTTTCCAACCAAGTGATTCTATGATTCCTCTGGCTGGGTTTTTGTCTCCCAGCTTTGAAGCTGCAAGGGCTGGAGGGAACTAATTCACAGGGGCCCCTTTTGGGATGTTTATACACATCTGAATGGGCTTTAATTGCACTTTGCAATTTGAAAATGGGAAGTAATGAGCTTAAACCGTAAGGAGGGAGATTTAAGGCAGAAGTCTGTAATGGGGGATGGTGACGTGCTAGAGCCGCCTGGCTGAAGGGGAACGTTATAAGAAGCATTTGTCCTTGGATGTGGCCCAAGCTGGGTGGTGGATGATGGTGACTGAGTCTCCTTTGAGGCAAGAGTCGTCTTTCTACCATCCCAGGGAGATCATAGAATCATAGAATCACCAGGTTGGAAAAGACCCACTGGATCATCGAGTCCAACCATTCCCATCAATCACTAACCCATGTCCCTCAGCACCTTGTCCACCCGTCCCTTAAACCCCTCCAGGGAAGGTGAATCAACCCCCTCCCTGGGCAGCCTCTGCCAGGGACCAATGACCCTTTCCGTGAAAAATGTTTTCCTAATGTCCATCCTGACCCTCCCCTGGTGGAGCTTGAGGCCATTCCCTCTCGTCCTGTCCCCTGTCCCTTGGGAGAAGAGCCCAGCTCCCTCCTCTCCACAACCTCCTTTCAGGTAGTTGGAGAGAGCAATGAGGTCTCCCCTCAGCCTCCTCTTCTCCAGGCTAAACACCCCCAGCTCTCTCAGCTGTTCCTCATGGAGATGGGCTGTCTCCAGCCTGGCTTTGCTGGTCCTTCCTTGTTTCTGACCATTAATTACGATGTCACTATTCTAACAATACAGAAGTCCACCTTGTCTGGTTTTATCCTCTTTCCTTACACTGAACGACCTTGCAGACCACACCACTGGTCCACGTCAAAGCTGTAGAAGAATTTATTGCGTCTTGCTGGTGTCAGGTTGGACCTATGGCCTGGTGCCGTCTGTACTGCGATAATCATAGAATCATAGAGTTGCTTGGTTGGAAAAGACCTTTGGGATCATCACATCCAACCGTACCTGTCCACTACTAAACCAGATCCCTACATGTACCCATCTTTGAAATCTCTCCAGGGACAGGGACTCCACCACCTCCCTGGACAGCCTCGGCCAGGGCCTGAGAACCCTTTCCATGAAGAATTTTTTCGTGATGTCCAATCTGAACCTGCCCTGGTGCAACTTGAGGCCATCTCCTCTCATCCCATCACTTCTTATTTGGGAGAAGAGACCAGCACCCACCTCGCTACAACCTCCTTCCAGGCAGTTGTAGGCAGTGATGAGGTCTCCCCTCAGCCTCCTTTTCTCCAGGCTGAACAACCTCAGGTCCCTCAGCTGCCTCTCATAACCCTTGTTCTCCAGCCCCTTCCCCAGCTCCATTCCCTTCCCTGGACACGCTCCAGCCCCTCAATGTCCTTCTTGGAGTGAGGGGCCCAAAACTGAGCCCAGGATTCAAGGTGCAGCCTCACCAGAGCTGAGTCCAGGGACAGAATCAAACACGTGAGGTCTCTCAAGCGTGCGATTGAAGAGTCAGCAGTGCTTATCCATGGATGTTTTATGGATGTCCACCTGCAGGAGCTATTCAGTTACCAGTGTAACTGCCCGAGCTAGAGACAGATTAACCTTTGCTTTGTGGAGAGAACGCACCTCTGAACTGAGCAGCTTTAATTCGTTGATATCTCTTCAGAAAGGATTTTTCTCCCTCCTGCTCTCCTGCTTCTGGAAATGTCATCTCTGCAGCTTCTCCCAAGGGACAGGGGACAGGACGAGAGGGAATGGCCTCAAGCTCCACCAGGGGAGGGTCAGGATGGACAGCAGGAAAAAATTATCACAGAAAGGGTCACTGATCCCTGGCAGAGGCTGCCCAGGGAGGGGGTTGAGTCCCCTTCCCAGGAGAGGTTTAAGGGACGGGTGGATGAGGTGCTGAGGGACATGGGTCAGTAATTGATGGGAATGGTTGGACTCGATGATCCAGTGGGTCTCTTCCAACCTGGTGTTTCTATGATTCTATGATTCTATCAGCTGAGCAAGCAGCGTCTGCTCACCGTTTTTCCCACCATGGATATGTCGAGTTTGACCTGGAGCTGCATGTGGGGAGAGGGTATCAAAACCAATCACCATTGCAAGACCAGAAACCTCAGCCTGTAATTAGTTAAAAGTCTGTAATTAGAAAGATGCTTTGCAGTTAAGATTTAAATTAGCCTGCAGCGAAGACAGGTTTGGCACAGCTGCTCTGGAAACACTTGCTCTTGCAAAAACACACCCTTTCTGAAAAAAAGGAAGCGGCCGACTTTCAGTGGGTTTGTTTTTTTGGCTTCGTAAAGATTTTCTGTTCTGGGTGATTATTGCTGAGCCGTCGGCAAACACACGCGAGCTGACGCTGCCCCGAGAGCTGCAAACCTGTCCGCTCTCTAAACCAGGTTCCAAAGCAGCGTGGCCAGCAAGGCAGGGAGGGGATCCTGCCCCTCTGCTGGAGTCCTGTGTTCAGCTCTGGAGTCCTCAACACAAGGAGAACGTGGAGCTGTTGGAGCGAGTCCAGAGGAGGCCACAAAGATGATGTGAGGGGTGGGGAACCTCTGCGAGGAGGCCAGGCTGAGAGAGTTCAGGCTGTTCAGCTTGGAGAAGAGAGGGCTCTGGAGGGACCTTAGGGAAAGGGGCTCCAGGAAAGTTGGGGAGGGGCTCTTGATCAGGGAGGGCAGGGATATAATCATATAATCACTTGGATGGAAAAGACCCACTGGATCATCGAGTCCAACTATTCCCATCAATCACTAACCCATGTCCCTCAGCACCTCGTCCACCCGGTCCCTTAAACCCCTCCAGGGAAGGGGACTCAACCCCCTCCCTGGGCAGCCTCTGCCAGGGACCAGTGACCCTTTCTGTGATAATTTTTTCCTGCTGTCCATCCTGACCCTCCCCTGGTGGAGCTTGAGGCCATTGCCTCTTGTCCTTTCAAGACAAGGAAGAGGGAGAAAGGTTTTGAGCTGCAAGAGTGGAGATTGAGATGAGATCTTAGGAATAAATGTTCTCCTGTGAGGGTGGTGAAGCCCTGGCCCAGGTTTCCCAGGAAGTTGTTGATGCCCCATCCCTGGAGGTGTTTAAGGCCAGGTTGGATGGGACTTGGAGCCCCTGATCCAGTGGGATGTGTCCCTGCCGATGGCAGGGGGTGGAACTGGATGGGTTTTAAGGTCCCTTCCAACCCAAACCATTCCGTGATCCTATGATTTCAGCCCTTGTTCTCTCTATTGTTTGTTGACTCTTGGAGGGGAAGCAGCTCCCCAAGGCTTTGCTAATCCGTGATGGTTCCTGGGCTTTGATACTGGGTTAAATGGAAGCAGGAGGAGTTTGCTCTTTGGAGACCTGAATAAAAGGCTGTTTGGGGTTTGTTGCTTTGGAGGTTGTGTGGTCAAGGCTTGTATGTAAGGAAGAAGCTCAGCAGGTTTATTTGAGGCAAGGCCTGGGGCTAAAACAATCGGTTTAACTGTTTTCAGGGTTTCCTACAATGTTATCAGAGCTCCACAGGTCCCGCTTCCTGCGGCGTGAATCGGGATGATAAAATGAGGCTGCATCTCATGCTTGGCAATAGAAAAAAAGCTTAATTGTGCTCCCTCTTGTATAAATAATTGCGTTAGTGCAGGTTAAAGCCCCATCCATCTGTCGGTGCCTTGATGGGGGATGACATAGAATCACAGGGTTGTTGTGTCCCGAGCACAGGACTCAGCCCTTGGCCTTATTCATGCCTAGGTGGTCTCTTTTTGAACCGAATGCTTCTATGATTCTACATTCTTTGACTCCTTCCCACTTGAATTCCCACCCTGTACAAAAATGTCCCGGGCTGCTCTACCCATCCCTTCCCAACCCATTTCTGCACGAATCCTGCAGCGCCAGTTTTGCTCTACGCTGGTGGGAGGAAATTCCTGATCCTTGCCAGGCTTTGAAGCTGCTCCTGGGGCCTCCAGCACCCTGGTCCTGCTGGTTTCTACCCTCCAAGACTTGCTCAGAGCCAGCCCTGGGGGAAATCTCTTTCTCCTGAGGAGAAGGACTTGGGGTGCTGAGGGATGAGAAACCAACCATATTCTGGGCTGCATCCAGAGCAGCACGGCCAGCAGGGAGGGAGGGGATTCTGCCCTTCTGCTCCACTCTGGTGAGACCTTATCTGGAGTCCTGTGTCCAGTTCTTGCATCCACAACATCAGAAGGAGATGGAGCTGTTGGAATGGGTCCAGAGGAGGACATGGAGATGATCTGAGGGCTGGAGCAGCTCTGCTTTGAGGACAGGCTGAGAGAGTTGGGGTTGTTCAACCTGGAGAAGAGAATCATAGAATCATAGAATAACCAGGTTGGAAGAGATCCACCAGATCATTGAGTCCAACCATTCCCATCAATCACTAACCCATGTCCCTCAGCACCTTGTCCACCCGGCCCTTAAACCCCTCCAGGGAAGGTGAATCAACCCCCTCCCTGGGCAGCCTCTGCCAGGGAACAATCACCCTTTCAGTGAAAAATTTTTTCCTAATGTTCAGCCTGAACCTCCCCTGGTGGAGTTGAGGCCATTCCCTCTCGTCCTGTCCCCTGTCCCTTGGGAGAAGAGCCCAGCTCCCTCCTCTCCACAACCTCCTCTCAGGGAGTTGGAGAGAGCAATGAGGTCTCCCCTCAGCCTCCTCTTCTCCAGGCTGAACCCCTCCAGCTCTCTCAGCCGCTCCTCTTCTTCTCCAGCCCCTTCACCAGCTTCGTTGCTCTTCTCTGGACTCGCTCCAGAGTCTCAACATCCTTCTGGTGCTGAGGGGCCCAGAACTGACCCCAGGATTCGAGGAGTGGTCTCCCCAGGGCCGAGTCCAGAGGGAGAAGAACCTCCCTGGACCTGCTGGTCACGCCGTTTCTGATCCAAGCCAAGATGCCACTGGCCTTCTTGGCCACCTGGGCCACTGCTGGCTCATGTTCAGTCGCTGTCAACCAGCACCCCCAGGTCCTTCTCCTCCTGGCAGATTTCCAGCCAGGCTTCTCCTAGTCTGGAGCTGCTCAGGGTTGTTGTGCCCCAAGTGCAGGACCTGACATTTGGCTCCAGGGAGACCTTAGAGTAGCATCCAATGGAAAGGGGCATCAGGAATGCTGAAGAGGGTCTTTTTACAAGGTCCTGGAGTGATAGGACAAGGGGGATGACTTTAAATTGTAAGGGAGAAGATTTAGATTAAACATTAGGAAGAAATTCTTCTTGATGAGGGTTGGGAGGCCCTGGCCCAGGTTGCCCAGAGAAGCTGTAGCTGCCCCATCCCTAGAGGTGTTCAAGTCCAGGTTGGATGGGGCTTGGAGCAACCTGATCCAGCGGGATGTGTCCCTGCCCATGGCAGGGGTGGAAATGGATGAATTTTGACGTTCCCTTCCAACCCAAATTATTCTCTGATACCATGAAATGCTACAAAAAGCAGCTTGGACTCAGCAGGGTCAGAGCAACCCCTGAATCCACCTCTCCTAGGAGGGATTTTCCACTTATACCGAGGCGCTGAGCTGTGCTGAAGCTTGTTAGGGCTCATTTGAGCCTCATCCTCCCAAAGCTCCTACTTTTTCAGCACATGAGCCCTTTATCTTGGCCTTGCAGTGTTACCCACCCTCTTGCAGATGGGCTGGGGCTGCTGCTCTGTGACTGTGGCTTCCACCAGCCTGAAACTGGGACTACGATCTGGAGGAGAAAAACCTCCCTGCATTGAACAAGCTGTTTCCAATAGTCTTTCCATCGGGGGGGTTGCTCAGCAATATTTTCTTTCCTCTTTTTTTTTTTTTTTTTTTTTGAATATTTTTAACTGCTGAGAGGCTAAACCACATCTATGAAGCGCTGCCAAAGAAATAAATGAGGGCAGAGAGGTACCCGCTATTTATTTTGGCTGGCGGAGCTGCGAGCTGGGCTATGGGAGGAGGAGGAGGAGGGTGAGTCAGCGTTTCAATGCAGCAAAGCTCTTCAGGCTGCTGCAAGCGGAGGTTTCCCTCTAGAGGAATACGCTTTTCCACAGCTCCTTCCGTGTCTAAGCGCTTTCAGCATCCTTCGTGGGGTTTTTTTGGTTGACGTCTACTTCCAGCACTAGGCTGGTGACCATAAAGGGGGTGTGTGTCCCAAGGAAAGGGGGTCGAGCGGTCCAATATCATTCTTGATGAGCTTATTCTGTGCACCTATAGTAAGTTCACAGATGACACGAAGCTGGGTGGAAGTGATGATCTCCTTGAGGGCAGGGAGGCTCCTCAAAGGGACCTGGACAGGCTGGATCCATGGAATGAGACCAACGGGATGAGGGTCAACAAGGCCAAGTGCCGGGTCCAGCACTTGAGACACAACCCCGTGCAGCTCCAGGCTTGGGGCAGAGTGGCTGGAGAGCTGCCTGGAGGAGAAGGACCTGGGGGTCTTGGTTGGCAGTGGCTAAACATGAGCCAGCAGTGACCCAGGTGGCCAAGAAGGCCAATGGCATCTTGGCTTGGATCAGAAACGGTGTGGCCAGCAGGAGCAGGGAAGACATTGTGCCCTTGGGCTTGACACTGCTGAGGCCACATCTCGAATCCTGGGTTCAGTTTTGGGCTGCTCACTCCAAGAAGGACATTGAGGGGCTGGAGCACGTCCAGAGAAGGGAACGGAGCTGGGGAAGGGGCTGGAGAACAAGGGTGATGAGAGGTGGCTGAGGGACCTGAGGTTGTTTAGCCTGGAGGAAAGAAGCTGAGGGGAGACCTCATTACTGCCTACAACTGCCTGAAAGGAGGTTGTAGTGAGGTGGGTATTGGTCTCTTCTCCCAAGTAAGAAGTGATAGGGTGAGAGGGAATGGCCTCAAGTTGCCTCAGGGCAGGTTCAGATTGGACATCAGGAATAATATCTTCATGGAAAGGGTTCTCAGGCCCTGGCCGAGGCTGCCCAGGGAGGTGGTGGTGGAGTCCCCATCCCTAGCAGTGTTTAAAAGCCGGGTAGTTGAGGTTCTCAGGGATCTGGTTTAGTCGTGGACAGGTACAGCGTGACTCGATGATCTCGAAGGTCTTTTCCAACCAAGCAATTCTGTGATTCTATGAATTTGTGCTTTGAAATCCCAGGGGGAAGGTGCAGACTCTGCAGCTGAGAGGGAAATTTGGTGGCAGGGGGGGGTCAGAGGAGGAAAACTGTTGTCTCACAGAAAAAGATGGATTAAAATTTGGTCTTACATCTTTAGGTTGGATTGGGCTGCACTGTCCCAGGTTGCCCAGGGGAATGGTGGCTGCTCCATCCCTGGAGGTGTTCAAGACCAGGTTGGATGGGGCTTGGAGCCCCTGATCCAGCGGGAGGCTGGACATCAGGAAAAAATTTTTCATGGAAAGGGTCATTGGTTCCTGGCAGAGGCTGCCCAGGGAGGGGGTTGAGTCCCCTTCCCTGGAGGGGTTTAAGGGATGGGTGGATAAGGTGCTGAGGGACATGGGTTAGTGATTGGTGGGAATGGTTGGATTCGATGATCCAGTGGGTCTTTTCAACCTGGTGATTCTATGATTCTATGATCTCCCTGGGATGGTAGAAAGCTGACTCTTGTGTCTAAGGAGACTCAGTCCCCATCAATCTGTGCTGGGGATGGTCAGTGTGATTTGGGGCACTGCCCATCGTGCTCCTCTGGCATCCTCCATTCCCTTGGAAAGGATCTTCAACCTCCCAAGCCTGGTGAAGGTCGTTAGCGGCAAGCACTCATGAGGAGCCTGCAGCTGATTAATGTTCTGTAGGTGTTCAGCGCTAGAAGCCAGCAAGGGTGGCTGGACAAGGCCTTGGCTGCTTTTACTGAGCACTAAATGCTGTTTAAGCAGAGTCATGGATGAGGGATCTTATTCTGGACCAAAACATTCAAACGAGGGCCAGTGAGAAGGAGGAATCGAGGAGCGAGCAGAGCCAGGATGGTGTGCGCCATTCACAGTCACCCTGGGGTTGGGGTGGTCGGTGTTAGACCTCGTTGCCTTCCCCTTGCAGATGGAAAGGAAAAATTGCTGTGTTTTGCCCTCTTCCACCACAGGTAAAACCTGTTTGTGGGTCCTGGGAACTCACCCAACATGGTCAGCAGGGTGAGGGAGGGGGTTCTGCCCCTCTGCTCTGCTCTGGTGAGACCTCACCTGGAGTCCTGTGTCCAGTTCTGGAATCCCTGACGTAAGAAGGAGATGGAACTGTTGGAGTGGGTCCAGAAGAGGCCACGGAGATGATGCAAGTACTGGAGCACCTCTGCTGTGAGACCAGGCTGAGAGAGTTGGGGTTGTTCAGCATGGAGAAGAAAAGACTCTAGGGAGACCTTAGAGCAGCTTCCAGTAGGGAAAGAGGCTCCAGGAAAGCTGGGGAAGGGCTCTTGATCAGGGAGGGCAAGGATGGGAAGAGGGAGAAAGGTTTTAAGCTGAAAGTGGGGAGATTGAGGTGAGATTTTAGGAAGAAATGTTCTCCTGTGAGGGTGGGGAGGCCCTGGCCCAGGTTGCCCAGAACATCTCCAAGATAATCCAGTCCAGCCCTTAATCCTGGAGAAGATAAGGCTCTGGGGAGACCTTAGAGTGGCCTTCCAGTACCTGAAGGGACTACAGGAAAGCTGGGACACAGATTACTCAAGGAGGCTGTGGCTGCCCCATCCCTGGAGGGGTTCCAGGCCAGGTTGGATGGAACTTGGAGCCCCTGATCCAGTGGGAGGTGTCCCTGCCCATTGCAGGGGGCTTGGAACTGGATGGGCTTTAAGGTCCCTTCCAACCCGAACCATTCTGTGGTGATTCTATGACCCTGACATCATGAGCAGCTCTGCTTCTCTTTTGGAGAGCTTAAATTTGAGGGTGAAGAGGGAAAGAGGTCAATCTGCAATAAGTGGCAGCAAAGAGGAGCTGCGTGCGCGTTCAGCTCAGGAGCACGGAGCCACCCAGCAGCTCCAGGCATTTCTCCACACCTCTTCCACTCAGAAAAAACTGAAGAATGAGGTTTTGCTGTCAGTGCGAGATGTTGCGTGGGGACCTTTGGGGTAGCAAAAACCAAACAGTGGTGACAGAGAGTTGGGGAGAGATGAGCTCTCCTGTCTCCTGCACAAACCTTGTCATGCTGTGCCTCTGCTGCCTCATGGATGGTCTCCTACAGACCAGTGAGGATGCCCTGTGGATAGCCCACAGTGGTCTTGTGCTGGAGGCAGGGACCAGACGTGGAGCACCTCAACCCCATGCTGATCTCCCCTGGAGATGTTGGCTGCCAAGCAGAAAGCAGCTTTTGGTCTCTCTGGGGTGGTTTGTGCCTAAAGGTCCATCACCTTCTCCATCACCTTCTCCCGTAGTTTCTTCTGGAGGTTTGCTGAGAGCTTAAAACACCCAGGAAGAGCTGGGCTGCTCAGAATTGTCTTTTGCAGGGACGTGTGCCTGTCTGTTCTCCACCCTGCACAAGCCAGTGGTCCAGGCAAGGAGAGGACATGGTGATCCAAGCGAGGAGAGGACGTGGAGACACAGTGGAGCACCACGGCTGGGCTGTGTGGGGATGGAAATGGGCTCCTGCACCACGGCCACCGCTTAGGACAGCAGGAGAGGGCACCCATGAGCTGTCTCTGCCTGCAGCACCAACTGAGCTGCAGGATTGAGTGGAAATGAAGGCTTTGGGGGGCTGTTTTTGGTGCCTGAATTATACGTTCTGCTCAGTAGAACCTGGTATTGGGTCTGGTGGGTGCTGGAGTGGAGCCCATCAAGCTCAGCCGCTCACAGTGTGCGTCACCTACTTTGAAAACAGGATGGAGGGACTTTGGTGGCATAAATAGACACCTTTCCAAGGTGACGGTGTGTGAGGAGGGGCTTTGAAGCTGCCAGGATTCGCGAGAAGTGGGTCCTACCCTGCTCCTGCCCATCCAGGCATCACTCATGGTCCAAGGTGCGCTGCCAGAACATAACCCCGTCTGCTTTGAAAGCCACTGATGGTGGCTGCATCGCCACACAGCGCTAACTTTTGCCTCAAGATGGCATTTTTGCTCTTTAAAATGTGTGTCTGAGGCTTTTTGTGGCTTCCATAATAATGAAAAGGGTTGTCCAGGCGGCTCTGCTGTTTGACAGCGCATTGACCGTGGTCTTCCAGTGCTGCCTGCGATCCCTACCGCCCGCTCGGGTGAGGCAGGGATGTACTGTGGCTCCTTACTCCAAGAAGGACCTTGAGGGGCTGGAGCGTGTCCAGAGAAGGGAACAGAGCTGGTGAAGGATCTGAAGAACAAGAGTTATGAGAGGCGGCTGAGGGACCTGGGAGTGTTTAGCCTGGAGAAATGGAGGCTGAGACCTCATCACTGTCTACAACTGCCTGGAAAGAGGTTGTAGCGAGGTGGCTGTCGGGCTCTTCTCCCAAGTGACAGGCGACAGGATGAGAGGGAATGGCCTCAAGCTGCACCAGAGCAGGGTCAGATTGGACATCAGGAAACATTTCTTCATGGGAAGGGTTCTCAGGGCCTGGCCGAGGCTGCCCAGGGAGGTGGTGGAGCCCTCATCCCTGGAGGGGTTTAAAAGCCGGGTAGATGAGGTGCTCAGGGATCTGGTTTAGTAGTGGTCAGATACGTTTGGACTTGATGATCTCAAAGGTTGTTTCCAATCAAACAATTCTATGATTCTCTGATTCTCTGCGGGGACGTGCTGGGAGGTGGAGCAGAGGCAGGAGTGGAGCCAGGGCCACATCTTGGCCAGGTGCTCCCTCCTGCTTGGCTCCTGTTCCTTGGCTGCTCGCAGCCACCCTACCCGCCCTCCTGTGCGAGGGGAACCACCACGTCCACTGTCCTCCTGATGTGTTGTCAAACAAGTGCTGAGGAACTGGGGTGAACTGGAAAGGACTCACCCCTGCGTGCTCTTTCTGGCTCGAGTAATCCTGATCCAGGAGCCCAGCCCGGCTTCTCAAGCGCTGCCTGACGCAGACACAAACGAGGAATGGAGTCCTAGGGCCACAGGAGATGGGAAAACCTCTCAGGTTCCTGAGTCTTAGGGCTCGCTAAGGTGGAAGGGGGGAGTCTGGAGGACTAGAAGAAGGGCCGCCCTTTCCTTTTTGTTGTGCATGCCCTTTCCACGCCTTGACTCCATAATCATTGCTGTGCCTAACCAGAGAGACGAGCGCGTGTTTGATGGTTGCATTGCGTTGGAGCGGAGCGTTTGGCGTGCGTGTGGTGTTTGCTTACAGCACTGTCACAGCATTAACCAGGAGGACTGTTTTGTCTTCCCTCCACAGCCTGGAAGTGTCTCCTCAGGTAGAAACCAGCTCAGATGCTCCTTCTCATTTTCTTCCCTGCTCCCCTGCCCAGTTGCCCGCTGCAGCCCATCTCGCTAGCATGCCAAGCGCTAACCTCCCTCCCGCTCTTGGAGACAGTCAGCCCGGATGCTTGTCCCCTACCAACCCATTCCTCAACTCCCTGCAGAGCAATCCTTTCTTTGAGGACCTCCTCGCTGACCAAGTACTAAATTCTCCTTCACCTACTCACTTTTTCTCTAGTTTCCCGTCTGGGCCGCATCCTTCAACAGAGGTCGCTGGGAGCTTTTATTCCTCTGAGGATTGCAGCCCCTCTGCCTCCCTAAGACATAAAGAACCAGAGAGGGAGTCTCCAACCCAAAGCATTTGTGTCCCCGTCCCAGAATCTACTCCATCAGAAGGAGATCTTCCTCCTCCGGATGAGAAACGCGCCATCCCTCCTCCCCTTTCCGAGTGGGACGATACCTTCGATGCCTTCGCGACCAGCAGGCTCAAACCAGAACTGAAGAAGGAAAACTTCTTCTCTTCGGTGGCGGCGGAGGGCATGGCTTTCATCGACGATCCCGATGCGGCCAGCCCAACGGAAAGATCAGCCGAGCCGGCTCCCGAGGAGGGGACGAAGGTCTTTGAAAAAGCAGATTCACAAATAGGCAGCGAAATGCCTGCAGCTCTACGGTCGTGGACGAATTTCTCCGGTTTAGACGTGGGAGCCAACTTGGTGAGCACGACTCAAGAAGCGACCGTGATAGAGGATGTGCTGAGCCCCGTGTCTGCGGGGTCGGTGGGAAGGAGGAGGAAAAGCAGCACACCTACGGTTTGGACAGCCGCGTTTGCGTCAGGAAACGAACAGGCTTTGACACCACAAACGGGTGAAAACAGCGCTAGGGGAGAAGGAGACGGGAATGAGGAGGAAGCCTCTAGTGCAGGGACAAACGGGTGGATGACTATTGCCACCGAAACCGCTCCTGAGCCCTCAGAGAGCGCCCAGCGCGGGGCTGGGCAGGTGGGTCAGGAGAAGGTGTTTGGCTCCCAGCCAACCTTCCTGAGCAAAGGCACCTTTGAAGCCAAAAGCGGATCTCGTGCTGCTGCTTGCGTCTTGCCCCGAAGCCCCTTTGCCCCTGAGCTCACCTCCGAAGCCCTGCCGGCCAGCAACGTGGCCACTGTGTCCCCGCGGGTGCTCGCGGACGTGGCTCCACGACGGTTCCCTGCGGCGCTGGAGCCGGGGATGGAGCCCAGAGGTGCTGGTGGCGAGGAGGAAGCGTTCGACATACGGACTTCGGTCTATCGGCTCCAGGCTAGCATGCGGCTCGAGGCCAACGAAAGCCGTGTGAAGCTCAGCTCCGACGTTCGCGAGAGGCACATTGTCGTCTCTCCATGGATAGGAACCCAAGAGAAGGAGGAGATGGAGGCCGGCTCCGCCGTGCCGCCCCCCAAACCTCCGAGGTGGTTTGCGGCCGCAGGCAGCAGAGGGGACAGCGAGGAGGAGGATGCTCGTGACCCACAACCAAGACAGCGAGGAAGCGAGGAGCAACGGGAGGACACGGAGAGCCTGAAGGCAGATGTGGAGCTGCTGAGGAGCCATTTGAGCGGCGAGCCCTCGGTCCCAGCATCTCCCGGTCCATTTGCATTGGCAATGGACGTAGCTGAAGCTGGGAGTGAGTTCCCAAGCTCCAAGCCCTTGGTCCCAGCATCTCCCGGTCCATTTACATTGGGAGTGGACTTAGCTGAATCTGGGAGTGAGTTCCCGAGCTCCAAGGATGCCGAATCTCCTGCCGCTGTGGACTTGGCAGCCAATTTGGAGTCAAGAGTTAGTGAATTGGCCAAAAGCAACACCTCTTTGGGGGAAAACCAGTCAGGGATGAACGAGACGGATGCTGCTGAGCAGTTTGAGACTTGCCCATCGAAGTTCTTTCTAGATGGATTAAGCCAGTCGGGAACTAAGGAGAGCTGGAGTCAGCCAGGCTTCTCTCCTCTGATAGGAGCCACAGATGGTGCTGAGTGGGAGGTGGCCTCCAAAGAGGAGCCGTTCCCCAAGGAACTCAGTATATCAGGACTAAATCCACCTTCCAAGCTAGACCTAGGCCAGCCGGAAACCTTCTGGACAGCTCTGGAAGAGCAGGAGGCAGCGCGACCCCAAAGGTTAGAGCGTGGGGAGAGTCCATCCCAGCCGGAGCCGGCGCAGGGTGGTGGTGAGGGGCAGCACGGGCCAGTAGCCGACCTTGCTGGGCAAGCGGGAGGCCAGTGTGAGCCTCGCAGCCCCATGGCAGGTGCTGGGGAGGCAGAGGAGAGCAGATCCCCCACCAGCGAGGCTGAGGGGCCGTGGCGCCGACGCTCGGCAAGCAGCAGGATAGACTTCAAGAAGGCTGATTTCTGGAAGCCAGATAGAGCAGAGGAGAGGCGCGAGCAGGACACTTCAACCCCGAGAAATCCCTTTGCTCCAGCACTAAGCCCGAACGCCCCGAGCAATCCCTTTGTGGAGAAGCCACCCGAGTCCCCCCCCGTTCAAGCTGTGCTGCCCGAAAGGCTTGGACAGGGCGGCTTTGGCTTCCCCAGCCTCCCCGAGGAAGCCCCTGGGCAAGGCTTCCAGCCCACTAACCTCTCTGAGGAGCCGCTAGGCCAGCGTCCTTTCCTGCATGCCAGCCAGCCCTTGGCCTTCTCCACCCCTTTCCTCGTGGCTGCCACTAACCCAAAACAGTTTGATTTGCCTTCCCCCGTCGCGTGCCCCGCGAGCAGCGGGGTCCCTGCCGCCGCCAGCCGCGCAGCCGCCCAGCCCTGCCCTTTGCCGCAGTCCGGCGACACGCAAGCTTCAGCGCTCGTGGTTTTGCCCAGGGAGACACAGCCGGCTGAGAAGCCCTTTTTCCAGCAGACGACCAGGTGAGCACTCCGGGGAAGGCAAAGGGTGTGGATTTGGTAGAGGTTCAACCCTGTCTCCCTTCTGCTCTTATCACGGGGCCAAGAAGTGGACCCTGGCTCAGCATCAGCAGCTCACGGTTGCGCTGACTCCACGTGTTCCTCTCCCCTCACCTTTCCGTGGTCCCAGAGAGCCCAGCATGAACTTGAAGCTTTGTCTCTCTCCGATCACGGTGAGGAATGGCCACTGGTGTCCTGCGTTTGCTCGAGACTGGGGCGAAGGGTTTGACGCATCCCAAACCTGCCCCAGCCGAAGGTTCAGCCGCAGCAGAATCGCGTCCTCATTTCACTCGATGTTAATTTGGGCTCCATCATCTTCCCTGTGCTTGCAAAACAGATGCCTTTCTCGTGTCCTCCCAGGAGAGCTTCCAGCCGGTAACGCTCTCATGAGATCCTTCATGGCATGCACGCATCTGCTGCCCCTTCCCTTTCCATTAATCCAGTTTTGGTTCCTTTCCTTGTTAGAGGACGATCGGGTACTAAAAACCTTCTTCTCTCCAAAGCCAAAATAAAAAGTGGTTTCATCAAAGTGGTGGCAAAATGCCATCCTCCCCCCTCCCTCCGAGATGCCCATTGGGGACTTGGGCTTGAGGATAATGGGAATGGGAAGAGGGCTACGGTGGTGGTGGATCAAAGGAAAGAAGGGGCTGTTCCTCCTCCCAGATCAAGCCTGGGCTTGTAGAAATGCTGTGAAGCAGAGAAAGATGCCGAGTTTAGGCCTCTGTGTCCATTCCATTTTCCTGGTGCACCTTCCCCTGGTCTTTCTGGGCAGGAGAAAATGTGGATTCTGTCCACTTGGAGTATTGAGGATCATGCACATGGTTTACATGGGGGCCTGGGTCTTCTAGCAGTGATGGGTTTGAGCACCCTTACTTCTGCGACAGGAGGCAAATGGAGCTCTCTGAGATAAGAAAATCATGTCTGGCCCAAGGATGATATTGGTCCTGGCTCCGGGAAGAGAGAAAGCGGGAGGAGTGGGACAGCAGAACTTAGCTGAGCTCCAACCCTCTTGCAGGGAATCGGAAGCACAGAATGGAAGGGACTTCAAAGCCCATCCTGTTCCAACCCCTCTGCCGTGGGCAGGGACACCTCCTGCTGGATCAGGTTGTTCTAAGCCTCATCCAGCTTGGCCTTGAACCCCTCCAGGGATGGGGCAGCCACCACATCTCTGGGCCACCTGGGCCAGGGTCTCACCACCCTCACAGGAAAACTTTTCTTCCTAAGATCTCATCTCAGTCTCTCCAAGGAGGAGGATCCCTCCTTGTCTGGAGCGTGGGTTTGATGTGAGGAATGGCCTCAGGAGCAAAGACCAGCAAAAGATGGGTCAGATAGCTCATTTTTAGTTTCCTGATTGAGGGCCAGATCCTCAAATCCTTCTCAGTTGGATTGTTCGTCCTCCGGCACATAACCTTGTTCAAAATGTGCAGACAGAGGTTGTACAGAAACCCTCTGGATGTTGTCAGTTTGTTACATTTCATGGAAAGAGAAGTGTCCTGCCACCCCAAAGGGTGAAGTTAGGCACTGAGTGAAGGACCCGCTGTGTTGGTGGTACCTGCAGTCAACCTCAGGCTTGACCACGCATCCATCCAATGGCTCATGGGAGGAATGTGGTCTTGGACCTAAAAGCTGGTCAATGTGTCATAGAATCATAGAATCACTAGGTTGGAAAGGACCCACTGGATCATCGAGTCCAACCATTCCCATCAATCACTAACCCATGTCCCTAAACCGTGTCAGCATGGGCTTCTCGCACGAGACCCGTCTGGGAATTCCTTGAACACCTCTGCTTGTTTTCTCTGCCTGTGAAACACGGATGGTTTGGCTACTTGATCAAGAAGCTTTGAAGAGTGACCAAGGTCTCTGGAAGGCTCTGAGGATCAGCACTTCTGTATAAGGTTGTGGAGATGTGAGTAATAGTTGAAGGGGAGAGAGAGAAGGTGGAAAGGCCCTTTTTGGAGTTCTCTTGGTGATGCTTGCCTTTCCTAGAGTCGCCTCCTTTTAGACTTGTGAGTGGTGCACAGACAAAGAAGAGATATGGTAGGAAAAAGGTGGAAGGAGAAAGGAAAGACTTGAAAGTTAGAACAGACGTTGAGTCTGAGCTGGGACAGAAGTGGTTTTCTTCCATCAGATAAAGGAAGAGCCAGGACCTGGTGTGGATTATTGATATTCCGGTGTGCTGGGGTTACGTGACCCCCTCGTGAAGGATGGAAACTGGGTGTGGGGACCTGTGTCACTTCTCAGGTGGCCGGAGTGGCTCCCTGCTGGTCATCTTGTTCAAGATGGCAAGTCAAGTGGTAGATCAGCATCTCCTGCCTGGTCTGGTTGGTCACAGGGAGCTGGGAAGTTGTACCCTACTGGAATGGCCTCTCGTGTAGATGCAGCCGTGGAGTTCAGAATCCATAAAGCATTTGTTTGCAGATCCTTCAGCGAGGGAGGACTCTCGCCACAAAATCGTTGATTCTGGGGTAAGGTGGGTGCTCAGAGCATCAGTCACAGCACTCAAGTGAATGGAGAATCCCTATCCTGCTCTTTGGGAAGGGTGGGATGGTGTCTTCACCGCTGGGAAGGTCTCTAGTTTCATCCTCCAGCAGAGGTGGGACCTGAAGGACAGCCCATGACAGTGCTCTGAGGGCTCCACTGCCTTGGAGGAGCCCAGCAGTTTTGGAGCTTCTTACCCGTCCATCAGGAATTCAGATGTGTGACTATTGCAGCACATCATGGATTGCAGGTGACAGGACTTGGGACATCATGGGTGCTGAGGTGACACTGACACGTGCTGCTTTGTGCCCTCCCAGGGTCAGGAGCACAGCAGAATCGGCCTCTTCCAAAAACAAGTTTCCAGGTTCGATCATGTGCCAGTCTTTGTAATCCTTGTGGAGCCCGTGTTCATGTTCTTGTCCATGTTCTCCTGGAGAAAAGTGACTGCTCTCAAGTTCGGTCATTCCCTTCCCCCAGTAGATCCTTTGTCTGTGAAGGTCTGGCCCTCAGGCGCTGTGTGCTGCCGCAGGGACTGGTGGGATTGTCCTCCGGATTGTCCTTGGACCTTACTTGGATTTGTCCTTTGTTGTCTTGTTCTCGGAGAGAAGCATTTTAATAGGGTGATAAAGATGCGACTGCAGCCAAGTTGCTGTAGGGGTTTTCACTGTGCTCGGGAGCTTGGATGAAGCTGAGCTGTGACACAGCAAGTCCTCCTCGGACCCCCAGAAAAAGTCCATCATGAACATCTTGAGCTTCATGGTGGATTTATTCCCTCCCGGAGATGCAGTTGTGCATTAGGCAGGCTGTCAGTGTGAGCAACTAATGCGTCTCATGGTCGCATTGGCTGGTGGATGGAGGTCCAACGTCCTCGTAGATCCATCAGGACTTCAGATGTGGCTCAAAGATCCCCTGGAAGTATCCAGTGACAACCATCCCAGGGTGGGATGCGAGTGGAGGACTGCCTCCTGCTTCTGGATCCTCTTGGAACAACGAACCAAGCAGAAAGAGCCTGGCGCACGCTGCCCTCTCAGCAGGAAGGAATGAGGTGATGAATTTTGGTTTTAAATTCCTTTTTCCAGCTTTGCAACTTAACGTTTTCCCACTGGCAATGGGGCTGAAAGCTGCCTGCGACCAAACTTGCAGTGGGAAATGCTCCTCCCTTTTCATCCTGTGTCCACGCTGTCCCCTTGGCATCCCAAGATTGGTTTCTGTTCTGTAGAGCACCCTGGGTAAGTTTGATCCAACAGAAGTCCCCTTTGGAGGTTTAAAATGGTTTGAGCGCTCGTGGTGGCCCCAAAGACCTCTTGTTTTGGGGTGTCCTGCTTCTGCAGCCAGACTTTAGTCTTCATCTCCGCGCTGGCAGTGGGGATGCGCGAGGCAATGGGGGCATTTGGGGCTGTGAGGAGCGGTCCTGGTGGTTCCCCCATCGCTCTCCTTCCCAGACTCAGTGTTTGGAGGAGCAGTAGAAGTTCTGGAACTGCCTTTCCCAGGTACCACAGAGGACTCCACTCATTCTGGGCTAGGAAGGAGGCGGGGATTCAAGCAAGCAAAATATTTACTTCTGTGGTTTTAAAAGACTTGGGAATGAGCAGTTTTTTGGGGATCTGTGCGTGGCTTTGGGTCTGGTTCGCCCTCACCCCACTTCACCTCATAACGGATGGAATTGATGATCTCAAAGGGCTTTTCCAACCAAGCGATTCTGTGAATGGACAAGTGCTGGGTGGCTTGTAGAGTGGTACATGGTGTCTGGAGCTTCGCTGGTGAAGGGTTCAGTCCACGATGGAGAGTGCTTGAAGCTGATGTGCAGAACAGCAACTTCTCCAAGCCCCGATGTGGTCAGCGGGCTCCCACTCAGGTTCATGGGAACCCTCTCCGTCCCTTCCCACTGCCCAGGAACCCTGGGCTCTGTCCATATTCTTGGACAGCTCTGACAAGGAGTGTTGATCCTTTGGCTTGTTGGAGCTGGTCAGTGGCTACCATGGTTGTTCTCTCCTAGCAAATGGATGACAGGAGGCACCATCATGGTTGAAGAAGACTTCTAGATGTGTCCTGTTGGCATGATGAGGAGATTGCTTGGTACATCCTCATGTTGAGTGGTTGAGTCACCTTCCCTGGAGGTGTTTAAGGGATGGGTGGATGAGGCGCTGAGGGACAGAGTTTAGTGGTTGATGGGAATGGTTGGACTTGATGATCCGGTGGGTCTCTTCCAACCTGATGATTCTTTGATTCTATGATTCATCTTCCCATCCTAAATACGGTGCAGAGCTCTGCAGGAAAGTAGCATCAGTCGGGCTTGGTGATCTCAAACGTCTTTTCCAACCTAGTGGTTCTATGATTCTATGGTCAGGTCACTTCTCTTTCCATCACGCTGAGAAGCAAACATACTTTGTTTAAGCCCCGACCTGATCTTTCTGGGTGAAGAGTGAGGCAAAAATAAATGAAAATGTAATTCCTCCAGGCGCATCCAGACAACACCTCCTCACCCTCCCTTTTGGCTGTTGGAGGGGGAGTGAATTCTGTGGTGCCTTCCAGGCAGGTGGAGCCCAGCTCTGGAGCTGAGGTGGTGCAGGAAAGGATGCTCCGTGGTGCAGGAGCATCCCTGAAGCATCAGTGGTGACCCCAGACGCTAATCTGGGGTCTTCTGGGCAGCAAACCCTCCCTTTGAGCAGTAGATGTAGCACCTCCTGATTCCCTTGGACCTGCGTTAAGTTTCTCCCAGCTGTGCCAACAGCTGGAAGCCAAGAGTTTGGACCTTCAGTGAGGACCAAGCAGCGTAGGTGTGGGCACGGGGAACTGTTCTGTATCTTGGCCAAACACACGTCCTGGGGCTCCTTATCTCTGGGTGGAAACAGTGCCAGAGAGCGCGGTGATGGCCTGTTCTGGAGGACTCTGTCTCTCCTCTCCCTCCTTTGAGCAATACAGGCCCAGAGGATTTAGCTGTGTGGACCTCGTTACGTTTGATAAGTGGGTCCCGTCCCCATAAAAAACATAAGGGCGAGCCAGCAGTGTCACTTCCCGGCTCGACAGGGTGTTAACTGTCCCACCTCCTTGTTCTCCTCAGTCCTCACCCAGTGAAACCCATCAGCGCTGCGGTGCAAGAAGTCTCCAGCGAGAAGAAGCAGCAGCACAGGTCCAGCCTGACGACCGCTCTGAGCAATGGCCTGGAGAAGCTGAAGACGGTCACCACAAGCAGCGTCCAACCCGTGGCTCCATCTTCTCACTCGGAGAAGACAGATTCTAAGAAATTAAAGGTAGGAACCTACTGCTGAGGTGAGAGCTGCATTCCCACCTGCTTGACATGTCGTATAATTGGTGACAGAGGTGCAGAAAATGGTTTGGGAGGAGCTAGAATGGGTGGAATCATGTGTATTAACCCTGACATCCTTGATCCTGGCTGCCCAACCTCCTGCTGGCCTCCCTGACCTGGCTTCTGGACCTTCTCACCTCATCGTTCTTGCTCTATTACTTGCTTTGGTTTGGGTTTCTTATGGCACGATGTGAACAAACGCCTGGTTGTCCCCAAGATGTGAAAGGTGGAAGATGCGGCAGCTGCCTGATGGAAGGCCTGGAGGGTTTGTTCTCCTAACAGAGGGAAGATGCTTCCTGGAGCCTTGTTCAAATGCTGCTTACCTGGTTGTATTTTAGATGCTGACACATCAAAGGAAGCAAAACACTTGCTGTGTCTGAAGACATGGCCTCCTGGGGTTGCCTTCTCCTTCCCCATGTCCACTGCTGCTCTGTTTGCCTCCCCAACTCAATGTGTAAAATGCTGCTGCTGGGGTGCACCCGAGTGGACTTTAATCCTCTGGGAGCTCCTGGGGGGTTGTTCAGCTCTTAAATCTCTTCTTCCTCCACCATCCTGGTCTGCTTCTACCTGGGGAAGGTAGAAGGTCTGGAAGAGGGGAGTAGCTAATGCCAGGCCTCCTTTTTCACAGGATTTCTCATTGTTGGGGAAAGGGGTTTGGCACAGACTTTGGGGAAACCATGTGAAGTGATTCTGAAGGTGTTTAAGGGACGGGTGGACGAGGCACTGAGGGACATGGTTTAGTGTTTGATAGGAATGGTTGGACTCGATGATCCAGTGGGTCTTCTGCAACCTGGTGATTCTATGATTCTATGATTCCCTCAGCTGGTGGAATTGCTCAGGGTCACCTCTAGCCATGTGGAGAGGGCTGTGTTGACCTGGATGTCTGGGCAGTTGTTCCATCTTCAGTGTTTTTGAGCAGCTGCATGGCCTGTGGGAAAGCTGCTTCACAAAGTCCCAATGCGATTGTTGCACGATATCTCGAGCTCATCAGGTCAGATTTGGAAAGCAGACAGATGTAGGAAACACTGATTGCTTTGGTTGTTCCTGCACCTTGCAGTTGCTAAAGGGAGCAGTGGTTTTTGTTTGTCTCACTGAATGTTCTTCTTGGGTTCTACCACAGGATCCCACCATCCCGGACCAGTCAGCCAAGTATTATCATTTGACCCACGATGAACTCATCCAGCTCCTGCTGCAGAAGGAGAAAGAGCTGAGCAAGAAGGAGGAGCACATCCACGAACTGGAGAACTACATCGATCAGCTGCTTGTTCGCATCATGGAACAGTCTCCCACCCTCCTCCAGATCCCGCTGGGAGAAAGCAACACCAAGTAACCTCTCCCCAGAGACCAGCATCACTTGCCTAAAGCACTTCTCCAATAAACACGCTGCAAGCATCCCTGCACTCCCCACCCTCCTCTTCCAAGAGGGCTCCAGTGGCTTCTGTTCGCAGAGTTTAGCAGGAAAGGTCATCTGCTCCTTCCCAACCCAAGCTTATCCCACCTCTGGCTCCAGGGAACTGTAGGGTGGTGGGCTGTCATCTACCCTACGGGGAGGAGCAGAGCCTTCTGCAGGAGGACGATGCCTCCTTAAATTGCTGTCGTTGTGACCCAGCAGCATTTTCTCAGGCACTCATCCTTCCACTGCTTAAAATGGTCCGTGGACATTTGAGAGCTGGAAACCAACCACCTCGTCCATATCTTCACCCTGCTCCTGCTCTTCCACATCGTTTTTCTCTGAAGTGGTGAAACCCTGGCTGATGGGTGGCTTTAAAGCAGTCGATGACATCGGGGATGCGCAAACTCAGGAAGGGTCTGCAAGGGGAAGGGGCTGCTCTTGGATGCCTCTTGCCCTTCCTGCCTCGTCTACCAAAGGAAGGGTCTCCAGCTGAAAAGCCAGCTCTGATTTGTGCCGCACCTGACTGTGGGAGGTGCTACACAAAGCATCGTCATCGGAGATCATGAGGGACACAACCTGATGCCACCACTGGAACTAGTGATGTGTGTGCGGAGTCTCTGCTGCCTCCGCGACTCCTCTCCAAGCTGAACTTGCAGTACGAGAGAAGAACCAGGGTTGGTTCGTGCACAATCAGAACCGCAGGAGATCTCCTCACGCGCCACCCGACCCATCACCGGGTCCTCCTGTGTGTATTATATTGCAGCGGGGTTTTCTACTCAGTGTTCCGCTCGTCCTTTCCTGCATCCACGGGAATCGCTTTCCGCTGGCTGCTCCTTCCCTCGCCACTGACTCTTGCGTCGTCTTTCTCAATGCAACAGGAAAATGCCATCACGACCGAAGAAGCTCGTGTGCAGAGAAGGACTCTTGACCGCCCAGCCACCTCTATGCATGACTTCCCGCTGGGTCAGGTGTCCATCACGTCCTCCGTCAACGCCAACGGCTCTGTAATCGCCGCAGACCCCCCTCCAAGCCAGTATTAGTACCAAGTGCCGCTTGAGTTGTAGCGCATCTACACGCCAGCCTCGGGGCTCACCCTTAGGCGTCGCGGTCATCTCTCTCGGGAGCTGAATAAACATTGAGTGACCACCTGAAGGGCTCCAATTTCCCCAGTTGAACAACCACGGATGGTGTTAGCCCAAGGCTGGGGAGCGATGCTCCTGGCCGCACCGGAGTACAGCACATCTTTTGGTTTGGAGATGCTGTGGAAGGGTATAGGAAGGGTGTTTCTCCTTCTTGTTATCGCAGGGTTTCAAGTAGAGAAGGTGCCTGTGCAGGTGGAGAGCTGGTTGGTGTGGGATTTGAGCCGTGTGAGGCATCTTCTCTCTCCTGTAGATCTCCCAGAGTTACTATGTTCTTTTAAAACCTTCATATCTTCTCTTTAATTGCTTCCATGCATACCACGACTTGGAAAAATTGTGCCTTTTGCAACAGAACAATAGCAGTTTCCTACCAAAAAAGGCTCCGAAATCCAATTCTCAGTCGAACGGCACCCGTCTTGGGCAGCTTTCTGCTTTCTGGCTGGTCTGAACTAGGTGAGTTTATGTTTAAACACAGCGAGCAGCCGTCCCGTTCCTGCGTGCAGGGCTTTTGATCTTTGGCAGGAGCGCTGAAGAGATGGAGATAGTTAGAGCTGCAGGAAGAGCAGGCTGAACGTTCCAAGATAAAAACCAACTGGATAAAGACAGCATTGGGTCATGCTCGCAGTCAGAAGTTGGAGAAGCAGGTTGTTGGAGTAAGAGCTATTGGCTGAAAAAGAGATTTTGTGCTTCTTTTAGTGATGTTTGGTCGTATCTGACCTCCAGACCGGCATAGGAGGAGGACGATTTGTTACCTGGGAAGACGGCGGCTATGAGCGTTTTGTTCTTAGTACCTTTGCCCCTAGACAGAAGTAATCTGGGGTTTTGCGCTCCTCTAGCTGCCTCTTCGTGTTCCTCCTCCGTCTGTGTGCGTTGGGTGTTGGGGACCTTGTTCCTGATGCGGGATGTGAGGGTCTGAGGGAGGCATTTCTCTCTCCTTATAGAAAAGATCCTCTCTGCCTGTATAATCAAAAGAACCCATGACCTGAGAACTGGATTCCCTTCCTGAGTGCAAATCTCTCAACAACGGAGAAGCCTGAAAGCGAGCAGGGAGGAGTTGCGAACAGCTCAGAGCAGTCCAGTGTTGGAAAAGTGGTTTGGTGTGGGAGGGAGGGTCAGGAGAAGGGGCAGGGATGCTGAGGGGCGACGACTTGGCTCGGGCAAGCAGGGGGGAGGCATAGAGCTGGAATCTCACTCTCCCCGAATCCCTTCTCCTTGAAAAACAGCTGCTTCTCGGCGCTTCTCCCCATCAGCGATTGGCATTGTAGATGCTCCCCACACACAAGTGCCAGTGTTTATAAGGATCTCCCTCCTCCTCCTCCTCTCCCTGCCTTCTCCCATCGCCTTCCACCGCCTCCCTAATCCCCTTCTGCCTAGGTCTGCCTTTTTTTTTTCTCCCCCCTTTCCAAAGCTTGAATGTTTTGCACTTTAAATAGCCAAGTTAATCTCACCGGGCCGTAAGGGCTCTACGGCCGTTTCAGCAATACGCGCTTCCTCCCATGAGCGACGCGCTCCCCGAACCCGCAGGAGCTCACGCTGTCTCAGACGAGGCTGGAGCGAGGAGGGCTACAAATGTTCTCGCCTTGACTTTGTGATAGCAGAGCATCTCCTAAAGCCGAGGTGGGAGCACAGATACCTGTGGGAAGAAGGCTGTGGAAAACCCAAGCGGAGACGACAACCAAGACAGCCCTGATGTTTCTCGTCTGTCCTCGAGTGTTCAGAAGCCCCGAGGTATCTACCAACAATGACTTGTGCTTAGGAAAAGGCATCTTAAAGATGCTTTTGTCTTTGTTCTCTGGTTTTTTTCACCCTGCTCTCCTGCAAATGTGTTTTTCTTCCTCCCACCGCACAGTTTTTATGCTCTGCCTAAGAGTGAGCTCAGTTCCGCCACGCAACAGCACTCAACTTGAAGTCTGTGTGATGTTCTCTCAGCCCTCTAAGTTAGCAGAGGGAACTGGTTCTGAGGACCCAGGTCTTTTCTGGTGGAGAAGGGATGAGAAAAAGAAACAGGGAAGCGTTCTTGAGTCACCGTGTCCCAAATCTCCATATTTGGTGATAAAACCAGGGAGGCGAGCAGCACTTCTGGTCAGTAGGCAGGGTAACACCCTGAGATTGGTCTCTTTTTCACTGACCCAAGCAAATGAGAAGGTTTTCATGGGCCAGCAGCAGCTTTTCACTGGTTCTGTTTTAAACATAGCCGTAACAAATCCCTTTATTTCTCTTTCTCCTCCCAGTCTGTCCTTCTCTTTCCAAGCTCAAGCAGATTCCCAAGGTCTTCCATAAGGTGCTGTTGCTGTCGGCTGTGCTCTGCTCTTGTCGTCAACCCACAACTGGGTTTCTTGTGTCTAAGAATCTATGGCCAAGTGGTTTATTTTGGCCTTGACGGACCCTTCCAGCCCAGAGTTCTGGGACAGAGGAACCACCAAGGCGTATCCTTAACTGGAAAAAACCTGAAGGGATGTGGATACCCAAGTGTCCCGTAGATTCAGCCTTACAACTTGGCTTTGAAGAAACAGCCACGTGTTTTCTGTTCTAAACGCGGGGTGGAATAACGTCCCCGAATGGGAGAGCAAGAAGCGTTGGGGGTTTTGGAGTTGTTGACTTCCCTGTACTTCACGTAGGCAGGAAGCGGGTTCTGTGTGTTTCATGTTTTAATAGTTGCGACTCATGTTTATAAAGAGCTTGTTCTTTACGTTTTAAGCACTTTAAAAGAAAAATAAAAGTTGTTCAAGCTGTTCCTAGATACTTCTGATCTATTGACAACAGCGTCTGTGCTGATGGCGCTTGGACAGTGACTGACACTTATCTGTTTATTTTCTAAAGTAGGATGACGGTGTCCAACTTTGCTGGCAGCTTTTCCAACATCATTAAGCAAGCACCCAATGGTTGGTGCTGCAGGGTTAACTGGAATTTCTCTCTGAATATCGCCCCTGGATTCTGTGCACCTGGATCATAGAATCAGAGAATCGCTTGGTTGGAAAAGACCTTTGAGATCATCAAGTCCAACCATACCTGTCCAATACTAAACCAGGTCCCTGAGCACCTGATCAGTTGAGCACCTCCAGGGATGGGGACTCCACCACCTCCCTGGGCAGCCTCTGCCAGGGCCTCAGAACCTTTTCCATGGAGATATTATTCCTGATGTCCAATCTGAACCTGCCCTGGGGCAACTTGAGGCCATTCCCTCTCATCCTGTCTACTGTCACTTGGGAGAAGAGACCAACCCCCACCTCACTACAACCTCCTTTCAGGCAGTTGTAGACAGTGATGAGGTCTCCCTTCAATCTTCTTTTCTCCAGGCTAAACAACCCCAGGTCCGTCAGCCGCCTCTCATCACCCTTGTTCTCCAGCCCCTTCCCCAGCTCCGTTCCCTTCTCTGGATGCTCTCCAGCCCCTCAATGTCCTTCTTGGAGTGAGGAGCCCAAAACTGAGCCCAGGATTCGAGGTGCAGCCTCACCAGAGCCAAGTCCTTCTTGGCCACCTGGGCCACTGCTGGCTCATGTTCAGCTGCTGCCAACCAGCATCCCCAGGTCCTTCTCCTCCAGGCACATCTCCAGCTACTCTGCCCCAAACCTGGAGCTGCACAGGGTTGTGTCTCAGGTGCTAGACTCAACATTTGGCCTTGTTGACCCTCATCCCATTGGTCTCAGCCCTTGGATCTAGTGTGTTCCAATCCCTCTGCAGAATGAGGGGGTTGTGGGATCCTCTTAGCTTCTCTGCATTTACCTTCCAGCTGTATTAGGTGCAGGCGCTGCCCTGGGCCACTAAATCTGCCTGCTCCCCACTGACTTTGCCCCTGCCGAGTGGGATGGTAGAGGTTGTTTATTGCATTCCTGAGGATTTTTGGCAACTCAGCAGCTGAGCGGAGGAGAGAGGCCCCTCCGCAGGGTGCTGAGGGGAGAAAGACGAGCTCGTGTTGTTTCGGAGACGCTGGAGAGCCTTGGTGAGGAAAAGGCTTGCTCCCTCTGTGCTGCTTCTTGGGGGAACACTCAGTGTTTACCCACTCCGGGCACAAAGCGCTTCTGTTTCCCTGCTCGGTGCAGCAGAGCCTGCTTGACACAGGACAGATCCGAGCCACGACCTTTGCCTCCAGTTCCTTTGCCCTAATCCCACTCACCTGTTTTGCCACTCGGCTGTTTGCCTTCTCCGGATCTGCTTCTTTCTTCATTCATCTCTTTTCTTTCAAAAAAAAAAAAAAATGACCTCGGAAAATGACTTTGCTGCTCCAAGCGGAGAGTTTAGTTGACACTAATCCTGGTTTGTTTTTTCATCCAGCTGGATCGCAGGCTTTTGCAGAGCTCAGCACCTGTCTAGGGGATCATGTTAGCCCCGAGAGCCTGGAAGGGCTGGCGGGGCAGCGTTGAGCACGCTGCATCGCAGGATAAGGACGCTGAGCTGTGACCCTCTGAGAAGCCACCCTGAGAAAAGGTGTGAGGTTCTGCTGGCTGCGGAGGTGATGGGACAGCGCACAGCAGCAGCCACGGGCAGGCCGGGCACCTGGAATCCATCCAGTCAGGACAAAAAGATGGATTTTCAGACCTAAGTCCTGCTAAAACTGCCGTCTGTGATAATATTAATTAAATATTAATCAAATCCAGCTGGAGGCCAGTTCCAAGTGGGATTCCCCAGGGCTCAGTGCTGGGTCCAGCCCTGTTCAGTGTCTTTATCAACGACCTGGATGAAGGCATCGAGTGCTCCCTTAGCAAGTTTGTGGATGACGCTAAGCTGGGTGGAAGTGTCGATCTACTGGAGGGTCGGGAGGCTCCAAAGGGATCTGGACAGGCTGGATCCATGGGCTGAGACCAACGGCAGGAGGTTTAACACGGCCAAATGCCGGGTCCTGCACTTGGGGCACAACAACCCTAAGCAGAGGTACAGACTAGGAGAAACCTGGCTGGAAACTGCCTGGAGGAGAAGGACCTGGGGGTGTTGGTTGACAGCGACTGACCATGAGCCAGCAGTGGCCCAGGTGGCCAAGAAGGCCAATGGCATCTTGGCTTGGATCAGACACGGCGTGGCCAGCAGGTCCAGGGAGGTTCTTCTCCCTCTTTACTCGGCCCTGAGGAGATGGCTCCTCGAATCCTGGGGTCAGTGCTGGGCCCCTCCCCACAAGAAGGATGTTGAGGCTCTGGAGCGAGTCCAGAGAAGAGCAAC
Organism: Clamator glandarius; assembly: GCA_033459285.1. Lineage (NCBI taxonomy): Eukaryota > Metazoa > Chordata > Aves > Cuculiformes > Cuculidae > Clamator > Clamator glandarius. The sequence continues at coordinate 342,844 of JAUNZM010000801.1, forward strand.
GAAGCTGGTGAAGGGGCTGGAGAAGAAGAGGAGCGTCTGAGAGAGCTGGGGGTGTTCAGCCTGGAGAGGAGGAGGCTGAGGGGAGACTTCATTGCTCTCTGCAACTCCCTGAGAGGAGGTTGTGGAGAGGAGGGAGCTGGGCTCTTCTCCCAAGGGACAGGGGACAGGACGAGAGGGAATGGCCTCAAGCTCCACCAGGGGAGGTTCAGGCTGGATATTAGGAAAAAACTTTTCACGGAAAGGGTGATTGTTCCCTGGCAGAGGCTGCCCAGGGAGGGGGTTGATTCACCTTCCCTGGAGGGGTTTAAGGGACGGGTGGATGAGGTGCCGAGGGACATGGGTTAGTGATTGATGGGAATGGTTGGACTCGATGATCCGGTGGGTCTCTTCCAACCTGGTGATTCTATGATTCTATAATGTCAGGTGGCTCTGCCTGCCTGAAAGCTATCGCACAGGCTCGGGAGCGACGCAAGCGTTTGCCATCTCTGCAGGAAGAAGCGGCTGGGTTTGTTGTTGAGAGGCTGAGTTTTGCTGCCCGACATAAGTTTTGTTAAAATCTGGCTTTACAGATGGAAGCCGACAAGAACTGTTTCTGTGACTCCCTCCCCCAGGCAGCAGCCAGCCCAGCCCTGCACCCCCCTGTCACATTTGGGGGCCAACTGAGACCCCCAAATCCCTCTCCGATTCCAAAGGAGCTCGCTCAGCACCCGGGGGGCTCCTTCTTCCCTCCCAGATTGGAAAGAAAACATCAGTGTTGGCTTAACAATTGCTAATCCAGGGAAGGAACCCCCCCTCTGCTTCTTCCCCAAACCGGGGAACTGCAACTTGTCAGTCGAAATGGATCTGGTTGGATTGATATCAGCCAAAGAATTGATATTCTTTCTGGGATTTAACCAAAAAAGTGATAGTCTTATGTCACTCCAAATGTGGTTTTCGATAAACAGATTCTCTCCCCTCTGTTGTTACACAACAGTTAGCGAGTCAACATTAGGGATTGTATCAATTATCTGGCTCCGGCTGTAACGGGGGGTTGGGGGGTGGGATTCCCTTGTGCGGCGAGGGAGAGATCTGGGTTATCAACCGTGTTTGCTGGAGAGATTTTGCTGTGTTGCGAAGCAGAGGGTGAAACCTTTGGAAGAAGAAGAGTTGCTTTGTGAAGCATTAGTCACAGCAGAATGATTTCATTTTCCTCTTCGAGGCAGCGTTAGACCCTGCCTGGAGGAGAGCAAACCTGAACGCCAACACTGTTCTTCAGGATGGAGATGGAACGCTGATCAACATAGAGATCGTCATCATGCCACGAGAAGAGGAATGAGAAGGACAAGCCACAGGACCTTTTAGAGGGGTCAAAAGGCGATTTCAGCCCTGTGGAACCTGACGCTGGTTGCACAACTGGGGTAGCAGGCAGCAAGCACTCCCCGCTCCACACAGCCGGTGAATTATAGTCAGAAAAGCTGCCCTCACAGGGTCTGTTGGACCAGATCTTTGTCATCTGTTCATTCCTGGGGAAGGCTGCATCTTCATGCTTGCACGTGAGGTGGGGAAGGGGCAAGAGGAGCATCGAGGCTGGGGGCAGCACCTCAAAACACTGAGGGTGCCACACTGTGCAGCACAGGAGGGAACTGCTTGATTTTCATGGAATCATGGAGTGGTTTGGGTTGGAAGGGACCTCAAAGCCCATCCAGTTCCAACGCCCCTGCCTTGGGCAGGAACACCTCCCACTGGATCAGGGGCTCCAAGCCCCATCCAATCTGGCCTTGGACACCTCCAGGGATGGGGTAGCCACAACTTCACTGGACAATCTGGGCCAGGGCCTCCCCACCTTCACAGGAAAACCTTTCCTCCTAAGATCTCACCACAATCTCCCTCCTTGCAGCTTCAAAGCATTCCCCCTCATCCTACCCCTACACTCCCCAGGTCAAGAGACCCTCCTCATCTTTCCTGGAGCCCCTTTAGATCCTGGAAGATGCTCTAAGGTCTCCCTGGAGCCTTTTCTTCTCCAGTTTGAAGAACCTCAATCTTCTCAGGCTGTGTAATAACAAATAGAAAAGTGAAAGCCCCAAAGCATCTAAAAAAACCCACCATTTCCTTGTGGAAAAAAAAAAATATATTCTTATTTTGATAGGCTCTTAATAATTGCTATTGAACTTGATTAAAAATAAAGAGTAGGAAACCTGGAAATAACACATTTTGATGCAGGCTTACACATCTGCTCCCTTGAGCAGGGGCAGAAGGGGCATGTGCGAAGCCGTCTCCAGAATCCTCTTCTCTAGATCAGTGGAATAAGAAGTGTCTGACCCTTCAAATGCCGGTGGAATTGTTTAGAGGATTAGGATCGATGCTCAGAGAAAGAGCAAAGGGTCAGCAAATAGAATTGGAGCTGGGGCTGCAGCAGGAAAGGCATTCGGGGCATCAGAGTAGGACGGAAAGGGATTGACCGTTGAAGGAAGAATTAAACAATGTATGTGAAAAATAATAATAAAAAAGCTCTACAGGAAAACTGGGGAGGGGCTCTTGATCAGAGAGTGCAGGGATAGGATGAAGAGGAAAGGTTTTGTGCTGAAAGAGCGGATATTTGGGTTAGTTAATTAGAAGAAATGTTTTCAGGTGAGCTTGGGGAGGCCCTGGCCAGGCTGCCCAGAGCAGAGGTGGCTGCCCCATCCCTGGAGGGGTTCCAGGCCAGGTTGGATGGGGCTTGGAGCAACCTGATCCAGTGGGAGGTGTCCCTGCCCATGGGAGAGGGGTTGGAACTGGATGGGCTTTGAGATCCCTTCCAACTCAAACAGTTCCATGATTCTATGATTCACAAAAAAAGGGGAACAGTGGGGGAGAAGGGGTGACCATGGCCGGGGAAGGTTGGCAGACCTTGCAGAACCCAGGAGCCATACAGGACCCCCTGCCTCAAGTTGCACCAGGGCAGGTCCAGATTGGACATCAGCAACAATTTCTTCACAGAAAGGGCTCTCAGGCCCTGGCAGAGGCTGCCTGGAGAGGTGGTGGAGCCCCCATCCCTGGAGGGGTTTAAAAGCCAGGCAGATGACGTGCTCAGTGGTCTGGTTTAGTTGGACTGGATGATCTTAGAAGTCTTTTCCAATCTCAATGGAAAGCATTGTTTGTATATATAAACTTTGACAGGTTCAACTGCAGAACGCCTTTTTCTATTTTTATATATATCCATAGCAGTTCTGGGAGTGAATTGATGAGTCTGACAGGCTGATAGAGTGGCTTAACGCTCTTGTGATCCCTTGAACACATGAAATCAATGTGTTTATTCTTCTATTCGATCACAATGTGAGGATGATTTTTACATACACATGCGTATTTGAATCACTAGTGACAGATGGATTCTAACTTTAACTGCACTGATGACACCCCTAGAATCCTGGGCTCAGTTTTGGGCCCCTCGCTCCAAGAAGGACATTGAGGGGCTGGAGAACGTCCAGAGAAGGGAACGGAGCTGGGGAAGGGGCTGGAGAACGAGGATGATGAGAGGTGGCTGAGGGACATGGTAACGTTTAGTCTGGAGAAAAGGAGGCTGAGGGGAGATCTCATCACTGTCTACAACTGCCTGAAAAGAGGTTGGAGCAAGGTGGAGGCTGGTTTCTTCTCCCAGGTGGTACGACAAGTAGAAATGGCCTCAAGTTACACCAGGGGAGGTTTTGATTCGATATTAGGAAAAATTTCTTCACAGAAAGGGTTTTCAGGCACTGGCAGAGGCTACGCAGGGAGGTGGTAGAGCCCCCATCCCTGGAGGGGTTTAAAAGCCGGGTAGATGAGGTGCTCAGGGCTCTGGTTTAGTAGGGGACAGGTATGATTGGACTTGATGATCTCAAAGGTCTTTTCCAACCAAGTGATTCTATGATGCTGTGATGATTCTGTGTGTGGGAGCAGGGAGGATGCCTGGCTGTATCCCAACCCTTTGGGATAACAACTTGGGTTGGGATAAAAGGGCTGTGGCAGCAGCCTGGGAGCAGGGAGCCAGCTGAGAGCTCATCCCCTTTGCACACAGACTGCAACCACCTCATCCACCACCCCACGACCTGCAGACCCCACATTCCACGCTGCCCCCATATTTCAATTGCAAGGTCCTGCACCTGGGTCATGGCAACTCCCCATTTCAGTCCAGACTGGGGGATGATGTTATTAGGAGCAGCTCAGAAGAGAAGGATTTGGGGTGCTGGGGGGTGAGAAGCTCAACATGAGCTGTCAACGTGAGCTCACAGCCCAGAAACCAGCCATGTCCTGGGCTGCACCCAGAGCAGCGCGGCCAGCAGGGCAATGGAGGGGATTCTGCCCCTCTATTCCTCTCTTGTGAGAACTTATAATAGAATCATTGAATCATAGAATCACCAGGTTGGAAAGGACCCACTGGGTCATCGAGTCCAACCATACCCATCAATCACTAACCCATGTCCCTCAGCACCTCATCCACCAGTCCCTTAAACCCCTCCAGGGAAGGTGACTCAACCCCCTCCCTGGGCAGCCTCTGCCAGGGACCAATCACCCTTTCTGTGAAAAATTTTTTCCTAATGTCAAGCCTGAGCCTCCCCTGGTGGAGCTTGAGGCCATTCCCTCTCGCCCTGTCCCCTGTCCCTTGGGAGAAGAGCCCAGCTCCCTCCTCTCCACAACCTCCTCTCAAGGAGTTGCAGAGAGCAATGAGGTCTCCCCTCAGCCTCCTCTTCTCCAGGCTGAACCCCCCCAGCTCTCTCAGCCGCTCCTTCAGAGAGGTTACTGGGTGATTAATTCCTCTGCTGGCTTTCTGGGGTTGTTGCTTCCTGACGAGTGTTATTGTTGACTCTGGAGATGATGTACCTGCCTTCTCCATGGTCTTCAGACTTCTCCTGTCTTTTAGCAACACGAGAAGTGACAGGGGACAGGATGAGAGGGAATGGCCTCAAGCTCCACCAGGGGAGATTCAGGCTGGACATTATGAAAAAAAAATTCACAGAAAGGGTCATTGGGCACTGGAACAGGCTGCCCAGGGAGGGGGTTGAATCACCTTCCCTGGAGGTGTTTAAGGCACGGGTGGACGAGGTGCTAAGGGACATGGGTTAGTGATTGATAGGAATGGTTGGACTCGATGATCCGGTGGGTCTCTTCCAACCTGGTTATTCTATGATTCCTCTTGTTCTCCAGCCCCTTCCCCAGCTTCGTTGCTCTTCTCTGGACTCGCTCCAGAGCCTCAACATCCTTCTTGTGGTGAGGGGCCCAGAACTTATCTGGAGTCCTGTGTCCAGTTCCGGAATCCAGGCTGGGTTGGGCTTGTTCAGCCTGGAGAAGGCTCCAAGGAGACCTTACAGCGACCTTCCAGTACCTGAAGGGGCTACAAGAAAGCTGGGGAGGGACTGTTCACAAAGGCTTGTGGGGATAGTATGAGGGGCAATGGGTGTAAACTGAAGAGGGGCAGATTTAGACTGGTCATAAGGAGGAATTTCTTCATGATGAGGGTGGGGAGGCACTGGAACAATTTTTCCAGGGAAGTTGTGGCTGCCCCATCCCTGGAGGTGCTCAAGGCCAGGTTGGATGGGGTTTGAGAACCTTGTCCAGTGGGAGGAGTTTGAACTGGATGATCTTTAAGGTCCCTTCCAGCCCAAACCGTTCTATGACGCTACGATTTCCCGCTAAAGTCAATTTCGCGCCTCGGACTACATTTCCCACAATGCCCCGCGCCCCTCATTGACCGGCAGGGCGGGCCCCATCCCTCCCGGACTACAACTCCCGTGGTGCCCCGCGGCAGCTGCGGTTGGCGCCGTCCAATCAGCGAGGGGGCGCGGCGAGGGGCGGGCCCGGGGCGGGGTGCGTTGTTGGGGGGGGGAGGGAAACGGGTGTTTAAAGTGGCGCTTGCGGGGATGGAGGACCCGGCGGATTATCCCCCGTTCCAGCTAGGGAAGCCACGCTTCGAGCAGGTACTGGCGGCGGGCGGGGGGATGGAGGGGAGGAGAGAAGATAGAGAGAAGCTATAGGAGCTGCTCGTGTCCCCCCCCCCCACCCCCCCCCCACCCCCGAGAATGGGTCCCCCCCACCCCAACCTCGCGGCATAAGGAGAGCGACCCCCCCCCCCCCCCACACACACTTCCCCCTCAAGCCCCGCTCCTGCAGCGCCGCGCGCTGATTGGCTCGCGCCGCGGTCAGTCCGAGCCACCGCCCACCGGGGGCTGCGGGGAGGCTGGGACGAGGGTTCGAGTCCCGAGGCCGCGGGTTCGAGTCCCGCGGTGGATAGTTGGGGGTCCCGGGCTCAGTGGTTCGAGTCCCAGGTTTAATGGTTCAGGGCCACGGGCCGGCGGGTTCGAGACCCAGTCTCAGCGGTTCGGGTCCCGGGGTCAGTGGTTCGAGTCCCAGGTTTAATGGTTCAGGGCCAGGGGCCGGCGGGTTCGAGACCCAGTCTCAGCGGTTCGGGTCCCGGGCTCAGCGGTTCGAGTTCCGGGCTCAGCGGTTCGAGTCCCGCGGTCAATGGTTCGAGTCCCACGGTCAATGGTTCGAGTCCCAGGGTTAATGGTTCGGGCCCGGGGCCGGCGGGTTCGAGACCCAGTCTCAGCGGTTCGGGTCCCGGGGTCAGTGGCTTGAGTCCCAGGGTCAGAGGCTTGAGTCCCGCGGTCAATGGTTCAAGTCCCAGGCTTAACGGTTCGGGGCCCAGGGCCAGCGGGTTCGAGACTCAGTCTCAGCGGTTCGAGTCCCGCGGTCAATGGTTCGAGTTCCAGGGTCAATGGTTTGGGGCCCGGGGCCGGTGGGTTCAAGACCTAGTCTCAGCGGTTCGGGTCCCGCGGTCAATGGTTCGGGTCCCGGGGCTCAGTGGTTTGAGTCCCGGGGTCAATGGTTTGAGTCCCGGGGTCAATGGTTTGAGTCCCGGGGTCAATGGTTTGAGTCCTGGGGTCAATGGTTTGAGTCCCAGGCTTAATGGTTCAGGGCCCGCGGTCAATGGTTCGAGTCCCGCGGTCAATGGTTCGAGTCCCGCAGTCAATGGTTCGAGACCTAGGGTCAATGCTTCGAGTCCCAGGCTTAATGGTACGGGGCCCGGGGCCGGCAGGTTCAAGACCCAGTCTCAGCGGTTCGGGTCCCGCAGTCAGTGATTCGAGTCCAGGGATCAATGGTTCGGGTCTTGGGACCACGGGTTCAAGTCCCAGGGCTGGTGGGTTCAAGTCCCAGGCTCAATGGTTGCCAGGTTCCATGGGTCCCGGGGCTTCAGGTTCGAGTCCCGGGCTCAACAGTTCGAGTGAGAAGGGCAATAGTTTGGGTCCCAAGCTTAATGGTTCAGGTCCAGGGTCACCGGTTTGAATCCCAGGCTTGATCGCCCAAGTGATAAGCTCACTGGTTTGAGTCCCGGGCTCAGTGGTTCAGGTTCTGGTGCTGTGGGTTCAGATCCAGAGGTCGTGGGTTCAAGTCCCAAGTGCATGGATTCATGTCCCGGGCTCAATGTTTCAAGTTTGCATCGCGAGGTCATGTGTTCGAATCTCAGTTTTAATGGTTTGCATCCCAGGGCTGCAGCTCTGAGTCCCAGGCTCAATGGTTTGAATTCATATCCGAGGCTCAATGGTTTGAATTCGCATCCCAGGCTCAATGGTTCAGGTCCCGGGCTCAATGATTTGGGTCCTGTTGCAGTGCGTTTGAATCCCAAGGTCATGGCTTTGAGTCCCATGCTCAATGGTTTGAGTCCCGGGGCTGTGAGTTCGACTCCCAGGTTCAGTGGCTCAAGGGACAAGCTCAGTAGTTCAAGTTACGGGGTGAATGGTTTGAGTCCCAGCCTCAATGGTTTAGATCCCAGCTTTGCGCCTTCGGGTCCTGGGCTCGATAGTTTGGGTCCTGGTGCTGTGGGCTCAAATCTGGAGGTTATGGGTTCAAGTCCCGAGTACATGGATTCATGTCCCAGGTTCAATGCTTTAAGTTCGCACCGCGAGGTCATGTGTTTGAGTCCCGGTCTCCATGGTTCGCGTCCCAGGGCCGCGGCTCCGTGTCCCAGGCTCAATGGTTTGAATTTGCATCCCAGGCTCCATGGTTCAGGTCCTGGGCTCAATGATTTGGGTCCTGCTGGGGCTCGTTTGAAACCTGAGGTCATGGGTTTGAGTCCCGAGTGCAGAGATTCAAGTCCCAAGCTCAATGATTTGAGTCCGGGGGCTGCAGGTCCGACTCCCAGGTTCAGTGGCTCAAGTGACAAGCTCAGTAGTTCAAGTCGCGATGTGAATGGTTCGAGTCCCAGCCTCAATGGTTCAGGTCCCGGCATTGCAGCTTTGGGTCCGAGGTTCAATGGTTTGAGTCCTGGTGCTGTAAGATTGAATCTGGAGGTCATGGTTTTGAATCCTGAGTGCGTGGATTCGCGTCCCGGGCTCAACGCTTTGAGTTCACATCGCAAGGTCACGGATTCGAATCCCGGTCTCAATGGTTCAAGTCCCAGGGCTGCAGCTCCAAGTCCTGGGCTCAATGGTCCCAGTCCCTGGCTCAGTGGTTCCAGTCCTGAGGTCACGGGTTTCAATCTCTGGTTCTCAGCTGGCAACAGGGTTGGGTTGGGGGTGGGCTGGATGGGGCAGTGCAAGGGATGAGCCCTGTCTTGGGGAGCCCAGTTTCAGGGAGTTGAGCAGTGTGACTCCTGAGGGGAGCTGAGTGAGTGTGGGAGGCAGGGTCAGAGCGTGCAGGGTGGAGCAGATGAGATTTGGGATGATCCTGAGTTGGGAGAATCCATTGTTTCCATCCAGGCTCAGGGATGACATGATTGAGAGCAGTGGTAAGGAGAAAGACTTGAGGTGCTGGGGGATGAGAAGCTCAACATGACCCAGCAACGTGTGCTCGCAGCCCAGACACCAGCCATGTCCTGGGCTGCATCCTAAGCAGCGTGGCCTGTAGGACGAGGGAGGCGATTCTTCTCCTCTCCTCTGCTCTTGTGAGGCCCCACCAGGAGTCCTGTGTCCAGTTCTGGAATCCCCAACAGAAGAAGGAGATGGAACTGTTGAAACAGGTCCAGAGGAGGCCATGGAGATGATGCGAGGACTTAAGCACCTCTGCTATGTGGCCAGGCTGAGAGGGTTGGGGTTGTTGAGCCTGGAGAGGAGGAGGCTCCCGAGAGACTTTAGGGCAGCTTCCAGTACCTAAAGAAGGAAAGCTCCAGGAAAGATGGGGAGGGGCTCTTGGTCAGGGAGTGCAGGGACAAAGGGGAGTGGTTTTAAGCTGCAAGAGGGGAGATTGAGATGAGATTTTAGGAAGAAAACTTTTCCTGTGAAGGTGGTGAGTCCCTGGCCCAGGTTGCCCAGAGAAGCTGTGGCTGTCCCATCACTGGGGGTGTCCTAGGCCAGGCTAGATGGGGCTTTGAGCAAAGTGATGCTGTGGGAGGTGTCCCTGCCCACGGCAGGGTTTGGAATTGGGTGGGCTTTGAGTTCCCTTCCAACTCAAACCGTTCTATGATTCTAAGAGAGTCTCCTTGTAGACTATGCTATTAGTGGGAGGGAAGGATAACTCTTCATGAGGAGACTTCTGCTCTTCATTTGGTCATCACAAGAGCTCCTTTCTCCCCACAGGTGTCTTACCCAACTCAAGAGCAGCAGAAGGAGGATTTATCATAGAATCATAGAATGGTTTGGGTTGGAAGGGACCTTAAAGATCATCTAATTCCAACTCCCATAAGGTCAGGTTGCTCCAAGCCCCATCCAACCTGGCCTTGAACACCTCCAGGGATGGGGCAGCCACCACTTCTCTGGGCAACCTGGGCTGGGGCCTCTCCACCCTCATGGGGAACCCGCTCTTGAGGGGGTTAAATCTACATTCTTCTTCCCCTGCTGCGTTATCCGTGTCCAAAAGGTCATCGTGGAGACCTTCGAGTGACAGATTCTCCATGATAAGGAAGGGGTGACTTCTCCTGCCTGAGCCAAGGGCTGCTCAGGCTGGGGAGACGGAGCTTTTTAATAAGGAGAGGAGGAGGAGGAGACGCTACTCCCTTCTAGACACCACAGATGATTTGAGGCACACTTGGCAGCGAGTCAGGCACAGAATCGGTGCGTTCTGTTCATTAAGGAGCGACTGTCACTTGTAGCAACATTTAGAAAATGTTTCAAGGGGTATGGCAGGATGTTAATGATTGCGTGTGCCTCTGAGTGGAGATGTCCTCTCTCCTCACTTATGCTGCTGGGAGATGAGATGGGATTTGGGGTGAGGGTTGCTCACCCTTAGGACTTTGAGAAAACTATGCTGGAGGGGCACTCCAAGCATCGGAAATCATTCCCTTTGTCTTCTGTAGCAGTTTTACTCCAGTCCTTGTAAGACATTCTGCAAACCAGCGTGGAGGCCTGATGGAAGCTGTGGGATGGGTCACGGTGCTAGTGTCCTGCAGGCTCTCATCGTAGAATCAAAGAATCGTAGAATCAAAGAATCGTAGAATCATGAAATCGCCAGGTTGGAAGAGACCCACCAGATCATCGAGTCCAACCATTCTCATCAAACACTAAACCATGCCCCTCAGCACCTCATCCACCCGTGCCTTAAACACCTCCAGGGAAGGCAGTTCCCTGCTTTCTCTCACACTTCCCTGCTTTCTCCTGCACCATCTGCTCATGTATGAAGCGCACATAGATCACCCAGTTTGGGATCTAGCCACGTTGTGCAGCCACAGAGCAAGAGGCTCGAGTGTCACTTGGAGTTAGGGTGCTTGGTTGGATCCTATGGTTGGCTTTGCCTGGGTTGGGAGTACAGAATCATAGAATCATAGAATAACCAGGTTGGAAGAGACCCACCGGATCATCGAGTCCAACCATTCCTATCAAAGTGGTTTGGGTTGCAACAGACCATGAAGATCATCCAGTTCCACCTCCTTCCACCCCTGACAGTGAGCAGAGACATCTTCAACCAGGTCAGGTTGGTCGCAGCCCCATCCAGCCAGACCTTGGATGTTTCTAGGGATGGGGCAGCCACCACTTCTCTGGGCAACTTGGGCCAGGCCCTCCTCACCCTCACAGGAGAACATTTCTTCCTAAGATCTCATCTCAATCTCCTGTCTTGCAGCTTGAATCCATTTCCCTCCTTGTCCTGTCCCTGCATTCCCTGTTCAAGAGCCCCTTTCCAGGTTTCCAGGAGTCCCTTTCAGCACTGGAAGCTGCTCTAAGGTCTTCCTGGAGCCTTCTCTTCTCCAGGCTGAACAACCCCAACTCTTTCAGTGTGTCCTCTAGCAGAGGTGTTCAGACCTTGCATCATCTTCGTGGCCTCCTCTTGACTCACTCTAACAGTTCCATCTCCTTCTTATGTTTTCTGGACATGCTCCAGAGCCTCAACATCCTTCTTGTGGTGAGGGGCCCAGCACTGGCCCCAGGATTCAAGGTGCGGTCACACCAGTGCCGAGTCCAGAGGGAGAAGAACCTCCCTGGCCCTGCTGGCCACGCTGTGTCTGATCCAAGCCAAGATGCTATTGGCCTTCTTGGCCACCTGGGCCACTGCTGGCTCATGGTCAGTCGCTGTTGACCACCAACCCCAGGTTCTCCTCCTGGCAGCTTTCCAGCCAGACTTCTCCTAGTCTGGAGCTGCTCAGGGTTGTTGTGCCCCAAGTGCAGGACCTGGCATTTGGCCTTGTTAAACCTCATGCCGTTGGTCTCAGCCCAGCGGTCCAGCCTGTTCAGATCCCTTTGGAGCCTCCTGACCCTCCAGCACATCCACACTTCCACTAAACTTGGTGTCATCTGCAAACTTGCTAAGGGAGCACTCGATGCCTTCATCCAGGTCGTTGATAAAGACATTGAACAGGGCTGGACCCAGCACTGAGCCCTGGGGAACCCCACTTGGAACTGACCTCCAGCTGGATTTAACTCCATTTCCCACCTCTCTCTGGGCCCTCCAGCCAACCAGTTTTCCACCCAGGAGAGCGTTTGCCTGTCCAGGCCAGATGGTGATAGTTTCCTAAGCACAGTGCTGTGAGAACCTGTGTCAAAGACTTTACTGAAGTCCAAGAAGACTTTGATTGTCTTTCTGTGCTGCAAGTGCACGTCTCTTGGACAGACAGTTAAGGTGATTTTATTTCCCCCAACTTAACCTTGATGTTTGCTACCAAACTTCATGCTCGAGGGCTGCAGGATGGCACTGGGGATGCATGATTAGATGATCCTCAGCACTTGGAGCAGCTTAAACCCCAAGCAATCCACACAACTTCAACCCTCCTATCCTTTCCTATCTGTGCCTTTTCCCTGCACCTCTCTGCCTTTCTTATTCTTTCTGTGTCCTGTTACTGGGATTTTTTTTGGTCCTGACATCTCCGCTTCAGTGGTCCGGCTGACAAAAGATTCCTTATTTGTTTTGGAAGGGATTAGCGATGGGTGGTTGTTTAAATTCTGGACGTGGCCCTGTGGGACGACAGCATTTACTTTTCCAGCAGAACACCGGCCAGGAGCAGGTCTGGGGCTATTTTAGGGGAGATTTGACTCCAGCTGGGGCTGGGAGAGGTGCAGAGAGCTCAGCAACACATCTTTGTCCCTTTTTGGGGGGTTAAAAACAAGTTGTGTGTTAGGAACAAAAGCCTTGGAGAGTAGACTGGGCTCCCTGAGGCTTTGGTTCAGAGCAGACACTGAGGTTTCCTTCCAGAGATCCCAGGAAGCCGAGGAGAATTTAGGACAGCAGGCAGGAGGCTCCAGCCCCAGCCCCAGCTCTGGGGAATGTGAAATTCCCCCTTTCCCATCTTTGCTTTTGCAGTTCACTTCTTTTTCTTGCTCTTCAAGCAAGAGGCGTTGTGTCGAGTCACCTTTTTATTTGCTTCATTGGTGGAAGGAGCCTCTGCCTCCCCGTGGAGGTGGGTTATTTTTAGGTAAAAGAAGAAATGAGGACATTAGGCTCAAGCACGTGTGATAAGGACTGAATTTTCTGATGAGAACTTCTAATTCATGACGTATACTCTTTGCTTTTTTCCATACAGATTTGCTGAATGCTCCCTCTCCTACAGCTGGAGTGTGAACGAGTGTTCCCAGTTCCCTGGGGTCTTTGCCCAGGTTCTCTGGGTGAAATAAATGCATTTATAGATAGTAATCATAGAACGGTTTGGGTTGGAAGGGATCTCAAAGCCCATCCAGTTCTGCCCCCCTGCCATGGGCAGGGGCACCTCCCACTGGATCAGGCTGCTCCAAGCTCCATCCAACCTGGCCTTGAACCCCTCCAGGGATGGGGCAGCCACAGCTCCCCTGGGCATCCTGGGCCTGGACCTCCCCACCTTCACAGGAGAACATTTCTTCTTAAGATCTCATCTCAATCTCCCCTCTTTCACCTTCAAACAGTTCCCCCTTGTCCTATCCCTGCACTTCCTGATCAAGAGCTCCTCCCCAGCTCTCCTGGAGTCCCTTTCAGTAATGGAAGATGCTCTAAGGTCTCCCTGAAGCCTTCTCTTCTCCAGGAAAGAAAGCCTGGAGGATAAATCAATTCTGCTTCTTGGAGAAAGCCTTCAGAAAGCCCCAAGAGTTTTTCATACACGGCTTTTCCATTTTTAGAGTGGAAAAGCACTGCTTCTCTTATTAGGCTGCATCATTTCTGGTTGCTCTTGTGTATATGGACACCTAAAGACATGAATGTTGGACATAAGCGTTTGGAGGAATGACCAGCAGCTCTCCAGGGTGGAATTACCTTTTTTATTCTTGTTACTCTGGACCTTTTTTAATTGTTCACCACGAGCCTGGGTGAGGGCTGCTGTCCTGACCTGCTCGAATGTTTCTCTCCTGACCACAGAATGAACAGGTTCAGGCAACGCCATCACCTGAAAACGAATCCCTCATTAAAGGTTTAGGCACTATTAGCTCCCTGATTAGATGTTTGCAGCGTCGGGTGAATGTCCGCACTGGCACGGGACGAGGGAGGAGGAGGGAATGTGGGAACGGGATGAGTTTGAGCTGCTGAAACGTGTCCTGAGCTGAGGTTGCGCAAGGCAAGAATCGGAGCAAGAGACCTGAGCTGAACAAAGACCCTGAACTACGGGAACGGCGTCCCAAGATGGTCTGCAGCTTTCAAATTCTAATCTGTACTTCTAAAAGAACGTTTGTATTGTGCACATTTGTGCTTGTGGTCTCATTCCTCCGTCGTTGTGCCTTGTGCTGGCATTTGCACCTTTGTCGAGTGGATCCAAAGTACTGATGCTCTATTTAGAATCATAGAATCACAGAATCATTAAGGTTGGAGGAGACCTCTGAGTTCATCCAGTCCAATCATCAGCCCAAACCCTCTGTGCCTACGAAACCATGTCCCAAAGTGCCACCTCTACACGTTCTTTAAACACCTCCAGGGGTGGAGACTCCACCACAGCCCTGAGCACCCTTCTGCAGTGCTTCAGCACTCTTTCAGGAATGAAAGTTTTCCTAATATCCAATCTAAACCTCCTTGAGGCCATTTCCTCTCATCCTATTGCTTGTTACTTGGGAAAAGAGTTAGCACAGCCAAGTCTTCATCTTCTCCTTTCAGGCTTCCCATCAGATATTGCCACTGAAGAACCTCGATTGCTTTTCAGTTGCTACTTAGTTCTGCCGAGTCCCAGGCCAGGTTGGATGAGGCTTTGAGCCACCTCATCCACTGTGATGTGTCCCTGCTCATGGCAGGAAGGTTGAAACTGGATGGATTTTAAGGTCCCTTCCAACTCAAACCATTCTATGAATCACAGAATCACCGGGTTGGAAGAGACCCATCAGATCATGGAGTCCAACCATTCCCATCAATCACTAAACCATGTCCCTCAGCACCTTGTCCACCCGTCCCTTAAACCCCTCCAGGGAAGGGGACTCAACCCCCTCCCTGGGCAGCCTCTGCCAGGGACCAATGACCCTTTCTGTGAAAAGTTTTTTCCTAATGTCCAGCCTAAACCTCCCCTGGTGAAGCTTGAGGCCATTCCCTCTCATCCTGTCCCTTGGGAGAAGAGCCCAGCTCCCTCCTCTCCACAACCTCCTCTCAGGGAGTTGGAGAGAGCAATGAGGTCTCCCCTCAGCCTCTTCTTCTCCAGGCTAAACACCCCCAGCTCTCTCAGCCGCTCCTTTTGTTCTCCAGCCCCTTCTCCAGCTTCGTTGCTCTTCTCTGGACTCGCTCCAGAGCCTCAACATCCTTCTTGTGGTGAGGGGCCCAGAACTGAACACAGGATTCGAGGAGCGGTCTCATGAGTGCCGAGTACAGAGGGAGAAGAACCTCCCTGGATCTGCTGGTCACGCCGTTTCTGATCCAAGCCAAGATGCCGTTGGCCTTTTTGGCCACCTGGGCCACTGCTGTCTCATGTTCGGTCGCTGTCAACCAATGCCTCCAAGTCCTTCTCCTCCTGGCAGCTTTCCAGCCAGACTTCTAGTCTGGAGCTGCTCAGGGTTGTTGTGCCCCAAGTGCAGGACCCACCATTTGGCCGTGTTAAACCTCCTGCCATTGGTCTCAGCCCAGCAGTCCAGCCTGTTCAGATCCCTTTGGAGCCTCCCGACCCTCCAGCAGATCCACACTTCCACCCTCTGCAGCAGGTGAAAGGCAATTTGTAACTGAACATGTTTTATTTTCTTTCTTGTCTTCCAGACTTCATTTTATGGCAGATTCAGGCACTTCTTGGACATCATCGATCCGCGCACTCTCTTTGTTACTGAGGTAATGTATCTATGCTTTGTTTTCTGAAAGTACTGTTTATTAGACAGGCTTGGATTAAAAACAATTTCTTCTGTGAACAGCAGCAGTAAATGAAGCCAGGTTTCCAGTGGGTTTGCGTCTCACAGTTGATCGATTGCCCAGCTGAGCTCTGTTAAAGCAGGAGCACAAACTTGCTTTGTATTAGACATCAGTGAATCCCCACCTGCCGGTCTCCCATCTCCCTCTGGTAACTGGGGAGACCCTGAACCGGTTCCAGTCAAACTTGCCAGCGATGTGGTCTTCTCAGAAGGGAAATTCCTCCAAGTTCGCGTGGAATGAAAGGCAGGTGAGTTGATGAGAAAGCAAGTTCTCATGGTGGAACGAGCTGATTGAGTTTCACTGTGGTTTTTCAGTGGCTGCTCTCCCAAAGATCTTTTCTAAGCAAAGTATTGGTGTTTGCCCTTAGTTGTTACCCTGTTTGTATCAGGCTTCTGGATTCTTGGCCCACTTATGTTTCATTTGTAGGTACTGGTGGACGAAAAGCTGGACATGAGTGGTAAATGTCTTCTTGTGGCCCAGAAAACCAGGGGAGGAAAGGATTCTGCCCCTCTCCTCTGCTCTCGTGAGATCCTACCTGGAGTCCTGCATCCCGGTCTGGAGTCATCAGCACAGGAAGGACATGGAGCTGTTATAGGAAGACCAGAGGAGGCCACAAAGATCACCTGAGGGCTGGAGCAGCTCCCATACAAGACTGGCTGAGAGAGTTGGGGTTGTTCAGCCTGGAGAAGACAAAGCTCCATGGAGACCTTAGAGCAGCTGCCAGTACTGAAAGGGGTTCCAGGAAAGCTGGGGAAGAGCTCTTGATCAGGTAGCTCAGCAACAGGATGAGAAGGAACGGTCTGAAGCTGTAAGAGGGATTATTGAGAAGAGATCTGAGGAAGAAATGTTTTCCTGTGAGGGTGGGGAGGACCTGGCCCAAATTTTCCAGAGAAATCCTGGCTGCCCTATCTCTGGAGGTGTTCAAGGCCAGATTGGATGGGGCTTGGAGAAACCTGCTCCAGTAGGAAGTGTCCCTGCCCATGGCAGGAGGGTGGAACTGGATGGGCTTTAAGGTCCCTCCTGCCCCAAACCGTTCCATGATTTTATGAAATACCCTTAATCCACTTGCTTTGGGAGCTTTAATTGAAGGATAGTGATGCTTCAGTAGACCTGCCATGCATCTTGTTAAGTCTACATGATTTCTCCTTCCTTAGATGGAAACCCATTCTTGGAGCACGGAAGCTGCTGTGTTGGTTGTCCTACTTGCCGTGCTCTGTGTATCCCATGTTGTGCTTTAAAATAGTTGGTCTTGATGTACGTAAAATCAAAAGCTCTTTGGTTTCCTTTAATAATTTAGGTGGCAAATTAAAGCCTAGAAAGGGTCGGAATGAGAAAGCAGCCGTTTACGGAGAGCTCCTTCCCGCTGACAGATGGCTGCATCTTTCAGGCCCAGGGTTCTCGGGGAACAAATAAATCGCTGTTTGTCTTGGAGGAGCTCTCTAGCAAATGGAAAATAAGTCAGTGAATGAGTCTTTAATGAGAATGAAGGTTGATCCCATGGAAAATGATGGGAAATGTAATAATATTTTTTTTTCCTACATCCTTTTTTTAATTGCCGGGTGTTACATCGTTGTGTCCTACTGGTGGCCGTGTTTTGAGGAAGGATGAAGTGATGCCTCCGAGTGGGGGAAGCCAAGCACAGTGATATTGAGTGTAATTACTCTCAAGGACGGATCTCTCTTGCTAATTTGTTTTTTCAGTAAAGCAAATTCATACAATCATGGAATGGTTTGGTTGGAAGGGACCTTAAAGCCCATCCAGTCCCAAACCCTCTGTCAGAGGCAGAGGCACCTCCCACTGGGTCCGGTTGCTCCAAGCCCCATCCAACCTGGCCTTGAACACCTCCAGGGATGGAGCAGCCACAACTTCTCTGGGCAACCTGGGCCAGGGCCCCTGCTACCTCATAGGAAAACGTGTCTTTGTAAGATCTCATCTCAATCTCCCCTCTTCCAGCTGAAAACCAATTCCCTCTCATCCTGTCAGCTTTCCTGGAGCCCCTTCCAGTACTGGAAGCTGCTCCTAAGGTCTCCGTGGAACTTTGTCTTCTCCAGGCTGAACAACCTCAACTCTCTCAGCCTATCCTTAGAGCAGAGGTGCTCCAGCCCGTGCATTGTCTCCATGGCCTCCTCTGGACCAGTTCCAACAGTTTCATCTCCTTCTTATGCTGGGGATTCCAGAACTGGACACAGGACTCCAGGTGGGGTCTCACAAGAGAGGAGCAGATGGGCTGGCCACGCTGCTTTTGTTGCAGCCCAGGACACGGTTGGTTTCTGGGCTGTAAGCGCACATTGCTGGCTCATGTTGAGCTTCTCATCCCCCAGCACCCCAAGTCCTTCTCCTCAGGGCTTCTCTCCACCCATTCTCCACCCAGCCTGTAATTGTGCTTGGGATTTCACCATCCTAGCTACAGGACCTTGTGTAAATTCTTAACACAATTAAAAACTTGCTCATCTTTCTGAGGTTCTTAATCCTTAATCCTGAAGGGATGCAGGCTGGATTATGTTGTAGCCGTACTTTCCATCCTGTGAACTCTTGTGTGATGTGGCAGGGGAAGTTCAAAGCCAGTTTCTCCAGTTTTATCTGTATTGTCTTCTGATAGAGTAATTCTGGTAGAGTAATGGTTGGACTCAATGATCCGGTGGGTCTCTTCCAATCTGATGATTCTATGATTCTACGATTCAATAGAGTCCTAGTATGGTCTGGGTTGGAAGGGACCACAAAGGTCATCCAGTCCAACATCCCTGCAGGAGCAGGAACATCTTCAAGCAGATCAGTTTGCTCAGAGCCCCATCCAACCTGACCTTGAATGTTTCCAGGGATGGGGCATCCACCACCTATGTGAGCAACCTGTGCCAGCGCCTCACCACCTTCAGCATAAAAAGTTTCTTCCAAATATCTCATCCAACTCTCTCCTTTTTTAGTTTAAACCCATTCCCCTTTGTCTTATCACTACAGGTCCTGCTAAAAGCTTTTCCCCATCTTTTTTATCAGCTCCCTTTAAGTATTGAAAGGCTGCAATAAGGTCTCCTCGGAGTTTTCTGTTCCCCAACTGAACAATCCCAATTATCGCTATCCAGTTCTTCTTGCTTTCGGAGAGCATTTGATATTGAAACAAGGTCCCCGACCTCGTGTCAATATTGCACGTCACCTCTAAAAAGGAGGTTTTCTCCCATGCTAATTCCTATCATTACTGCCTTTCTAATGAAATTATCCCTTATTTTTGGCAGCTGCAAATTTGCAAACTTTTCCAAGAAGCAGGAAACGTGTCGCTTCAGAGGTCGAGCCCGGCAAGTCCTGTCGTCACGACTGTGAGAAACCCCTCAGTGGGTGTAATGCCTGTTTTCAAAATGTGTGAGGTTAAAATGATTGGAATAATACTTTTAATTGCTCTGTAATTAAGGTCCATCGGGAGAAGCAGTGGGGACCAGCAGATATTTTCATAAGGTGAACTTATCCCTTCTGACAGGAGTCTGGACCGACTGTTAACGCTCCGCAGGGAGCTCTTGTGGAGAAAGCTGTGGCTCTGATAATAACGTGAAATAAGAAATAAACTGAGCACAGAGAGAGAGGACTTCTCTGCTTTTGCTTTATCTCATTGTTCGAAGCATAAATCTACAGAGCGCTGAGCATCTTGCATTCCCATATTTGGGTTTAAAATGGAAGCGGGATTAGATGTATGTTATTTATACGAACGATACCTTCTTACTCAGCAGATTGACTGTCTGTGTTTATTCAGTGTCACATCTGCTGGCTCTACTTGAACAAAAAGTTTCTGGCTCCTGTTGTCTGTCGCTGTAGATCCAATACAATAGGGCCAGCTGGAGTCAAGTCTGCCGTATGGATCATCTGTGGAGCAGGGAGACGGAATCAGAAGCTGTTGAGCTGCTGATGGCACAGAACAGCTGGATTTGGGGTGCGAGAAGTCCTGGCTTTGTATCCCAAATGAGCCCCCGTTCTCGGCATGGGGGTGCGAGAGGTTCTGGGTTCATATCCTAGACGAGCCCCCATACTGGTGAGGCAGCATCTCAAATCCTGGGTTCAGTTTTGGACATTCAAGAAAGACATTGAGGGGCTGGAGACTGTCCAGAGAAGGGAATGGAGCTGGGGAAGGGGCTGGAGAACAAGGATTTTGAGAGGTGGCTGAGAGACCTGTGTTTTTTAGCCTGGAGAAAAGGAGGCTGAGGGGAGACCTCCCTGAAAGGAGGTTGTAGAGAGGAGGGAGCTGGGCTCTTCTCCCAAGGGACAGGGGACAGGATGAGAGGGAATGGCCTTAAGCTCCACCAGGGGAGGTTCAGGCTGGACATTAGGAAAAATGTCTTCATGGAAAGGGTTCTGAGGCCCTGGCAGAGGCTGCCCAGGGAGGTGGTGGAGTCTCCATCCTGGGAGGGATTTAACAGCCAGGTAGATGAGGTTCTCAGGGATCTGGTTTAGTAGTGGACAGGTACGGTTGGACTTGTTGATCTCAAAGGTCTTTTCCAACCCAGTGATTCTGTGATTTCCAAATTTATGGTGCTGGTGGCCACAAGACTTTTGCTTTGCTTCATGTGCCCATAACCCATTGTTGCTCTGAACCTGAAAACAGTGAAACTCGCAGGCGTCATTGTTGGGCTAATGCAGCCTCGAAGCTCGGACACTTGAGCAGAGTGAGACGCCAACTATCCCAGCACACTCTGCCCCATCACTAAGCTTTCTCTTAAAAGCCTTGAATGCAAAACTTGACTCAGTTTTTGTTGATTCTGTAACAGGAGTGTTGTAGTGCTGCTGGCATAATGACTGTTATTACGGTCTGTATGTGCACATATGGGTTTCTGGAGGCAGCTCTGAGCCATGTGCAGGCATCAGTTGAGATCCAAGAGAAGACAAGGCACAGATCTTTGAGGCAGAAACAGGGTGCCCTAGAGCAAGAAGGGCAAGGTGAAAAATCTGTATCAGGGCTCACGTGCTGGCAGGAGGTGTCTGATGCAACTCCATAGAATCATGGAATGGTTTGAGTTGAATGGGACCTCAAAGCACATCCAGTTCTAACCCCCTGCCATGGGCAGGATCACCTCCCAACAGACCAGGCTGCTCAAAACCTCTTCCACCTGGCCTTGAACACCTCCAGGGATGGGGCAGCCACGACTTCCCTGGGTAACCTGGACCAGGGCCTCTCCACCATCGCAGGAAAACATTTCTTCCTAAGATCTCGTCTGTATTTCCCTCTTGCTGCTTCAAACCATTCACCCTCATCCTATGCCTGCACTCCCTGGTCAAGAGCCCTTCCCCAGCTTTCCTGGAACCCCTTTCAGTGCTGAAAGCTGCTCTAAGGTATCCCCAGAGCCTTCTATTCTCCAGGCTGAACAACCCCAACTCTCTCAGCCTGGCCTTTTACAGGAAGTGCTCCAGCTCTTGGATCATCAGATCCTTGTCCTTCCAGTGCTGAGGATTCCAGAACTGAACAAGGACTCCAAATGAAGTCTCATGGGGGCAGAGTAGAGGGGGGAATCCCCTCCCTCACACTGCTGGCCACACATCTGTTGGTGCTGTAAATGTGTGCAGTCGTCTATTTGACCCTGTACAGTTGTTCTCTATCCTGCCAGGATGCTGGTGTGATAGTTTTTGAGGGTCTCAGGCACCAATAAAGGGTTCCTGGAGGTGGCCATGAGCTCAGTGTGATGTGGGCTACTGTCCTGCTGACATCTCTGGCTTTGTTCTTTCTCAATCTTTCTTTGGCTTGCCAAACAAAACCCCTAATAACATGATCCTTCAGCAGCTCTTTCTACAAAGACTGAAGCGTTCTGCTGATGTACTCGAGGCAATGACCTTGTGAGTCAATGTTGGTTTGAGTCTGGCAGAACCAGTTACGTTAACTCTTTGCACTAAAACCTATGGGTTAAAGCTAAGTCTGTTCAACCAAACTGAGTCAGGTACTGGGTTTTGGCCGTGCAGCCAGCTGATGTGGCTTGTGATTGAGCTCCCTTCCTCTCCAAAAGATGTGGTTGGACATGATGATCTTAGAGGTCTTTTCCAACCTTAATGATTCTATGGCAGTGGATTCTATGGCACTGGCAGAGGCTGCCCAGGGAAGTGGTTGTGCCACCATCCTTGGAGGTGTTTAAAAGCTGGGTAGATGATGGGCTCAGGGATCCTGAGCCATGATGACTCCCAAACTGTGGCTAGGAATCACTTGGCTGAGAGCTGGATGGTCTGAATCAGAGTTATGCCAGAGATCATGCTGGGGCTGCTCACGTCCAGGCTCCGACTTGTTTAATAGCACATCCATAGCCAGGAAACCAGGGTCACCACAGATCAATTGTAGCACATTTCATGCTTCTTCTGGGCTCAGCGAACTGAGCTGTGGTTCAAAGCTCGATAATTTCCAACGATGGCAACAATGGAGCCTTTTTCCAAGGACTTCTTGGTGTTGGGTAGTGTTTCCCAGGTTGTCGTGGCTTAGGCTGCTGTGGTGGAGCACCAAGCGTGGAGCTTGTGTTTCTGAATTCCTCAGCGCGGCAGATCATTGGTGGGGCTGCAGCTTGAATCCTGGGTTCAGTTTTGAGCCCCTCACTCCAAGAAGCACATTGAGGGGCTGGAGCATGTCCAGAGCAGGGAAGGGAGCTGGGGAAGGGGCTGGAGCACAAGGGTTATGAGAGGTGGCTGAGGGACCTGGGGTCATTTAGCCTGGAGAAAAGGAGGCTGAGGGGAGACGTCATCACTGTCTACAAGTGTCTGAAAGGAGGTTGGAGCATGGTTGGTTTCTTCTCCCAAGTGGCAGGTGGTAGGACAAGAGGAAATAGCCTCAAGTTCCACCAGGACAGTTTTAGATTGGACATCAGGAAAAATGTCTCCATGGAAAGGTTTCTGAGGCCCTGGCAGAGGCTGCCCAGGGAGGTGGTGGAGTCCCTGTCCCTGGAGGGGTTTAACAGATGTGTAGATGAGGAATCTGTTTTAGTAGTGGACAGATATAGTTGGACTCGATCTCAAAGGTCTTTTCCACCTAAGCAATTTTATGATTCTATGATCCCTGGCACTGCTTCTGGGCTTAGGGCTGTGAGAACATCCTCCGGGTGCAGATGGTCTGTCTCACACCCTATTGTGAGAGCTGAGGCCCCATCATCCACCACTAGAAGTGCTCTGTTTTTTTTTTGAGAAAAGGGGTATGAAAGAAACGTTACGGTAAAACCTGTGGTCATGTTTTTTTCCATAAGCGATGCTATAAAAACTCAAGCACCACTTCTTCTTACAGCCAACAGAAGAGAAATCACGCAACAACATTTAAACAGCGGCACAACCTTGTAGAGAGACCTTTGCTTTCCCTGTTAAAATAGAAATGAAGTGTAATCATAGGCATCATCAACCATCACAATGATGCTCTCTCCTGCAAAACGCCAGGGAGTGGACACGGTTGGTATTTGGAGCTGCTGCACATTGTGAAGTTGTTTCCTGTTTTCTGGATTTAAAAGAATCAAAGAATCATTTGGTTGGAAAAGACCTTTAAGATCATCAGGTCCAACTGTAACTGTCCACTATGGAACCACATCCCCAAGCACCTCATTTACCCATCTTTTGAACACCTCCAGGGATGGGGACTCCACCACCAACCTGGGCAGCCTCTGCCAGTGTCTAAGAACCCTTTCCATGAAGAAGTTCCTGTCACCTGTCACATGGGAGAAGAGACCAACCCCCACCTCACTACAACCTCCTTTCAGACAGTTGTAGACAGAGAGAAGGTCTCTCCTCATCCTCCTTTCCTCCAGGCTAAACAACCCCATGTTCCTCAGCCAACTCTCATAACTCTTGTTATCCTGAACTTTCCCCAGCCCCTTCCCTTCTCAGAACGTGCTTCAGCCTCTCAATGTCCTTCCTGGAGTGAGGGGCCCAAAACTGAGCCCAGGATTAGAGGTGTGGCCTCACCAGTGCCGAGTCCAGGGTCACAATCCCATCCCTGCTCCTGCTGGCCACGCCGTGTCTGATCCAAGCCAAGATGCTATTGGCCTTCTTGGCCACCTGGGCCACTGCTGGCTCATGTTCAGCTGCTGCCAACCAGCCTCCCCAGGTCCTTCTCCTCCAGGTACCTTTCCAGCCACTCTACCCCAAGCCTGGAGCTGCAGGGGGTTGTTGTGTCCCAAGTGCAGGACTAGGCACTTGTTGAAGACTTCCACAAAAGGGTAAAGCCATCTGTGTCCTTTCACCAATGAAATTTAGAAGCTCTGGGTTGTTCTTTAAGACCATCTCAACCCCTCCCAGCCATGGGAAGGGTGTCGTCTTAGTGTTTTTTTGGCTTTCGGTCTCACTCTTGTCTACCTCGGGCCCCAGCAGCAGTGTCGCTCTAGGGCTGTTTGAGAAAGTTCTCCTCTCTCCTGACGGAGCTGAAAGAGGAAATTCACGGAGACGGCAATTTTAAAAGTGAAACCAGGCTTTTTTGTTTTCTGTTTGTTACCCTTCTAAACAAGATGGGCTCTGGCCAGGGTTGTTATAGTAACTACGAAGATTTCCTCAAGAGAAGGATTAAAAAATAGAACACAGACCCATTCATCTCTTCCTTCCAGTTTTTCATTCAGAGTTACATGCTGTTCCGTGGAGACAATTTGCAAGACACACAGGGTAGGTAATTTCAGCGACAAAAACACATACCAATAATGAGCACAAATGTCTCTCCAGAATGTTGTGCTGGCACTCCTGCCTTATTTTCTGTCTTCGAAGGGTTGTCTTGCCTGGATCTGCAGTCAGTAGTCGTTCAGCTGTCTGGCTTTTCACCTCTAGGAGCTGGGCTGTCTACGTTCGTGTGCAGTTATATTTTATTGATGCTCGTGCTAGGTAATAGCTTTTTTCCTAATGGGATGAGGTTATGATTTTATGGTTTTAGGCAACCAGGGCAAGGAGCTATCATGAACAACTTCAAGAGGCTCAAGTCCTGTTGTGATCTTAGAAGCATAAGAAGCACTCACTGAAAAGCGTTACGTGAACCAGGGTTGGAGAAGGACTTGGATCATAGAATTATCAAATGGTTTGGGCTGGAAGGAACCTTAAAGATCATCCAGTTCCAAACCCTCTGTCATGGGCAGGGACACCTCTGTTGGATCAGGCTGCTCGAAGCCCCATCCAACCTGGCCTTGAACACCTCCAGGGATGGTGCAGCCGCAACTTCCCTGGAGAGCCCTGGCCAGGGCCTCCCCACCCTCAGCATGAAGAATTTCTTCCTAATGTCTCATCTAAATCTGCCCCCCCTTCCAATTTAAAGGCATTCCCTTCATCCCATCACTCCAGGGACTTGGAAAAAGCCCCTCCCCAGGTTCCCTGGAGTCCTTTCAGGTACTAGAAGCTGCTCTAAGGTCTCCCTGGAGCCTTCTCTTCTCCAGGCTGAAGAACCCAAACTCTCTCAGCCTGGTCTTAGAGCAGAGGTGCTTCAGTGTGTAATACTAATAATTTACAGTCTAATAATATAGAGTCTAATATAAAGTAGAGAGTGGAAAAGTTCTTCAATCAGTTCAAGCTAAAGAGGAACATCTCTGGATACAAAGTGCAGCCTCGAAGTAGTTAAATTTGCTTATCCAAGCCTGCCGAAAGCACCAGATCACGGAGCAATGCCTCCCAAATATTTGGAAACCAAACAAATAGCTCAACTAAGCATTTTCAAAAGCCTCCTGCAGGTTATCCGCCATCCAGATGAGGAACATCGGCTTTGGTTGGACGTTTCTTCTCTAGCCCTGTTGTTTGAGCAGCTTTTCTTCTATCGCTGCCAGAGGACATTTCATAAATAGCACATATTTTCTCTGAAATAACATGTAGGATGATTGCGGCTCTCGTAAAGCCCTGTGGGTTTGGGGTAATCACGCCAAGGCTCCTCGCCGTCACCGCAAGCTCCTCTCTCCCAGCCCCTCCTGTAATGAAGGCGAGTGCCCCTGAGCTCATTACGAGCTTGCGGCCATGGGATCGGTTGCAGGGAAACGACTTCGCTCCCTTTCATGCAGACATCAAAGAGTACTTTGTTGTTTCCTTGGAAGCGCCAGCAGTTACGCCAACCTGAAAGCGCCAATTAGTGAATGGCTATTGTCCTCAAAACATTCAACACACAAGACATATGGAATAGCGATAATTCCTTCACTTGTAAAGCGAGCGGGTTGGGATCCGATCCGCGGCCGTTTTTATGCTGTTTGAGCTCACATCATCAGAGCCACAGTATTTCCAGCCCTGATATTTTATTTATTTAATCTGTTTTATATATTTTATGTATTCTTGCATTGCTTAGTAGCTACTCAGAGAGGAGGAGACTCTGTACGAAGACACCAAACGAGGCCTTGGTGCCAGATAGGAAGAAACTGCAAAAAACCTACGTATTCTTAGCAAAATGTGGGCTCAGAGATGGTTAAGGTTGGAAAAGACCTCCAAGATCATCAGGTCGAAGCAGAGATCGTCAGTCATAGAATCATAGAATAGTTTGGGTTGGAAGGGACCTTAAAGATCATCTAATTCCAGTCCCCCTGCCATGGGCAGGGACACCTCCCACTGGATCAGGCTCCCCAAGGCCCCATCCAGCCTGGCCTTGAACACCTCCAAGTCCAACTTCATGGTCTTGGAGTTCTTTTCCAGGCTTCCACCTCACACCTACTGGTAAATTATTGTCCAGTGTTGGCTTTAACTAATGTTCTTTGAGATCCTTCATGATCTCAACACAGCCTACTCCACTTCAGGATGGAGAATGAACCCGCCAGCAGTCAAGGGTGGTGTCTGAGTCTGTGCAGGCTTCCACCTCGCTCTTCTCTCCCCAGTACATGAACTGGGAGCCAAGCCAGGTCTTTGATCAAAGCAATTCAACTGTGGACATCACTGGGAGATATTGATCTGAGAGTCTTGTGTGGGTACCAGTGTCTTAGGCGGGTGTTCCACGTTGAACCTGAATGAATCCATTCTGTCTTCAACTCAAACTACTTTTGGGGGAAATGGATTTAAGCTCAAAGAATGGAGATTTAGATAAGAACTTGGGAAGAAGTGTTTTCTATGAGGATGGTGAGACACTGGCACACGTGTCCCAGAGAAGTCTTGGAGGTGCAGAAGACCACGTTCGATGAAACTTTGAGCAACTCGATAGTGGGAGACGTCCCTGCCTGTGGCAAGGGGTTGGAACTGGATGAATTTTGAGGTCCCTTCAAACCCAAACCATTCTATGATTCTCTTTTCTGCCCTTAGGTGAGAACTCATGAATCTCTGAGATATCTCTTATTTCTGGTATTACACTGGAAACTCTCAAGTTTTTGTGATGTCTTCTACAAATGCATTGTGAAAGGGGATTATTTTGTATTTTTTCTTTCTTAGAGACACTAAATTAGACGTTAGGAGAAAATTCTTCATGATGAGGTTGATGAGGCACTGCCCAGGGGAGTCGTGGCTGTCCCATCCCTGGAGGTGTTGAAGGCCACGTTGGATGGAGCCTTGGGCAGCCGGATCCTGTGTTAGGTGTCCCTGACCGTGACAGGGGGTTGGAACTGGATGGGCTTTGAGGTCCCTTCCAACCAAAACCATTCTATGTTTTTATGATTCTTCCTCTCCAGCGCTTCTGCGGGCAGCAGATCTCAGCCAAGCAGCAAAACAACCATCCATTCATCCTTTTTTTCATATCATATAAGTAAAAAGCCCCATCGTAAGGTTTGCATGAAATTTAAATTCATTGCCTCCAATAAAACAATTCCATGCAGGACAAGCCTTGCAGATCATGTTTTCTCCTGTTTTCCTTGCAGAGCCGTCTGAAGGAAGCAGTGCAGCTCTTGGAGGATTACAAGCATGGGACTCTGCCCCCGGGAGTCACCAACAAAGAGGTAAGAGGGAAAAGCCTTTTCTTTAACTCCTGCTTCTTTCAGCTATCTAAAGGAGGGAGGATGAGGTGGTGTTTTGGGCTGTTTCTGTGGTCAAACACTCTGCCAGAGGGCTTTTTTTTGGTGTTTCCAGCAGTGAAATCCCATGTAGACATTGTTCACTTCATTGTCTACTTCTGCACTGTTGCTTCTGGTCCCTTGCAGCTCAGCTGCCGGCATCTCATAGTGAATTTGGGTTATTCTGAAGGTCCCACATCAGAAATGTTGCTGAGCAGAAGTGCTAGCCAGGGGCTTGCAGTACAAATGTATATCTTTTATTTAGAATAAGTAGAAAGTTTGTGGTTTCCGACTTGCAGAGCGTCATGGTTGAGCACCGACCCGGCCAATTGCGGCAGCTAAAACTGGGCAGCTGTGTCTCAATTCCCTTCCCCTCCATCCACAGCGAAAGGGAAGTCGTAGAATCATAGAATGGGTTGGGTTGGGAGGGACATCAAAGCCCATCCAGTTCTAACCCTCTGCCATGGGCAGAGACACCTCCCACTGGATCAGGGGCCTCAAAGCCCCATCCAGCTGGTCTTGAACACCTCCAGGGATGGGGCAGCCACCACTTCCCTGGGCAACCTTGGCCAGGACCTCGCCACTCTCATGGTGAAGAATTTCCTCCTTATGTCTAGTCTAAACCTGTCCTTCTCTAGTTTACACCCACTGCCCCTTGTCCTATCACCACAAGCCTTTGAGAACAGTTCCTCCCCAGCTTTCTTGTAGCCCCTTTAGGTACTGGAAGGTCTCTATAAGGTCTCCTCATAGCCTTCTCTTCTCTTCTGGCTGAACAAGCCAAACATTCTCATCCTGTCCTTGTACAGAAGGTTTTCCAGCCCTCTGATCATCTTTGTAGCCTCCTCTGGGCCTGTTCCAACAGCTCCATCTCCTTATTGTGTTGAGGATTCCAGAACTGGACACAGGACTCCAGATGAGGTCTCACAAGAGAGGTCTCCCTCGCCCTGCTGGCCACGCTGCTCTGGACGCCGCCCAGGATATGGTTGCCCTTCTGGGCTGCGAACATGATGTGTGGTGATGGGTAGTGAATTTTTTTCACGGAAATGGTCATTGGGCCCTGGCAGAGGCTGCCCAGGGAGGGGGTTGATTCACCTTCCCTGGAGGTGTTTAAGGGACGGGTGGATGAGGTGCTGAGGGTCGTGGTTTAGTGGTTGATAGGAATGGTTGGACTCAATGATCCAGTGGGTCTTTTCCAACCTGGTGATTCTGTGATTCTATTTAGTGTGAGCGTGGTGTGTACGATTGTGTGATGTGCAGTATCAGCCATTGCTCTCCTGGTCTTTTGATGTCCCTGCCTTCTTTCCACCCAAATCTGATGGGAAGAGAAAAGCAACCAGGGTTGAGGGAAGGTAAAAAGCAAAGAATGATGCAGCAGCAAATGACTCAGTTCCCATCTGCCTTCAGGCAGATGAAATACAAGTCATTCACTGTGGCAAACCACACAGACTTTTGACCTACATTTTGGGTTTGATCGGTGTCTAAACTCAAAGTTCATTCACAATTGCACAGAGAGAGAGCAAACAAAGGTATCACGTTTCTTGTTTTCCTCAGTCATGACAAGATATGAAGGAAGTGGACTTTGTTATGCAAGTTGGAGGGGTTTAAGTGTAAAATAAAGGTATAGGGTAGAGGAGGAGAGAGAAGCAGATGCCCAAAGTGCCTTTCTTAGGGAAATCTTAGCATAGCTGGGTGTTGGTCTCTTCTGCCAAGTGACAGAGTGAGAGGAAATGGCCTCAAATTGCACTGGGGCAGGTTCAGATTGGACATCAGGAGAAATTTCTTCACCAGAAGGGTTCTCGGGCCCTGGCAGAGGCTGCCCAGGGAGGTGGTGAGTCCCCATCCCTAGAGGGATTTAACAAATGAGCTAATGAGGAGCTCAAGGATCTGTTTTAGTAGTGGACAGGTATGGTTGCAACGATGATGTCAAAGGTCTTTTCCAAACAAGCAATTCTATGATTCTATATCAGTGTCAAATATAATATTTTTGTAGAGAAATCTTGACGTGGTCCATTTTGATCACAGTTCCAGAGAGGGTGATGGATTTTTGCTGCCTGTAGGATAATCACCTTTCCCGGGAGGAGCCTGAGGTGGAATTGCAGCGTGTTCTTGTTATGGTGTACAACTACGCTT
Source organism: Clamator glandarius (assembly GCA_033459285.1). Taxonomy (NCBI): domain Eukaryota; kingdom Metazoa; phylum Chordata; class Aves; order Cuculiformes; family Cuculidae; genus Clamator; species Clamator glandarius. The sequence goes on from JAUNZM010000801.1 coordinate 372,438, forward strand.
TGCTGCAGCAATTAAACTAAACAACAGGGAGAGGCAAGTAAACCATGAGTAGATCTCACCAAAGCTGTGGGACTCGAATGTTCACCCACAAGATGGCAGTTCCTCTAAAAAGGGTAAACAAGAGGCCTGAAAGCAGCTCATAGAACAATGGAATGATTTGGGTTGGAAAGGACCTCAAAGTCCATCCAGTTCTACCCCCGTGCCATGGGCAGGGACACCTCCCACGGGATCAGGTTGCTCAAAGCTTCATCCAACTTGGCCTTGAGCACCTCCAGAAATGAGGCATCCATGATTTCTCTGGACAGATGACAATCAGTGTGCTGGGTCTGCAGCTGGACAGGAGCAATCACAATGCTGAAGCAGCCAAAGCTGCCTTGTTAACGTGGAGAAAGGATCCATGAAGCCAGGAACTTCTTCCTCGCTTCTGGAGCTGGCTGATTGTAATGGAAAAGCAAGTTGAGCCAGCAGGGGCAATAAAGCCATCAAGTGATGTTTGGCTCTCAAGATTAATCTGGATGAAGCTGAATGGGAGCTTCTGGCTAGGATAATTGGAGCTTCCTGGTGTGGAATGATGTGCTGGCCAGCTCTTGGTCCATGATAGGGATGTTCCTCAAGGGGCGTCCCTGGAGGTGTTTAAGGGACGAGTGGACGAGGTGCTGAGGGGCATGGTTTAGAGTTTGATAGGAATGTTTGGACTCGATGATCCAGTGGGTCTCTTCCCACTCTGATTCTATGATTCTCTTTTATCTGAATGCTCTCCTTCTCCCAAGTCTGCTCTTGAGTGGACTTGTAATAAACTATTTGCCTGCATATGGTGGCAATGAAGCAGGTGAGGATCTCCAAGCTCCACATGAAGGAGCAACGTGCGCTCACAGCCCAGAAGGCCAGTCGTATCCTGGGCTGCATCCAAAGCAGTGTGGATAGCAGGACGAAGGAGATTCTGCCCCGCTATTCCACTCTCGTGAGACTTTACCTGGAGTCCTGTATCCAGTTCTGGAGTCCTCGGCACAGGAAGGACATAGATCTGTTAGAGCAACTCCAAAGGGGACCACAAAGATTATGTGAGTGCTGGAGCACCTCCCGTATGAGGCCAGGCTGAGAGGGTCGGGGTTGTTCAGCCTGGAGAAGAGAAGGCTCCAAGGAGACCTTAGAGCAGCTTCCAGTACCTGAAGGGGCTCCAGAAAACCTGGTGAAGGACTTTTTTTCAAGGGCCTGGAGTGATAGGATGAGGGGGAATGGCTTTAGATTGGAAGGGAGAAGATTTACATTAGATATTAGGAAGAAATTCTTTGTGATCTGCCCAGCAGATGCGAGTTAATTTGATTTTTGACTGATTTGGGGGTTTTAAAACCTTTTTGGACTGTGAACAGATCTGATCACCTTGTATTCACTGCAGGCAAGACGTGTGTAATGAGCAGTGACTTGGCTCATCTGACTTGGTAGTGCAATTGCATCTGAGAGAGCCAAATTCACTCTTGTTCCTCATCAGGGAGGCTGGGTAGAACTTCATGTGATGCTTGAGACAATCATATTCCTAGAGAGAAGGACTCAACTTTATATCCTCTAAGAGCTGATTCAGGTTTGGTTGCCAGAGCCCCATGGAGATGCAGTCGCTGCCTTTGTGTCGGGCTTTTCAGGCATGGATCAGGTACGACATGTGCATCAAGAGATGCCTGAATGTGCTTCGAGGCTTCATAATCAGAATTAAAACCATAATCACCTTAGAAGCCTTTAAAAATAAGAGTTTGGGCAGAGTTTGAATGCATGGGTTTTCTGAACAACCCAACACCCTCTTCAAATATCGACTTCGAGATCAAGAAGACAAGTTGTTTTGACAGGGTTGTTTCACTAATCTCCTGCCTGATCCACTTTTGTGGTGCGGAACGTTTGACAGTGTTCAAATTCCCTTTTTTCCCCCCCCCCCCTCCTCATTCAGAAATCCGTGGCTCTCGTGAAGGATGGCAGGCAGGAGCTGAAAGCATCCCAGCAGCTCAGCACAATCTATATGGCTTGCTGAAATGGTTTTGCCACATGAAAAATGGAAAATGTAAGAGCCTAAAGCTATGTAACGTCAAGTATCTCCTCCACACTTCTCTTCTTGACAGGGCTCTTGTGGAACAAGTCTTTCTCTTCTGCATTTTCAGAGCAGCTTTTTCAAAATGAGATGAAATGGAACAATTAAGGCCTATCTAAAGTAAAAAAACTCGGAAGAGCCATAATCATCTAAAGAAAAAAACTCTGTAGAGCCATAAATGTACTTTGCTCCAGTTCCTCATGACCATTTCTAAGCCAGTTCCCAAAATAAAGGCGATTCATGGACACCAACGCTGCCAACACCTACATCTCTTCCACTTGCATAGAATCATGGAATGGATTGGGTTGGAAGAGACCTTAAAGCCCTTCTTGCTCAAGTTCTTGCTTCAAGAAGTTTTACTCAAGTACATAGCACTGAATAAATATTCACCGAGCAGCTATTCTGTCTCTGTTTTGCTGCGTAAATAATTGCTACAGTTATGACAAAAAACATGTTTTCTAAACATTTTTTGTAATGTAGGAATAAACCCTCCAGTTTCCCTCAATAAAAAGCGATCAGCAGTCTGGCGGCTATCAACAGTTACGAGATCAATTTGTCATTTTTGCTAATGACACTCAAGAAATAGGTTTTTACCAGCTTGAGTTAATGGTCATTTTCCCAAGCGGTGCAATCAAGAGCAAGAAGAAGAGCTACTGGATGAGGGTGAGACCTGAAAGAGGGGAGAGTGGGATGAGATCTTAGGAAGAAATGTTTTCCTGTGAGGGTGAGGAGGCCCTGGCCCAGGTTGCCCAGAGAAGTGGTGGCTGCCCCATCCCTGGAGGGGTTCAAGGCCAGGTTGGATGGAGCTTGGAGCAGCCTGATCCAGCAGCAAGTGTCCTTGCCCACGGCAGGGGGTTTGGAACTAGATGAGCTTTAAGGTCCCTTCCAACCCGAACCATTCTATGATTCTATGACTCTAAATAGGTCCAGGGGCACAATCCCTTCCCTGCTCCTGCTGGCCATGCTGTTTCTTATCCAAGCCAAGATGTCATTGGCCTTCTTTGCCACCTGGGCCACTGCTGGCTCACATTCATCTGCTATAAGCCAACACCCCCAGGTCCTTCTCCTTCAGGCAGCTCTCCAGCCACGCCTCTCCATAGGTACAACATTACCTTTACATGAGAATTAAATTCAATAATAGGAAAAATGTCTTTACTGACAGAGTGGTGAAGCATTGGAAGAAGCTGCCCAGAGCAGTGGTGGAGTCTCCATCCTTGGAGGTCTTCAAAACCCATGTAAACGTGGCACTTCAAGACAAGGTTTAGTAGGCACAGTGGTGGTGTATTAGTGGTTGGACTGGGTGATCTTAGAGGTCTTTTCCAACCTTAACAGTCATATGATTCCTCCATGACCATGAAGGACATCTCCATCAAGAAGAGGCTGATCTGTCCTGCTAGAAGGTCGGAATGGTCACAAGCTGGAAAATTTGCTGCCTGCTTAGATAACACGACACTATGGTTTCTTCATCATCTTATGCTCTTTTCACGTTGTGCTCCTGATTTAAATGGTCTCTTACTGCTCTTAAGCAACCTTTGAAGATTCATTCATAAGAGACCACTCTGTGATGAACGAGGGATGTTTCAAAAGGCCAAATGGTGAAAGTTTTCAATGCCGGTTTCCACCAGCAGCTCTCAGGGTTGTGAGAACCTGTCCCTTCACCCAAGCCCTGGTGGCTGCTGCGAGCTGTGAGTAGGTAGATGCAAATGACACACACGAGTGCACCAGGAGCCAATTTGCAGGAGAAGGTCTAGACTGTAATGCATCCAATTCTAAACAGGGCAGGCAATTCCCCAGAGTGCCTCCTGGAGGGCGTCTCTGTTGGTGTAAAAAGGTTTCATTTCATGGAATTGTATCATAGAATCGCCTAGTTGGAAAAGACCTTTGAGATCATCAAGTCCAACCCCTACCTGCCCACTACTAAACCACATCCCTGAGCATCTCATCTACTTGGCTTTTAAACCCCTCCAGGTATGGGGACTCCACCACCTCCCTGGGCAGCCTCTACCAGGGCCTGAGAACCCTTTATGTGAAGAAATTTTTCCTGATGTCCAATCTGAACCTGCCCTCATGCAGCTGGAGGACATTCCCTCTCATCCTATCACATCTTTCTTGGGAGAAGAGCCAAACACCCACCTTACAACCTCCCTTCAGGCAGTTGTAGATGGAGAGAAAGTCTCTCCTCAGCCTCCTTTCCTCCAGGCTAAATGACCCCAGGTCCCTCACCTCTTACAACCCTTGTTCTCCACCCTCTTCCCCAGCTCCGTTCCCTTCTCTGGACGTGCTCCAGCCCCTCAAGGTCCTTCTTGGAGTGAGGGGCCCAAAACTGAACCCAGGATTTGAGATGCAGCCTCGCCAGCACCAGGTACAGGGTCCTGCTGGCCACACCATGGCGGGTCCAAGCCAAGATGCCATTGGCCTTCTTGGCCACCGGGGCCACTGCTGGCTCATACTGAGCTTCTGTCGACCAACACCCCTTGGTCCTTCTCATCCAGGCGCGAGGTTGCTCTGCCGTTTGAGGCAATGCCTTCTCCTATGAATATAACGCTGATAAAACATCAGCCTAATAAAAAAGTCTTAAAGGCGCACGTGTTCTCTATCTCAGGAGCGTCAGTGCTGAGGTTCAACCTCAAGCCAAAAGGTTCTACCAACCACGGAGCGGAATCATGTGGCTTTTATCCTTTATCCTCAGGCTTCTTTCCCTAATTCTGAGGACTGCATCTGTGTCCTCTGTGTGCGTGAGTCCCTTTCCCAACCTGTCCAACAGACCAGCACAGATTGGAAGAACAGATTGAAGCTGGCATGTCAGCAGTGGTAGAAAGTTAAGAGAAGCAGCACTCGGCAGCTCTCAAACGCGGAGAGATTTCAATCACTCCCATTTTTTCCTCCACAGCTGCTTTTTTAGTGTGATTTTTTTTTTTATGCTCAGCACTGCACCTTTTAAAGGCTGATGCATAAAACACCACTCAGGCACCCAAGATCCACCTTGGAAGGGCTGAGATTTCAGGATGAGCTTCGGGCTGCTCTTCTCTTTCAGCTTTTCCCCTCACAAAGTGCCTTAGATGTTGATTTTCTTGGTAGAATTCCCTGTAGTCCCCTGTGCTTGAGCTATCCTGGTGGCATGCCCAGGAAAATGCATACTTTTTGGTGTGTGCTGACTCATTTTTGCCTTTGAAATTGGGATAGAAATAGCTGCTGTGAAGCTATCGGTCTAATATCAGTTGCTCATCAGCCTAATATCGCTCCAAATATTGAGCAGCAGCAGCTTGGCTGCTGCTGCTCAATATTTGGAGCGATATTAGGCTGATGAGCAACTTAGAGCCTCTATTTGCCCTTTGATAGATTCACGCCACTCTGCCCTAAAAACTTAATATCTAACCAAGAAGTTGAAGAAAGACCATGATGAAGGTTCTTTGTCCTCTTCTACCTCCCCTCTGTCCCTTCCAACCTGATGTCAAACCAACACCTCAGCTTCTCCCTGTGGTCCTGCCAGCAGAGAGAGGTAAAGAGCCACAGAAGAGGCTGAGGGTGCTTGGTGTGTGTGGAAGGAGGGTTCTTGATGCTTTATCTCTGTGAGGTGTGTGGTTTTGTCGTGCCTAAAAGGGGTTTCAAAATATTTATAATTAACTAAATGCAGCCCTTGCATGGAGGAAGCTGTTCAAGGATCATGGAATGGGTTGGCTTGGAAGGGACCTCAGAGCCCATCCAGTTCCAACCCTCTTCCATGGGCAGGGACACCTCCCACTGGATCAGATTGCTCCAAGCCCCATCCAACCTGGTCCTGAAAACCTCCAGGGTTGAGGCATCCACAACTTCTCTGGGCAACCTGGGCCAGGGCCTCCTCACCCTCACAGGAAAACATTTCTTCCTAAGATCTCACCTCAATCTCCCCTCTTTCAGCTTAAAACCGTTCCCCTTTGTCCTGCCCCTGCACACCCTGATCAAGAGCCCCTCCCCAGCTTTCCTGGAGCCCCTTTCCGCACTGGAAGCTGCTCTAAGGTCTTCTTGGAACTTTCTCTTCTCCAGGTTGAACAACCCCAACTCTCTCAACCTGTCATCCAGAGATAACTCTGTCCTCAAACATGCACGGAACCTATTTGATTGATCATTCCCTGAACTGCATGTGTGAACTGGTACAAATTTGTTCCGTGCCCAGAATTCCGCGAGGGGAAGCGCGATGCCATGGCAGCGTGAGCTGATCTAAGCCAGCTCTGCCATGGCTCTGTCTTCTCTTCTCCTGGCCATGTGTTCCCACCTCCTAGCTGGCTTGCACCGGCACAGCTGGTTCAGAGAGCTGATCTCTGAACTAAAACTAAAGCTCCCTTCCCCCACTCCCTAAACGCTTCTTGTTTTGACTTGTATTCCGTCTGCTCTGGAGCACACGCCTGGGATGGAGAGGGATTGTAGAATGGTTTGGGCTGGAAGGGACCTTTCAGGCCGTCCAGTCCCACCCCCTGCAGGAGCAGGTACATCTTTAACCAAATCATCTTGCTCCAAATCCGAACCAACCTGACCTTGAATGTTACTAGAGGTGGTGGTGCTGTAAACAGATCCCAGCTGGAGAAGTTTGTGATGGAGGCAGGAGGTTAATTCAGGTTTCTTAAGGCCAAAACTAAATAAATTGAGCCATGGATCTTCTGCTGACCAAAATCATTGTAGCAACAAGACACGGGTGTTTGCTTTTTTTGATCCATCCAGATCTTCCCCTCTGCCTTCTGTAGTTTGTAGGCTAATTCATAGAAACTCCAGGTTGGAAAAGACCCACCAGATCATCAAGTCCAACCATTTCTATCAACCATTAAACCATGTCCCTCAGCGCCTTGTCCACCCATCCCTTAAACCCCTCCAGGGAAGGTGACTCAACCCCCTCCCTGGGCAGCCTCTGCCACTGCCCACTGACCCTTTCTGTCAAATTTTTTTTCCTAATGTTCAGCCTAAACCTACCCTGGCGGAGGGAGGTCATAGAATCATAGAAAGTCCTGGGTTGGAAGGGTTCTACAGGATCATCGAGTCCAACTCCTGTTCCTGCACAGGACAATCCCAACACTCACACTGTGTGTCTGGAGGCGTTGGCCAAATGCTTCTGGAATGTTGTCAGGCTTGGCACCCTGACTGCTTCCCTGTGCAGTGCTCCATCATCGTCTGGGTGAAGAACCTTTTCCTAATGTCCAACCTAACCTTCCCCTGGCACATCTTCCTGCCATTCCCTTGGGTCCTGTCATTAGTTGCCAGAGAGAAGAGAGAACAGAGTCACAGAACGCCAAGTTGAAAGCGACCTCAGAGATCAGCACCTTCTCCTCCTCCTCCCTTTCTGAGGAAGCTCTAGACCATGATGAGGTCTCCCCTCAGTCTCCTCCAGGCTCTCACCTAGTCTAACACTCTCCCATGGATTTACTCCTGGAAGTCTGTCTGTCCCTTTGACCACATTTTTTCTTGTACATGCTTGTTAGGTCACATGCGTGACCTGAGGGCTGGAGCACTTCTGCCATGAGGACAGGCTGAGAGAGTTGGGGTTGTTCAGCCTGGAGAAGAGAAGGCTTTGGGGAGACTTCAGAGCAGCTTCCAGTACCTGAAGGGGCTCCAGGAAAGCTGGGGAGGGACTTTTTCCAAGGGCCTGGAGTGATATGATGAGGAGGATAATGGCTTTAAATTGGAAGGGGAAATGTATAGATTAACATTAGAAAGAAATTCTTCGTGATTAGGATGGTGAGGCCCTGGCCCAGGTTGCCCACAGAAGTTGTGGCTGTCACATCCCTGGAGATGTTCAAGGCCAGGCTGGATGAGACTTGGAGCTCCTGGTCCAGTGGGAGGTGTCCCTGCCCATGACGGGGAGGTGGAACTGAATGGCCTTTAAGGTCCCTTCCAACCCAACCCATTCCATGATTCCATGGTTCTATTACATTCAGCAAGACCTCAATCCCTTTCACAATGAGTTAAAGCCTATAGAATTGTTACTGTGTCCCCCTGGCCGCTATGGCAGGGAGTTGGAACTGGATCATCTTTAAGGTTCCTCCTAACCCAAACCATTCTCTGATTCTATGTGTTAGAAAACCGTAGAGCAGTGAGACCCTTCTATAACCCATTTTCATACCTTTCCAAACTCCACCCTGAAAGCCTCACCCTTGCAGCCCCAGGGAATAAAAGGGGTGTCCCTGGAGGTGTTCAAGGCCAGGTTGGATGGGGCTTTGAGCAGCCTGGTCTAGTGGGAGGTGTCCCTGCCCATGGCAGGGGGTCGGAACTAAATGATCTTTAAGGTTCCTTCCAACCCGAACTGTTCTATGATCCTATGGCAGGGGGGTTTTAACTGGATGGTCTTTAAGGTCCCTTCTAACTCAAACCATTCTGTGATTCTAAAACAATAAGCCCTAACGGGATGGTGTGTAGCAAGAGGGAAAATGCAGCTCTTTGAAGTTGTCCCTTGGAGGCAGACACTTGCTATTCTCCAGCCAGCCCCTTCCTGCGAGCGTTGGCGGAGCACGAACCGCCGTGTGTCAGTTGTGACTTCTCACTCTTCAGCCTTTCCAAATGTGGTTTTGGCAACTTGCTGTTTTGAAACTGTTTCATTTCTTCCCCATTAGTATCAGTGAAGTGAAAAGAGGCTCACCAGCCTAATGGGCAGATATTTATTACTGTGTTCTCCCTTCAATCATGTTAGCAGCGGGAAGAGCTGCTCATGCTGTCCCAGACACAGCAGAGAACAATGAATCTATCATAGTCTAAACAGCATCCCTTTTGGGGAATAATAGCTTTTCTTAACAGTGTTGATGAAGAGCGAAGAGGTCCATTTGCAGTAAACTGTACTTTTTTTTTCCCCTCTGGTCTCTTGTAGGATTGGATAAAATGTGGATATATCGGTTCTCCCGCTGCTTCCTTTTTGTTGTAAGGAAGCAGACTGGCTACTGGCCCGCTGGCAGAACTTGAGAGACCCATAGAATGGTTTGGGTTGGAAGGGAACTCAAAGCCCATCCAGACCCAGCCCCTCTTCCATGGGCAGGGACACCTCCCACTGGACCAGGTTGCTCCAAGCCCCATCCAGCCTGACCTTGAACATCCACAACTTCTCTGGGCAACCTGGGCCAGGATCTCCCCACCCTCACAGGAAAACTTTTCTTTCTAAGATCTCATCTCAATCTCCCCTCTTGCATCTTCAAACTGTTTCCCCTCATGTCATCCCTGCCCTCCCTGATCAAGAGCCCCTCCCCAGTTTTCTTGAAGCCCCTTTTGGTACTGGAAACTGCTCTAAGGTGTCCCCAAAGCCTTCTATTCTCCAGGCTGAGCAACCCCAACTCTCTCAGCCTGGCCTCATACAGGAGGTGTCCAGCCCTTGCATCATCTTTGTGGCCTCCTCTGGACTCGCTTTAACAGCTCCATGTCCTCCCTGTGCTGAGGACTCCAGACCTGGACACAGGACACTCCAGGTGGGGGCTCATGAGAGCAGAGCACAGGAGCAGAAGCCCTTCTCTCACCCTGCTGGCCAGGCTGCTTGGGATGCAGCCCAGGACATGGTCGGTTTCTGGCCTGTTGAGCTTCTCATCCACCAGCACCCCAAGTCCTTCTCTCCCAGGCTTCTCTCCATCCGTTCTCTCCCCTGCCTGTGGCTGTGCTTGGGGTTGCAAACTGGACCGTCTCTTTTCTGCAGTCTAAGTGTTGTCTGTGATGCTAAGTCAAACTTTTCCGACATAATTTCTGGACCTTCAGAGGAGAAAAGACACCAACGGAGCTCAGGCAGGAGTAAAGAAACCATGTTTGCTGCTGCTGTTAATGCTCTTACTCGCTTGCAAACTGGCTTTGCTTCATCCCATCATTTGAGGATTAAGAGAATTTATCTAAAGTCACGTCTAGATTGCAAATCAGATTAGATCTGCAAGCTCCATATGGCTAAAATAGGCTGAAACCAATCTGATCTTGAGCAACCTGGTTGGATTAGCAAGCCTGGTTTCTAAAGCTGTACCTTAAAGCATGTAATGGCATCTAAAAAGGGGAGATTGAGATGAGATCTCAGAAGAAATGTTTTCTTTCGGGAGTGGGGAGGTCCTGGCTCAGGTTGCCCAGGTGCTCCATCCCTGGAGGTGTTCAAGGCCATGTTGGATGGGTCTTTGAGCACCTGGATCCAGTGGGAGGTGTCCCTGCCCATGGCAGGGGGTTAGAACTGGATGGGCTTTGAGGTCCCTTCCAACTCAAACCATTCCCCGATTCTATGATCTAAGTCCTTCTCCAGCCCTGGTGCACATAATGGTTTTCAGTGAGTGCTTCTTATTCTGCTTAAATCTTTCCATTAGAATGCTGCCAGGATTAATTAGTTAATGTTTATTGAGTGCTGAGAAGCTGCAAAGTGTTATTTAAGTGCTATCTTTTTTTATCGGTTGGGACTTGATTCTGGTTCCACCTACGCTTGGTTTTGTATCTGTGCAAATCCATGTCTTTCATTGGAATTGCTCACCATTTCCAATCCAGTTCCCATCGCTGTGGGAAGTTCTGCCATCCAGGCAGGAGGCTCAGCTGATCCTCTTCAACAGGAATTGTTTCTCAAAGGCTTTATCGTTCAGCTCATGGTGCTGTGACTCAACGGTGCTAAGGATAGAGGAGTCTTCCACTGGCATCCCAAGAAGAGGGACCTGGACAGAGGGACCGGGACAGGCTGGGTCAGTGGGCTAAGGCCAATTGTATGAGATCCAATAAGGCCAAGTGCCGGGTCCTGCTCTTGGGACACAACAACCCTGTGAGGCTCCAGGCTTGGAGAAGAGCAACTGGAAAGGCACCTGGAGGAGAAGGACGTAGGGATGTTGGTTGGCAGTGGCTGAACATGAGCCAGCAGTGGCCCAGGTGGCCAAGAAGGCCAATGGCATCTTGGCTTGGATCAGAAACAGTGTGGCCAGCAGGAGCAGTTGGGTTGGAAAAGACCCACAGGATAATTGAGTCCAACCATTCCTATCAATAGGTGATAGGACTAGAGGGAATGGCCTCAAATTGCACCAGGGCAGGTTCAGACTGGACATCAGGAATAACGTCTTCATGGATAGGGTTCGGAGGCCCTGGAAAAGGCTGCCCAGGGAGGTAGTGAAGTCTCCATCCCTGGAGGAGTTTAAAAGCTGGGGAGATGAGGTGCTCAGGGATCTGGTTTAGCAGTGGACAGGTAGAGTTGGGCTTGATGATCTCAAAGGTCTTTTCCAACATAGGGATTCTATGACTCTGTGATTCTGTGCGTGTTTAATGTGCAGTTAATCAGGAAGGGGGTTTCTCTGCAGAGTTATTCCTAACGTGGCATATGGACAGCATGCACACATGGATTTAAGATTGTTTCAGTGTCTACTACAGCGTCATGCGAGGGACTTGGATCCCGTTGGCACGTACAGCGAGGGAGGGAAGCGTTAGAGCATCTATTACAGATTCCCGACATCGGATCTGCCTCCGTGTCTCCATTGACTGCAGGGAGGTGGTTGCTGGCAGCGTGAAGGAGTAGGTGGTGTGAATCTCTCGGTGCTCTCCTGACCTCAAGCAGCCGAGGCCAACTTCAGTGATTTCGTAGGTGGTTTGGATGCCGCCGACTGCGCTCGCTTAGGGTGGAGCTGGCTGCTTGTTTTAGCGACATTGAAGTTGGTTGTAAATAAGGGTGACCCATTTGTAAACACAGTTTATCATTGAATCATAGAATGGTTTGGGTTGGAAGGGACCTCAAAGCCCATCCAGGTCCAACACCCCCACTATGGGCAGGGATACCTCCCACTGGATCAGGCTGCTCCAAGCCCCATCCGACCTGGCTTTGAACACCTCCAGGGATGGGGCAGCCACAGCTTCCTTGGGCAACCCATGCCAGTTCCTCATCACCCTGAAACCATCTCTCTACACCAGGTTTGCTAATCAAGGTGAAACTTTGTGTAGAGGGAAAACCAAATTCCATCTTTGAGTCCAGGACCATGAAATCAATGAAACCTCAAAAGGGTTCTCAGGCTCTGGCAGAGGCTGCCCAGGGAGGTGGTGGAGTCCCCATCCCTGGAGGGGTTTAAAAGCCAGGGAGATGAGGTGCTCAGGGATCCGGTTTAGTAGTGGACAGGTATGGTTGAACTTGATGATCTCAAAGGTCTTTTCCAACTAAATGTTTCTATGGTTCAATACTTATTGCGTTGAACAGGAGGGAAGTTAGTCCTCAGCGCAGGAAGGACATGGATCTGTTAGTGAGTCCAGAGAAGGATCACAAAATGATCTGAGGGATGGAGCACGTTCCATAAGAGGACAGGTTGAGAAAGTTGCAGAGAAGGCTCTGGGAGACCATATAGTAACCTTCCAGTACTGAAAGGGGGAAGACTGGGGAGGGGCTGTTGATCAGGGCTTGCAGGGATAGGATGAGGGGAAGGTTTTAAGCCTAAAGAGGGGAGATTGGAATGGTATATGAGGAAGAAATAGTTTTCCTGTGAAGGTGGGGAGGCCCTGGCCCAGGTTGCCCAGAGAAATTGTGGCTGCCCCATCCCTGGAGGGGTTCAAGGCCAAGTTGGATGGAGCTTGGAGCAACCTGATGCAGTAGGAGGTGTCCCTGCCCATGGCTGGGGGCTGGAACTGGATGGACTTTGAGGTGCCTTCCAACCCAAACCATTCTATGATTCTGTAACCTCTGAAGAATCTCTAGTTCCCAAGTTTGTTTCAGAGCGGCAGGTGTTTTGGTTAATAAATTTCGACTGGATGTGTTCTTTAAATAAATACTATTTTTAAAAGCTCTCTCTGAGCTGTGATTTTGCTGCTAAATAAGGAACGCTAATGAATGTCCTGTCAACCAAAGATCAGAGCTGTTCCCCACGAGTTGTTCAAGTCTCTACCTCCTTACCTCAGCTTTGGATCTCTTTAGGTTGTGGCAGTCTTTGATAGCCCTTCCTTAAACGTCACAGGCATGTAATCATAGAATGGTTTGGGTTGGAAGGGACCTGAAAGGCCTTCCAGTTCCCACCCCCTTGCCATGGAGGGGCTGTATGTTTCTGCATATCTCAGCTCAGGGCTTCAAAGCTGTAGATGGTGAGTGAAGTGGTGAGTGGATCTCTTCTCTGAAAAACAGTAGGAAAACCAAGAAAGCTGGGCAGGATGGGTGGAAATCTTATCCATGAGTTGGTGCTGGGAGCGCTTGAGAACAGTCCTGGAGCTGATTCCTTCACAGCCATGAAGGATATCTCCATGAAGCAGAGGCTGATCTGTCCTGGTAGAAGATTTCAGTGGACACAGCCTGGAGAAGGACACTGAGGTGCTGGAACGTGTCCAGAGAAAGGAAACAGAGTTGTTGAAGGGTCTGGAGAACAAGTCTAATGCGGAGCAGCTGAGGGGACCTGGGGTTATGTAGCCTGGAGAAAAGAAGGCTGAAGGGAGACCTTATTGCCCTCTACCGCTCCCTGGAAGGAAGTTGTAGTGAGGTTGTTGTTGGTCTCTTCTCCCAAGTGGCAGGTGATAGGACAAGAAGAAATGGCCTCAAGTTGCACCAGGGCAGGTTCAGACTGGACATCAGGAAAGATTTCCACACAGAAAGGGTTCTCAGGCCTGGCAGAGGCTTCCCAGGGAGGTGGTGGGGTCCCCATCTCTGGAGGGATTTAAAAGCTGAGTAGATGAGATGCTCAGGGATGTGGTTTAGTAGTGGACAGGTATGATTGGACTCGTTGACCTCAAAGGTCTATGAAATCTACCATAAAGTGAGCACCAATCTTGAATCGACCCACACGCTCCAGTGAAAATGCTTTGGATTCACGCTCGTGTAAATGAGATCAAAATCTGGATGCTTCTCAAAGATGGCCAGAAAGGGCGTTAATGAAACCTCCAGCAAAACGAGAGCCTTGCTCGCAGAAACGAGCCCCCCAGCTGGCAAGAGCCACCAGAGTTCTGGAGCGATGGGAAAATGCTGCAGACAGAAACTGAATTAGAGGATGAAAAAAAAAAAAGTGAAAATGAGCTGGCAGAATCTTTAGGTGACTCATCAGGTGCATCTTGTAAAGTCTCTTTCTGAGAAGTAATGAAATCACATGTTCTAACAATATTTGCACTGCAGCAGGAAAATGCATAAATATTGGGATCAATTAATGAAATTAGATAATTTGACCAAAAAAGCCATAGCGCTGGCTCAGAAACCATCCCTCTTCCTTTTTGCTGGTCTCGGTGCTTACAGTCAGAGAGAAAAATCCCATGTTTTCATTTCATATCTAAGATAGGTGAGATCTAAGCCGTCACAGGGTTACAGGAACATTTTCGGTACCATTCTGCAGCTGGAGGACTTCCATTTTCACCTCATGCAAGTCCTTGAGCTGATAGGTGAGAAGCTGTTGGAAAGTCCTGGGAGCTGTTGGGGCATGCAGCCTCCCACCTGTTTGATTTTCAGTTGGTGAGGGCAGACACATCCTAGAACCTCAGAGTCATAGAACGATTTGGGTTGGAAGGGACCTCAAAGCCCATCCAGTTCCAGCCCCCTCCAGGGACACCTCCCACTGGATCAGGCTGCTCAAAGCCCCATCCAACCTGGCCTTGGACACCTCCAGGGGTGAGGCAGCCACAGCTTCCCTGGGCAACCTGTTCCAGGGCCTCCCCACCCTCACAGGAGAACATTTCTTCCTAAGATCTCATCTCGATCTCCCCTTTTGCAGCTTAAAACCGTTTCCCCTTGTCCTCTTCTTGCACTCCGTACCTGGTCCCTGTCAACCAACCACAAAGATTGTCTCCTTATCCCCCTCAGCCTCTGTCCTTCAACTGTAAAATGAAAAATAATGCTTTTCCTTACAAAGGGAAGTTTCCCTCAGGCAAGAGCCCTGTGGATATGGGACATTTAGGTGTTTAAATAACAGGTTGTAGCGAGATGGGGTTGGTCTCTTCTCCCAAGCGATAGGCAATGGGACAAGAATAAAGGGCCTCCAGCTGCACCAGGGCAGGTTCAGATCAGACATCAGGAATAATGTTTTCATGGAAAAGGTTCTCAGGCCCTGGCAGAGGCTGCCCAGGGAGGTGGCGAGTCCCCATCCCCAGAGATTTTTAACCACTGGGTAGATGAGGTGCTCAGGGATCTGGTTTAGTAGTGGACAGGTAGGCTTGGACTGCGTGATTCTATGATGCTGTGATGATTCTCATTGTACACAGCTGAGTTCATCGTGGAGCTTTGATTCTGGAGTGAGAACTGGATTTGGAGTGAAATACTGAGGTTGCTGGTATTGGTGGGACAATTTATGCAATTCATAATATCAAATTGCCTTATTCCAACCATATTTGATGGATTTATATTTAGGGAAGACAATAAACCTTGGATGAATGGCAGGATGGGTCTTAATTTATACCGTAATAGGCTGCCCAGGGAGGCGGTGGAGCCCCCATCCCTGGAGGGATTTAAAAACCAGTTAGATGAGGTGCTCAGGGCTCTGTTTTAGTAGTGGACAGGTATGTTTGGACTTGATGACCTTGAAGGTCTTTTGAACCAAACCATTCTCTAATAAAGATAAAACTTGAGGTGTAAATGCCTGTATTTCACACACGGCGTACGAGTAGGTTTTCCAGTGGGTAATCCAAGCAAAAAGAGCTATCGCCGTCTCTGGATTTATCAACAGCAAGAGCAGAACTCATCAGGTTAAGCCTGCTCTTACTTTGGCACTGGGACAACCGTTGTTGGAATCATTTGTCTGGTTTCTGGCGTCCTCGATTCGAGAGGATGTTGATGAATTGGAAAGATGTAAAAGAGCCACGAGGGTGGTTTAAGAGATTGGCAACAGCGCCTTGCCAAGGAAACAGCCCGTCTCCTGGCTCGGCTGAATCTTGTGTTTTTTCTTCTTCAAGTGAAGGTTAAAAGGTGCCATTAGCAGCTCTGAGGACCTGCATGAAGAATGAAAATAGACAGCGCTGAAGGTGATCCAATAGAGGTGTGGCACAAATTGCTGTCTGGAGGTTGAAATCAGATTTGAGCTGAGTGGAACAATTCTTAATACAGAGAGTTGGGGTTGTTCAGCCTGGAAAAGAGAAGGAGAAGACCTCAGAGCAGCTTCCAGTATCTGAAGGGGCTTCAGGAAGGCTGGGCAGAGACTTTTTCAAAGGGCCTGGAGTGATAGGATAGGGGGAATGGCTTTAAATTGGAAGGGGGAGGATTTAGATTAGACATCAGGGAGAAATTCTTCACAGTGTGGATGGGGAGGCCCTGGCCCAGGTTACCCAAGGAACTCATTGCTGCCCATCTTGCAGGTGTTCAAGACCAGGTTGGATGGGGCTTGGAGCAGCCTGGTCCAGTGGGAGGTGTCCCTGCCCATGGAAGGGGTTGGAACTGGTTGGGGTTTCCCACCCAAAACCATTTCATGATTCTGTGACTAACAGAAAGGCAAATGAGCTGTTGTGATGTAGCACGCATCCAGATTTTTCGTTCTTCTCTGAAATTATATACATCAAAATGGGGATTTTCTTTCTCATTACAATTTGCTTTTAGGCATAATTAATTGAGGAAAGTCCTCTGGCTTTAGTAAGGAGGGGGGGAAATGTGGTTTTATGCGTCTAGAATCATAGACTCTCAGAATGAAAACTGGTAGCTGCCTTATTCTCAACTCAGGTTTGATTTGAAGAGATACTTCCATGACAGGTTCAGATTAGACATCAGGAGACATTTATTCAAGGAAAGGGTTCTCAGGCTCTGGCAGAGGCTGCCCAGGGAGGTGGTGGAGTCCCCATCCCAGGAGGGATTTAAAAGCTGGGTAGATGAGGTACTCGAGGATCTGCTTTAATAGTGGTGGGACTAATTAGGGTTGGACTCGATGATCTCAAAGGTCTTTTCTAAACAATCAAGCCTATGATTCTATTTCCCTTGCTCCACCTTTGTTCCCCAGCGAGCCCCTAGTTCTGCTGGGAGCTCATCCAAGGAGAGGCTGTGCTAAATTTACCTTGGGAACGACACGTGGCAGAGTTACTGAGATAATTCTTGGTTTGTAAAGCAGAGCGTGAAGTTTGGCTGCTGTTATTCAATATCAGAAAGAATATCTTCTCTGCCTCTCTGCTCTTAATAAGACACGGATTTTGTGGAAAGTGTCTTTAAATACAACCTGGAAGGATGCAGGAATTGAGTCTGGTTTGAGTCCCTTTAAGAAGAACATTGA
Source organism: Clamator glandarius (assembly GCA_033459285.1). Taxonomy (NCBI): domain Eukaryota; kingdom Metazoa; phylum Chordata; class Aves; order Cuculiformes; family Cuculidae; genus Clamator; species Clamator glandarius. The sequence goes on from JAUNZM010000801.1 coordinate 389,586, forward strand.
GGGGCTGGAGCACGCCCAGAGAAGGGAACGGAGCTGAGGAAGGGACTGGAGAACAAGGGTTATGAGAGGTGGCTGAGGGACCTGGGGTTGTTTAGCCTGGAGAAAAGGAGGCTGAGGGGAGACCTCATCACTGTCTACAACTGCCTGAAAGGGGATTGTAGTGAGGTGGGTGTTGGGCTCTTCTCCCAAAGTAAGAAGCAATAGGACGAGAGGAAATGGCCTCAAGTTCCTCCAGGGCAGGTTCAGATTGGACATCAGGAAAAATTTCTTCATGGAAAGGGTTCTGAGTCCCTGGCAGAGGCAGGGAGGTGGTGGAGTTCCCATCCCTGGAGGGGTTTAAAAGCCTGGTAGATGTCACCCCTGGGGGCACGGTCAAGTAGTGGACTGGATCAGTGGTTGCACTTGATGATCTTAAAGGTCTCTTCCAACTGAAACCATTCTACGCTTCTATTTACTACAGCAGCTAAATCATAGAATCAAAGAACCATAGAATCACCAGGTTGGAAGAGACCCACCAGATCATCGAGTCCAACCATTCTTATCAATTCCTAAACCATGACAATTTGGGGTTTGGGATAAAACTACACTGCTTGTTTTAAATGTAATATTGTCTTTTCTTTTTCTAGCTCTGGGGAGCTCAGAAAATAAAGCAGGTAATGTGATTTTTTTTTTTTATTTCATCATTGTTTCATTTATGTTTCATTTTGCTCAGTGACGCTGCCCTCTTCTCCACTCTCGGCTTTTCCAGTCGCTCTTCTGTCTTGCCACGGAGATGGAAATGCAGAGAACACCGTTGCCACCAACGAGACTTTTTTGCTTTGTATTTATATATTTTGATGTCTTCATTTTCTCCTTCCTGTCTAGTCAAGAGATTTCTCATCTCTAGTCTTTGGAAAACAGTTTGACAGATCTTTGGGAAGGCTTCTCGCTGTGTCGTACCTTCCTCCTCTGCAGCCCTAGATCACTTGGGGATGGATTTTTCCTCCCCAGCCAGTTCATCCCAGCGCAACCTCCTGTAAAATATGGGGAAAAGGGGCCAAGTGAGCATCGTCATTTCTTTATTGGTCCAGCAGATCGAGGATTTCCATGCAGGCTGGGCTGCCCACAGCTGCCAGCGTTGGCTGAGAAGCTGTGGAAAGACGTAAAGGTTGAATTATTTGGTGAATCCAAGTCCCGTGGTGTGCAAGGGACTTTTATTTAAGTGACCCCATGCGGTGCCTGCATGTTTTGACCCCAGCTCAGACAGATTCTGAAGCAGAGATAGAAAACAGGTTTCCCTTTTCTCCTCCTAAACCTGCATTTCCCTCCTTGGGGTTAAGGTGAGTGACCTTTGGGGACGTTATAGTACCAAGAAGGAGACACTTTGTATATTTGAATAATAATGATGATGGAGTTGGAACTAGATGATCTTTAAGGTCCCTTACGACCCAAACTATTCTATGAGTCTGTGATGATAAAAATAATAATAAAGTTAAATTATTTAGTTTAAATTATGAAAAGCAGTGGGAGGAGGAGGTTTTGTGGAGGCTACCAAGCAATACCTGCCTTGGGTTGGAGCTGCAGGAGCAAGGAAGGTGCTGAGATGCAGGAAGTCTCCTGGTGCTCCCTGGTGGAAGGTGCTGTTTGTAGAGGCTGAGCGCTTGGCCAGCTGTTGAGGTGCCTTCAATGTCTTTCTTTGCTGATTGATTTTCAGGCCATCATCCACCCCGATACAAATGAGACCATCTTCATGCCATTCCGAATGTCAGGTATGGTTTGTCCTGATCAAGTAATGATTCATTTTACCGGGAATTTGTACAAAAAGTGGTATTTTATCTCCTGGCTTTGAATTGCATCCTGTCAACATGTAGACCAAGACCAGAAAGTCATTCAGATACAAACTCCCTTTGCAGTCAGGGAGAGTTAGGATCCTAAATGCCCATGTGAGGTCTAGGGCTTAACATGTTTCTTTCCTTCAGATGTTTTAACATGGATTCAAGCTCAGGGATTTGGTTTAGTAGTGGACAGGTAGTGTTGGATTTGATGATCTCAAAGGTCTTTTCCAATCAAACAGGTCTATAATTTTATTTCCCTTGGTTTTCTGGCATTTTTGAGGTGTCCCTCACTATAATGGACATTTTAATCAACAAAGCTTGATGCCCAACAACCATCTTAGGGTTTTACTCTCCAGGAAAAAATAGGATGAAGCCTGTTTCCCATGTGTAGTGGAACCAAATATCTGTGGCACTGGGAGCCCAGGAAGGATGATCTTGTCCATGGCTTAACTGGGCTGCTCAATGATTGCATCGTTGCATCATCCTTCTATTTTGGGGTGTCCCTCTGTCATGGACAACTCCACAGCAACCTCTGCTGAGGTAGAATAGCTGCTCTCTTGAGGATGTAACTGCAGCCTTGATCCTTGAGTGCATCTTAGTGAGTTCATGGATAACACTAAGCTGGATGGAAGCGTTGAACTGCTTGAAGGAAGGAGGGCTCTGCAGAGGGATCTGGACAGGTTAGGTCCATGGGCTGAGAACAATGGGATGAGTTTCAACAAGGCCAAATGCCGGGTCCTGCTCTTGGGACACAACAACCCTGTGCAGCTCCAGGCTTGGAGAAGAGCAGCTGGAAAGGCACCTGGAGGAGAAGGACCTGGGGGGGTTGGTTGGCAGTGGCTGAACATGAGCCAGCAGTGGCCCAGGTGGCCAAGAAGGCCAATGGCATCTTGGTCTGGATCAGAAACGGTGTGGCCAGCAGGAGCAGGGAAGGGATTGTGACCCCCAGACTCAGTTCTGGAGAGGACGCACCTCGAATGCTGGGTTCAGGTCTAGGCCCATCTCTCCAAGAAGGAAGAAGGACTTTGAGGGGATGGAGAACAAAGCTGGGGAAGGGGCTGGAGAACAAGGCTTATGAAAAGTGACTGAGAGAGCTGGGATTGTTTAGCCTGGAGAAAAGGAGGTTGTAGAGAGGTGAATGTTGCTTTCTTCTCCCCAGTGACAGGTGACAGGATGAGAGGGAATGGCCTCAAGCTGCACCAGGGCAGGTTTAGATTAGACATCAGGAAACATTTCTTCATGGAAAGGATTCTTGGGCACTGGCAGAGGCTGCCCAGGGAGGTGGTGGATTCTCCATCCCTGGTTGTTTAAAAGCTGGGTAGATGAGGTGCTCGGGGATCTGGTTTAGCATGAGCAGGTATGCTCGAACTCAATGATCTCAAGCAATTCTATGATTCTGTTTTCACAGTAGAGCAATAACAGAGTTGGTGGGTTTTGTTCTCCAGTTCCTTGAAGCAAGATGATGTTGAGGGTGAAGTAGAGGGGAGAAAAGCCAGGACTCGCTCCTTTGCTGCCTTGTTCTGTATTCTTTTTCACATTTTTCTTCCTTTCTGGTCTTTGCCCCTTTCCGGCTGGAAATTGGATCCATGAGGCTTAATGTTGGGAAAATGCTCTGAGACCTCGTGGAAGTCAGAGAGATGAATTATAATTAGCACCAAAAATTGGCAGACTAAGCAGAGGGAAAATGTGAAGCATTTGATTTTTGTGGCACTCATCGAGATTTGGGGTAAAGGCTTCTCTCTAATATAGAGAGCTTTAACTTGCATCTGTGATTAAAATAGTCCCGCTCTTCTCCACGATGCGTGTATGTTTTCTTCAGGTTGCTTCTACCCTGCTCCTTTTTCTACTGACCTAGAAATAAATGAGCCCTCCTTGTATAAAAATACTAGCGGAAAGGTTCCTTAAGCAGGCGGTGAAAGGGGGAAGCTCCACCAATGGTGGCATCTTCCTGCTCCTCAGCTGCCATGGGCTTGTGAAGCTTATTAGATGTCTTCAGGAACACCTTTGGGATGGTAACCTGGTGGGACCAAGCTGAGCAAGAGGGGAAGGGGCACAGAACGCTGGAGAGCTTTCTCTTGGGCTTGGGAGGGTAGGTTGTGGGAGGGTCTGATGAGCAACCGAGTTGGCACGAAGCAGGGAACAGATTGCGTGACTGAGCCTGGGAAGGGGATGGGGGGGGGGGGGGGGCAGGATCTCCCCCTTTCCATGGCAGCAAGCCACTAGGTCAGCTCAGTTAACACCACTGCAGCAGCATCCAGCTCCTCCTGGTCTGGACCGAGCAGCTCCTGGACTGAGCTGTCAACCCTTCGCTTCTGCTGCTGTGAGTTGTCAACAAGACGATGCCCTCTGAAGTACTAATGCCAGGTACTGGCACAAACTGGCTTTACTGGAAATTGAGGCATGGAGTTTGGCCCCAAATCACTCCAAGTTGATGCTGGAAGGTGGCTGGTCCCCTAAACCATCAGCTCTTGGGGCTATTTCTTAGAGAAAATGGTTGAAAGAGCAAAATGCTGAATTTAATCTTCCTAAACCCAGTGGACCAAGGGTCTAGACGTTATAAGATCTTAGATCACAAGCCAAGAAAAGTAAATAGAGGGTGGGGAAAAGACTGGGTAAAAATCACGAGGTGCCTCTGGTTGATGCTTGGTTCATCAGGTGACGGTTGTGAAGATCCACAGACATCCCTGTGGTGGGATGGAGCTGGTGGAAGTGAGTACAGCCCGTCATGCCCAGTGTGGCTTTTACCCTAAACCAATAGACATCTTAGATGTGATGTTTCCCATCACCAACCTGTGTATTTAAATACATTCACCTCTGTTTTTTCCATAGGTTACATTCCCTTTGGAACCCCCATCGTAAGTACTTTCGCTTTGCTTTGTTTGCAAGTACCAAGAAATGGATTTTGTGGCATTTGTGGACAATTTTCCACGTTCTACCTTGCTAGATTCACTCAGGGTTCCCACCCTTCCCACTGCTCATTACCTTCCCTATGCAAATCCTGCCCTACAAGCTCTATGTTCAAGGTTATTTACCTATTTTATCCCATTCACCCAGCAACATCTCCAGCTTTATCCTTCCCTTCTGGAAAGAGAAGACCAAGATGAGCTCATCGCTTTCCAAATGCAGCTCCTGCAACTCTCAGATTTCATCTTCGGGCACTTTTATGGATTTTATTTCATTCGCATATTTTTTTAAGTCCTTCCTGAACGTGACGAGCTACAGCACGGCTAGACCGGTGTCGTGCATTCTCGTTTGGATTAATTAAACCTGCGAGCGCTTTCTCTCGGGTTATTAAGGGCGTTTTTCATTTGTACTTGTTATTGTGTGATTCGTAAGCGTTTGGGTGCTCTTGAGGGCGAAAGCCAGAAGGGAGAGAATTCTGCCTGTCTTCCTAATGCTGAAACTTCAGGAATGGGAACAATTAATTAACTTATTTTCATGAATGGGGAAACTGAGGCACGGAGTTTTGCCCAATATCACCTGAAATTGGTGCTGGAAGGTTGCTGGTCCTCTTAACCACTGGATCTTGGATCTGTTTAGTAGATAAAATGGTTGAGAGAGCAAAATCTGCTGAATTTAATCTTCCTAAACTCAGTGGACCATGGTGTAGGACTTGCTTAAAGGTAACGATCCTTTTCTGAAGGGGTCCAGAGGAGGCTACAAAGATGATCCGAGGGCTGGAGCATCTCCCAGAGAAGGACAGGCTGAGAGAGTTGGGGTTTTTCAGCCTGGAGAAGAGAAGGCCACAAGGAGACCTTATAGTGACCTTCCAGTACCTGATGGGGCTACTAGAAAGCTGGGGAGGGACTGTTCACAAAGGCTCGTGGGGATAGGATGAGGGGTAATGGGGATTAACTGGAGAGGGGCAGATTTTCACTGGACATAAGGAGGAATTTCTTCATGATGAGGGTGGTAAAGTCCTGGTCCAGGTTGCCCAGGGAAGCTGTGGATGCTCCATCCCTGGAGGTGTTCAAGGCCAGCTTGGATGGGGCTTGGAGCAACCTCACCCAGTGGGAAGTGGAACTGGATGGGCTTTAAGGTCCCTTCCAACCCAAATCATTCTATGATTCTATGATCCTGTGATTCTATTAAAAAGTAAAGATCCTTGCTTAAAGGTAAGATCCTTCCCTAATGATCCTTTCCTAAAGGCAGAGACACACCTAAAAGCAGAAACCATGGTGGCTGTTAGTATTTGTTGTCATGGGTTTGGTGGCAACTTTGTATGGGGCATTTTGAAAGAAAAGGTTAAACAAAAATGAGTTAACGATCAAATTGACAATGAAATCGGCCCAAATCCAGAGCTGTCAGAGGAGCCGAGAGCTGTCAGATGAGCCCAATTTCACTCGCTCTAAAGGATAAACTGGAACCTCTTGTCATTTAGAGAAGAAAAAAAAAAAAAAACCCAAACGTTTCAAATGTTAAAATTAAAATGTAACATTTATGCCAATCGATCTGTGAAATTTAGTGACAAAATTGGCAGCCTGCTCTAGCATAAAAACAGTTTGAGTCTTGCATTTCGCATAGGGGGGATGGGATTTCCTCAAGAGAGACTTCATGTGCCTGCGGTGGGCTCTGGCTGAGCCAGGGGCCTCCGGCGCTCGCCAAGCCCCCACCCTCCTCGTCCTGGTGTTTGGGGGCAGTTAAACACCCTGCAGGGCTTCCAGCAGATCATATAGGAAGAGTTTTATTGCCTATCGGTCAATACGCAGTGTTGCCTGTGCAAAATAATTCTGTATGGTTTAGATCGTTGTGAAAGGGATTGAGATCTTGCTGAACATAAGAGAATGGGTTGAGTTGGAAGGGATCTCTAAGCCCATTCAGTTCCACCCCCTGCCATGGGCAGGGACACCTCCCGCAGCATCAGGTTGCTCCAAGCCCCATCCAACCTGGCCTTGAACCCCTCCAGGGATGGGGCAGCCACGACTTCTCTGAGCAACCTGGGCCAGGGCCTCCCCACCTTCAGCATGAAGAATTTCTACCTAATGTCTCATCTAAATCTTCCCCTTTCCAGTTTAAAGCCATACCCCCTTGTCCTATCACTCCAGGCACTTGAAGGAAATCCATCCCCATCTTTCCTGAAGCCCTTTCAGGTACTGGAAGCTGCTCTAAGTTCTCCCCAGACCTTTCTCTTCTCCAGGCTGAACAACCCCAGCTCTCTCAGCCTGGCCTCATAGCAGAGGTTCTCCAGCTCTTGCATCATTTTCGTGGCCTCCTCTGGACCCGTTCCAACAGCTCCATCTCCTTCTTACGTTGGGGATTCCAGAACTGGACCCATGGCTCCAGGTGGGGTCTCACCGGAGCGGAGCAGAGGGATAGAATCCCTCCCTCTCCCTGGTGGCCACAAGACCAGAGCTTGTAATGCAAACCCACCACCAGGCTTCTCCCAGCCAACAGCTGTCGGAGCAGCATCTCTAGCCCTGGCTTTGGGGCCACCAAGAGCCCTTCACACCTGATAAGCAATTAAATTTTCTCACTGGTACTTTTCAAGCGTTTCAAAGCTTTTTTTTATTTTTTTTTTTTAATTTTGTTTTCCTTCTTAGTTATTTTTTTCCCATGACAGTAATTAAAAGTGAAACTGTACATTTCTTGACAGACTCTTGCACATATGGAGAGTTTGCATTTAAACGTGCCTCTTTCAGTCATACAGATTTTGGGTGCTCTTTTTTATTTATTTATTTTCCTCTTTTATTTTTCTCGGTGCTCAGCTTCAGCTGACAATGTAAGTGCCGGCAGCCTTCCCTCTCCTCCGGAGCCTCATTAGCCCGCAGCCTTCAGGGACGTAAGTCAGTCCTGGGGCGAGGAGGTTCCTCGCCTGTTGAATTCGTTTGGCTAAAACCGGCTACGGAGTAATTAATGACAAGATCCGCATATTGAATGGAAGCGGTAAATTAGTGGAAGTTGCCCAGCTTGGCGCTCGGCCAGCGCGCAAAGTAGCTGCAACTTCACGAAAGGCTGTAGGAGGGAAAACTGGAGGAGAAGGTGGAGGAGGAGAGAGGGAAGAAGATGTATATGAAATCGGGGCTCCCAGCACTATCACCCTTTTGTTTGTTGTTATGTCCTGAAGCGTAGAAGTTGCCTCCTCTTCAACTGATGCTGCTGCAGATGTGCAGAGACGCCTTTAGCTCAGCCCTCCCTTGTTTCATCTCCGTGCTCTAATGGGGGAGTTTTCCTTTCTTCTCAGCTTCTCAGGAGCAAACGTCAAGGAAATGCTATAGAAAGCGGTCTGAGTTTGGTACTGAACTCACAACCTTCTTGCCCAGAGGCCTCAAAGATATTTCAGATCATGAGCATCCTGCAAATAAATGTGTGGAATTAAAAGGGATTGCTCGGTCTTTATGCTCTTAACAAAGATGCAAGTGTGGTTGAACAAGAAAAGGACCATCTTCTTCAGAAACTATCAGACATCGGAGACACAAGAGGGGAGAAAACAGTGATATTAGGAAGCATTTCATCTTCCCTCTTTCACACCTAAGAACTCACCTTTCTGTCCGTGTTTGTTTGTCATTGGGAGTCTCCTTGCTTTGTATCACTTTCCTCTTCTTCAATTCCTTATGCTTGAAGAGGAAAGATTGCTGTAAAATGAGGTTGGAAGGACTCTATCAGTGCTGGGTGGTGTGTACGAGATGGACTCTTGAAGGACGGCTGAGTGCCTGTGAGGTCTATCGAGATGTCCCATGGATGTTCTCAGGATTGTGTAGGCAACAGGGATGTTCAGTTCTGGAGTCCTCAGTACGGGAAGGACATGGAGCTGTTAGAAAAGGTCCAGAGGAGGCCACAAAGATAATCTGAGGGCTGATTATCTCCCATAGAAGGACAGGCTGAAAGAGTTGGGGTTGTTCAGCCTGGAGACGGGAAAGCTCCCAGGAGACTATGGAGCAGCTTCCAGTGCTGAAAGAGGAAAGCTGGGGTGAGGCTCTTGATGAGGGATTGCAGGGATAAGATGAAAGGGAAGGGGTTTAAGCTGCAAAAGGGGAGATGGAGATGAGATCTTAGGAGGAAATGTTCTCCTGTGAGGGTGGGGAGGCCCTCACCCAGGTTGCCCAGAGAAGTGGTGGCTGCTCCATCCCTGGAGGGGTTCAAAGCCAGGTTGGATGGGACTTGGAGCAACCTGATCTCATGGGAGGTGTCCCCGCCCATGGCAGGAGGGGTGGAACTGAGTGATCTTTAAGATCTCCTCCAGCCTAAACCATTCTATGATTCTATGATTCTATGATTCTATGAACACACGCATGTATGGACTTATGTGCTGCGTTGGGTGACCTTGCAAAGCCTGTAGCATCTTGCACCCATGCAGCAGCAGAAAACACCTGGCCAGATGTGCTGGGACAGGCAGCCACAAGCCTCCAGGAGACAGCGATCATCAGCCTGAGCTCCAGAAACCAGGCAGGAGTTTTTGCAGCTCAGAAAATGAAACATCAACAATTCTCTTCAAACAAAATCCAGGCTCCCAAACAGAAGCACATGTGCTTCCAGGTGGCACTCCTGTCTTCAGATGTTCAAATTGCATTTCTTTCTCGTGCTTGAAACAGCGAACGTGCCAAAGGAAAACAAGAAAACCCCTCTTCATTGCCAATAATAACAACTTTGAACTCCTGCATCCCTGCAATATGTGTGTTATCCTCCAGAAACAGCTGGATGAAAGAATTCATTATATTTGAATGAGCTGATCTTTGGACAATCATAATATCACCAAATCGTTTAGGTTGGAAGGGACCTCACCACCCTCACTGGGAAGAATTTCTTCCTAATGTCCAATCTGAATCTTCCCCCTTCCAATTTAAAGCCCTTCCCCCTCATCCTGTCACTCCAGGCCCTTGGAAAAAGTCCCTCCCCAGCTTTCCTGGAGCCTCTTCAGGTGCTGGGAGGTCACTATAAGGTCTCCCTGAAGCCTTCTCTTCTCCAGGCTGAACAACCCCAACTCTCCCAGCCTGGCCTCATAGCAGAGAAGCTCCAACCCTCGGATCATCTTCATGCTCTCCTCTGGACCCGTTCCAACAGTTCCATCTCATTCTCATGTTGTGGCTTCCAGAACTGGACTCAGGGCTCCAGTTGGGGTCTGCTGTCTGCATGCTTAGAAAAGCACCAAGAGCAAACCAATAATGCCTTTGCTAATGAGAAAAATCTCTTCTCTTGCAGGTTGTTGGTCTTCTCTTGCCCAACCAGACACTGGCATCCACTGTGTTTTGGCAGGTAAAGCTCATTTTGCCACCATGATCTGAGTGGGTGGAAAACGTGGTGGAGAGGAAAGGAGCAGTTGAGTTGTGTCTACAGGGCAACACGATACGCAAGGATCTTCTGTGCTGGCAGTGCTTGAGCTCACAGGAGTGGTTGATGCAGCTTGTTTTAATCAGGGGAGGGTTTGGTAGGTCTCGAAGAAGCTGTAAACAAACTATTGGGTCTGCGTCCAGCCCCCAGCAATTTATGGTGATGCAAGGGAGATGCAAAATAGCCCAGGATCTCAAAATCAGCTTTTTGTACAGGGATAGGATGAGGGAGCACACTAAGCTGCAAGAGGGGAGATTGAGATGAAATCTTACGGAGAAATGTTCTCCTGTGAGGGTGGGGAGGCCCTGGCACAGGTTGCTTAGAGAAGCGGTGGCTGCTCGATCCCTGGAGGGGTTCAAGGCCAGGTTGGATGGGGCTTGAGCAAACTGATCCAGTGGGAGGTGTCCCTGCCCATGGCAGGAGGTGGAACTGGATGGGCTTTGAGTTCCCTTCCAACTCAAACTCTTCTGTGATCCTTTGGTGAAAACGTAGCCCCTCAGCTCACGCATCTGCTGATTTCAAGACACCTTGTCAAGTAGTTGGCATCTTACTTGGTGAATTCCTGTTGGAATCGCAACTTGTGCACAGGGCAGGGGACAGTGGGAGACCCAGTGCCCAGGAGTTCTGGGAACAGATGTTCGTTGCAAAGGCAAGGACCTCTCTCTTCAGTGCCCTGTGGAGGTGTTTGGCTAAAAACGTACGTGCTTAGGGAGGTGTTTGCCTAAAAACATACGTGCTTAGGGAGGTGTTGGTGTTATTTCCCTATTAAAATTCTGGGAATTAAGAGTAAGGGCAGGAATTGTGCACGTGAATGACTTATATCCATAGTAAACACCCCACTTAAGTATAATTTCAGCACTAACTGAGATGAAGAACAAGTTATTTTCAGGCATATTTTTAGTTGCAAATGTCTTTTTATTGTCTGCACTGTAAGTGGTGATAGAGGATTATGCAGTTAAGAAATATCAAAGCAGGATGGGATCTGCCTGGCATGTTAGAAAGACTGTAGAGCCGAGAATATATTGGTACGTGCCAATAAATTGTGGTTTGAATGAAGATATTGGGTGCAGCCTGAGTAAGATCGTGGATGACACGAAGCTGGTAGGAAGCGTCATTCTCCTTGAGGGTAGGGAGGCTCCGCAGAGGGGTCTGGCCAGGCTGGATCCATGGGCGGAGACCAACAGGATGAGGTTCAACGAGGCCAAGTGCTGAGTCCTGCACTTGGGGCACAACAACCCTGTGAAGCTCCAGGCTTGAGGACGAGTGGCTGGAGAGCTGCCTGGAGGAGAAGGACCTTGGCGGGGTTGGTTGACAGTGGCTGAACATGAGCCAGCAGTGGCCCAGGTGGCCAAGAAGGCCAATGGCATCTTGGCTTGGATCAGAAACTGTGGCCAGCAGGTCCAAGGAAGGGATTGTGCTCCTGGATTCAGCACTGGTGAGGCCACATCTCAAATCCTGGGTTCAGTTTTTAGACCCTCAAGCCAAGGAGGACATTGAGGGGCTGGAGTGTGTCCAGAGCAGGGGAATGGAGCTGGGGAAGGGGCTGGAGAACAGGGTTTATGGGAGTGGCTGAGAGAACTTGGCCTGCTAATGTTGAGATGAGCTGTAGGGATTAAAAAACCCTCAAATCTGGAAAACTGACGTGGATTTCCAGCATGTATCAGCCAGATGACGTCATAATTATTATTTAAATAAAGCAATAAAGCAAGGTTTGCTAGATCCAAAGGGTGGTGAGGGCTTGGCCCAGGTTGCCTAGAGAAGCTGTGGGTGCCCCATCCCGAGAGGTGTTCAAGCCAGGTTGGATGGGGCTTGGAGCATCCTGGTCCAGTGGGAGGTGTCCTTCCCATGGCAGAGGGTGGAACTGGAGGGGCTTTGAGGTCCCTTCCAACCCCAACCCTTCCCTGATTCAAAGGGAATTAGCTCAGACGTTGGGTAAGTGCAAGAGGCAGCAAGTTGTGAGCCAGTCCAAAAAGAGATATTTCCACTATGCTCCCATGTTTATTGATCTTTCTTTTTGGGGATATTTTGTTAACGCCTTTCTCTTCTCGTTCCCTCTTTAGTGGTTGAATCAGAGCCACAATGCGTGCGTCAACTATGCAAACCGCAACGCGACAAAGGTGAGGAGACCCAAGAGATGCAGCGCTTTAGGTCTTATGGAAACCCAACTCTTGTTTCTTCGCTGTTAATAGAAACTCTGGGGTTGGCCCTGTGAGGAATGGATAGATTGGTCATTCTCTGGTGGAGACTTGGTCATGAACCTTGGCTCTGAATGGCTGGAGGATCTCAAAGTCACCCTAGGCACATAAATAACGCTTAGTGCCTTTGAGATGTACCAGCATATAGTCGTAGCTGGTATGAAACAGTTTAATTGGATATGTAAATGAGCACAAATCAAAATGGTAGCTGGGGTTTAGGGTAGCAGAAGGCAGCTCCCTGGTCACCCTGTCGTCTCCCGAAGACTTTGTATGCGCTGCCAGCAGTGGCGCTGAGGATCGGGGGCCGCTCCCTCTCTCTTCCATCTCTTTCGCCTTCATTCATCCCATGTCAGGGGGTGGGAAGCTCGAGACTGGAAGCGGAGTTGGAAACCATCCAGCTCATCGAGATAAGATTTCAAAGATAAATATTTAACGCGGAGAGTTTGGGGTTCATGACGAACGTACGAGGATGCTAATTCTGTACCATTTGCTGCGTTTCATTCACGTCCTTCCTTGGAGCTGCTATTATTATAATTTTCTGATGCCAATTAATTTTCCATTCCCTTTAACCCTGCTTGTGAGGCTACAGCTTCCCTTCCTTTTGCCGCTGTTAGATGACAGCCCGCGTGTCACGGAACAATATGACAACGTTAAACCTGTCTCTGCTTTAAAACAAATACAGCGACAAACAAAACAAATATGACAACAAACCAACCAAACAAACGAAAGCTCAAGTTGCATTTTTCATAACCAGAAGTTTGTTTATTGAAAATATGTTTTGTTTTTTCTTTCCAAAGCCTTCTCCGACGTCCAAGTTCATCCAGGGCTACTTGGGAGCTGTCATAAGTGCTGTCTCAATAGCAGTGGGTAACGCTTTATATCTCTTTATTTCCCTACTGAGTAGCTGCTCCCTTACAGCAACGCTTTTGAGATGTTTGTTTGAATTGCCAAGCATGTTTCTCTTTCAATTGACAGAATTCAGTCGACAGAACCAGAAAATATTTTAACCATGAGGTGTCTCTGTCCATGCATGTTCAAACTTTCCAACACAAAGAGGCTTCTTCTGCTGCTTGCTTTCTGCATGTCCTGCTCCGTGCGCTGCCGAGCTTTGCTGCTGGGTGAACTCAGGTTGTCCCTGGAGATGTTCAAGGCCAGGTTGGATGGGGCTTGGAGCAACCTGATCCGGTGGGAGGTGTCTCTGCCCATGGCAGGGGTGGAACTGGATGAGCTTTGAGGTCCCTCCCAACACAACCCATTCTGTGATTCCATACTCACATTCCCCAGGAGCACAAGTTGACATCCTTCACAGGGTCAGCTCATTCCCAGGGAGGCAGGTGAATTCAGGAGCAATGCATTAGTTGGGAAATTATTTCTTATGATGGATTTTCAAATAAGCTTCTGAAACATGTGGTTCCTTTTCTGCTGGAACATTAAAGATCCCACAACAGTTTGTGTTTGGGGCCATGCAAGGAGGACACCAGCACCCAGGCTGCTCACCAGGACATTTGGACCCACACTCCCCAATTCACCTTCAGCAAGAAGCTTCATGGGTTTCTTTAGGTTTCTTTATGAGGTAAAGTGTCTGTCTGGAGCAGATGATGGGTGATTAGAAGTGTAGAGGCAGGAGCTCCTGGCTGGGAGCTGGGAGTGAGCAGCTTGGTGCATCGAAGATATTCAGCACTGATGAGGCCACACCTTGAATCCTGGATTCAGTTTTGGGCCCCTCACTCCAAGAAGGACATTGAGGGGCTGGAGTGAGTCCAGAGAAGGGAACGGAGCTGGGGAAGGTGCTGGAGAACAAGGGTTATGACTGAGGGAGCTGGGGCTGTTTAGCCTGGAGAAGAAGAGTCTGAGGGGAGACCTCATTGCTCTCTACAGCTGGGTGATCTTGGAGATCTTTTCCAACCTTAATGATTCTATGATCCTGTGTTCATGACCACAGAAGACAGCAGGAAGTCTACACAAAACGCGATCTCTGTCCTCCTGCAGCTGGCAGGCAGCTTTGCGCCTGTGGTAGCAAAGAGTTGGTTCCTTGTGATTTGAGTGGAAATTCTCCCTTCTATTGGAGCACTTCCGCTTGATAGTTTTCCAAGCTAGCATGGCTTGCTCACTGGTTGCCCTACTGCTCCTCTGATCACCTGTTATGTCTTAGAATTAACCCGAACTGTGCAGACAGGGTAGGGATGTGTTGATGTCAGCTCCCATGCTTCATAACCCCATGAAGATGTGTTCACACCAGCTTGAGTCCCCGTCCCACCAACCTCAACGCTTCGGTTAGTAGCGCTTCTCTTTCTGCTGTTTCCTGGTGTAGCATGGGAGAGCTTGACTGTCCTCCTCAATCCTTAGTTCAGAACTTGTTCCACCTTGTGAGATGAGTCAAGCGAAGCTCTCCAGCTTGCTCTGGTGCTGCCCCTCACAACCTGCCTGTCAACCTCCACCACAGCTCATCAGAGGAAAGTTGGCTGGTTCCATGTTGTTGGGATTAATGTTCCTCTCTGTTTCGGCCACAGGGGCAGGCAGAGGGCAGGAGACATGGAGGATTGATGTTGGGAGAGTTTTGTCACCCTGAGAAGCTGACGGGCTTTGGTAAGGAAACCACTTGACGAGTGGAGATGTTTTGGGACAGCTGGTGTAGGTCTTTAAAATCACTGGTTCCTCGTAGGCTGATTGCAAAGGAACTGAAACATAGAATCATGGAATGGTTTGGATTGGAAGGGACCTTAAATACCATCCAGTTCCAAACCCCCTGCCATGGACAGGGACGCCTCCCACTCAATAAGGTTGCTCAAAGCCCCATCCAACCTGGCCTTCATGGATACCTTCTCCTTCCTGATGCTGGAAGAAGGTCTTTTTCGTAAGTGGAGGACATAAGGAAGAATTTCTTTACTATGAGAGTGGTGAAGCACTGGAACAGGTTGCCCAGGGAAGTGGTGGCTGCCCCATCCCTGGAGGTGTTTGAGGCCAGGTTGGATGGGGCTTTGCACAGCCTGATCTGGTGGGAGATGTCCCTGCCATGGCAGGGGGGTTGGAACTGGATGATCTTCCCACCCAAACTGTTCTATTATTTTGTGACACTATGGCTCTCAGAGTGTGTGAAAATGAGATGAAGTTGCTGTGCATCGCTATCCCCGTGTAGACAAGCTCTTGGGGACACTATCGATGTGTGTGTTGCTGCAGCATAACTTGTGCCCTGATAATCCAGAGCATTTGGCCCGTGTCAGAAAGAATGTGGCCAGCAGAACCAGGGAGGTGGTTCTGCCCCTGAACTCAGCACTGGTGAGGCCGCACCTTGAATCCTGGGAGGAGCATGTCCAGAGAAGGGAACAGAGCTGGGGAGGGGGCCAAAGAACAAGGGTTGTGAGAGGTGGTTGAAGGACCTGGGGTTGTTTAGACTGGAGAAAAGGAGGCTGAGGGGAGACTTCACTGTCTACGAACCCCTGAAAGGAGGTTGTAGTAAGGTCTATGTTGGTCTCTTCTCCCAGCTGACAGGTGACAGCATGAGAGGAAATGGCCTCAAAATGCACCAGAGCAGGTTCAGATTGGACATCAGGAAACATTTCTTCATATAAAGGGTTCTGAGGCCCTGGCAGAGGCTGCCCAGGGAGGTGGTGGAGTCCCCATCCCTGGAAACATTTCGAAGATGGATAATTGAGGTGCTCAGGGATCTGGTTTAGTAGTGGACAGGTAGTGTTGGACTCGATGATCTCAAAGTTCTTTTCCAACCAGGCAATTCTGCAACCTCTTATGTCGTGCTCAATTCCTGATGTAGAGCAGCCCAGAGGGAGTGATTTTTATATCATAAATATCTGGATTAATAACCAGCATCACCTCGAGCGTGGTGGTTTTTCTAAACAAGGATGGCAAATAACATCGAAACTGCCCTGAGGTTCATTACGTCGGATCGTAAGGCTTCAGCCCTCATTAACCGGTCTCTGCTGTCAGTTAGTGGCAAATCACCTCCCAGTGTGAGCCTATTAGGACCAGATGACCTGAAAACAAGTGCCACTGCCTCCACCGGTCTGCTGAGACCTGGTATTAATTAAACTGAGCCCCTTCCACGTCTGCAGTTGGCAAACGATGCAGGGAGAAGGCTTGTGAAATGACAGATTAGTTTGCTAGTGATTGTGCTTCCCATCGTCTTCACCCTCTGTGTCTTTTATCTAACGAGAGGGACAAACAAATTGCTTTCTCACGTGTTGGGAAGAGCAGATTTCAGCTTTATGCTTCTTGCAATTAAACCAAAAGTCAGAGCAAATCTTTGCAAATAACCTCATTCTTTGCCCTTTTTAGAGAGGAATTGATGTCAGAGAGGTGATGCTCCTCTCTTTGATCCCATGAGATGCCTGGGACTCCTGATTTGCAGCCCTTTGGGATGAGTTTTTGGAGGAATCAATATTCCTCTTTTCAATAGTTCAATACTTCTCCCACAGATTAGCATCTGCTCCTCCTCCTCCCCTTGTGAGGAAGCTGCAGACCATAAGGAGGTGTCCTCCAGGCTGAACAGACCAAGTGACTTCAAGCGTTTCTCATACGGCTTCCCCTCTAAACCCTTCACCAACCCCATGCCCTCCTCTGGACTCTCTCCAGTGGCTTCAGGTCCTTTTTATCCTGTGGCACCAAAGCTGCACTCAAGGTGGGGCCACACCATTGGGGAACAATTCCCTCTCTCAACCGCTTGATGATGCTGTGCTGGATGCACCCTAGGACACAGTTGTCCTCTTGGCTGCTGGGACTCACTGTTGGCTTGACCAGAACCCCCAGACCCCTTTCTGCAGGGCTGCTCTCCAGTCTCTCACCCCCCAGTCTGTCTGGGCAGCCAGGGTTGCAGTGTCCCAAGTGCAAAAACCACCAGCTGCCCTCATTCAACTCCACGTGCTTGGAGATTGCCCAGCTCTCCCATTTGTCCAGATGACTTTACGGGACCTCTTTGCCCTCAAGAATATCAACAGCTTCCCCGATTTCATGCTGTCTGCAAACTCAGTTGGTAAACCTTCAAGTCCTGCATCCAGGTCATTTCTGAAGCTGTTGAAGGGCACTGGTTCTAGGATGGATCCTTGTGGAGATCTGCTAGGGACTGGTCACCAGACTGATATAAGCCATTCACTAAGACCCTTGGAGCCAGGCTCATCAGCCAATTCATAGAATCATAGAATCACCAGGTTGGAAAAGACCCACCAAATCGAGTCCAACCATTCCCATCAATCACCAAACCATGTGCCTCAGCACCTCCTCCACTCATCCCTTAAACCCCTCCAGGGCAGGGAACTCAACCCCCTCCCTGGGCAGCCTGTTAAATTGCTCTGAGGGTTTGTGATTACACACCAACCATTTCCAGAAGACATGCACACACGAACTCTTGCTCTGCTGATGCTGTGACACCTTTAAAAGGTTAAAAAGCTTTGTAATCAAATCCATTTTTATTATTGAATCATAGACTCATTAAAGTTGGAAAAGACCTCCAAGATCATCCAGTCCAGCCATCAGTCCAACACCACCGTGCCTACTAAACCATGTCCCCAAGTGCCACTTTCCACACGTTTGAACACCTGTAGGGATGGAGAATCCACCACTGCCCTGGGCAGCCTCTTCACCACTCTTTGAGGAAAGAAGTTTTCCTAATATCCAATCAGAACCTTACTTGGCACAGCCTGAGGCCATTTATTCTCATCCCATCACTTGTTACTTGGGAGACCAGCACCCACCTCGCTACAACCTCCTTTCATGCAGCTGAAGAGAGCAATGAGGTCTCCCCTCAGCCTCCTCTTCTCCAGGCTAAACAGCCCCAGCTCCCTCAGTCATAACCCTTGTTCTCCAGCACCTTCCCCAGCTCCGTTCCCTTCTCTATTCACACTCCAGCCCCTCAATGTCCTTCTTGGAGTGAGGGGCCCAAAACTGAACCCAGGATTCAAGGTGTGGCCTCATCAGTGCTGAATATCTTCGATGCACCAAGCTGCTCACTCCCAGCTCCCAGCCAGGAGCTCCTGCCTCCACACTTCTAACCACCCATCATCTGCTCCAGACAGACACTTTACCTCATAAAGAAACCTAAAGAAACCCATGAAGCTTCTTGCTGAAGGTGAATTGGGGAGTGTGGGTCCAAATGTCCTGGTGAGCAGCCTGGGTGCTGGTGTCCTCCTTGCATGGCCCCAAACACAGACTGCTGTGGGATCTTTAATGTTCCAGCAGAAAAGGTACAACCACACATTTTAAGGGCTTATCTACATCTTCATGGATGGTGACTCCACCACTGGGCAGCCTCTTCCAATTCTTAACCAGTTATTTTTAAGAACTGTGTTTTTTTCCATATTTTATAAGTAGGTTTCTTAATTTCAGCTCCAAACTCAATTTGCTCCTGTAGTGCTGCTCCCTTTTGCCTCTCCTCAGCTTCTCAGTCCTATGCCCTGAAACTGAACTTCACTTTGAGGTCAGCAGTGATTCCTGTGCCTGCATTTAAGTGCCTGCAAACGAAACCAGATCCAGACGGGGTCTAGGAGCAACGGTTCTGTGGTGTCTGGGTTGTCACTGGTGTGAAGATCTGCAGGCTGGATATCTGCAGTGTTAATCCAAGGGTCGACTCACCTGGAGCTCGTTTTTGTAATCTGTTGGGTTTCTCTGTACGTTCTCCTTGAAGCATCTCACAGCAGCAGCATTGTTGCTGTTGGGTTCTATAGTCTTTGGATCTGAGCTTATCAGAGAATCATTAGGTTGGAAAAGACCTTTGAGATCATCAACTCCAACTGTACCTGTCCACTACTAAATCATATCCTTAAGCTCTTCATCTACTCATCTTTTAAATACCACCAGGGATGGTGACTCTTCATCGCTTGGATGAAGAGACCAACACCCACGTCTCTACAACCTCCTTTCAGGTGGTTGTAGATAGTGATAAGATCTCCCCTCAGCCTCCTCTTTTCTAGGCTAAACAACCCCAGTCCTCCTAGCTGCTCCTTGTAAGACTTGTTCTCCAGGCTTTACACATCAGGTTTTTAATTTCCACATTTACAGCTTCAGGTTCTGCCAAGACCAACTCCAAATCTTGCTCCTCGTGACAGTGAAGACCTCGTGCAGGCTTTTCAAGGGATTTCTCTCTTCTGCCAGTATCATTTGGCCCTGTTTCTGACGTCTCCCAGTAAGGAGTGTATTGTCGCTCAGTGTGGTGCTCAGGTCATGAGCTTGTTGTCCATCTGTTATCTGCTCCGTGTGCCCTGGAGGTTCCACTTGCATCGGTGCTGCTGGCGTTGTCCTCCCTTCTTGGCAGACGAGGCTCTAATTAGACCGCAAGATGCCTGGCAGGCAGCAGGGTGTGTTTTGCCTGTGTAGGTTTATAGAACCTAACCGGGCAACCTCCACCGCTTTGGAGCGTGTCCTCTATGAGGCCAGGCTGAGAGAGTTGGGGCTGTTCAGCCTGGAGAAAGCTCCAAGGAGACCTTAGAACAGCTTCCAGGACTGAAAGGGGCTCCAGGAAAGCTGAGGAGGGGCTCTTCATCAGGGAGGGCAGGGATGGGACACGGTGAAATGGTTTTAAGCTGCAAGAGGGGAGATGGAGATGAGATCTTAGGAAGAAAGGTTCTCCTGTGACGGTGGGGAGACCCTGGCCCAGGTTGCCCAGAGCAATCGTGGCTGCCCCATCCCTGGAGGTGTTCAAGGTTGGATGGAGCTTGGAGACCCTGATCAAGTGGGAGGTGTCCCTGCTCATGGCAGGGGTGAAACTGAATCACAGAATCACAGAATGACCAGGTTGGAAGAGACCCACTGGATCGTCGAGTCCAACCATTCCCACCAGTCCCTAAATCATGCTCCTAAGCACCTCATCTACCCTAACCTTAAACACCTCCAGGGACGGTGACTCAACCACCTCCCTGGGCAGACCGTTCCAATCCCTAACCACCCTCTCCGTGAAGAATTTCTTCCTAATCTCAAGCCTAAATCTCCCCTGGCGGAGCTTGAGGCCATTCCCTCTCGTCCTGTCCCCTGTCACTTGGGAGAAGAGGCCAGCTCCCTCCTCTCCACAACCTCCCTTCAGGTAGTTGTAGAGAGCAATGAGGTCTCCCCTCAGCCTCCTCTTCTCCAGGCTGAACAACCCTAGCTCTCTCAGCCGCTCCTCATAAGATTTGTTCTCCAGCCCCTTCACCAGCTTCGTTGCTCTTCTCTGCACTCGCTCCAGAGCCACAACATCCTTCTTGTGGTGAGGGGCCCAGAACTGAACACAGGACTCGAGGTGCGGTCTCACCAGTGCCGAGTACAGGGGGAGAATAACCTCCCTGGCCCTGCTGGTCACGCCGTTCCTGATACAAGCCAGGATGCCATTGGCCTTTTTGGCCACCTGGGCCACTGCTGGCTCATGTTCAGTCGGTTGTCAACCAGCACTCCCAGGTCCTTCTCCTCCTGGCAGCTTTCCAGCCAGGTTTCTCCTAGTCTGTACCTCTGCTCAGGGTTGTTGTGCCCCAAGTGCAGGACCCGGCATTTGGCCGTGTTAAACCTCCTGCCGTTGGTCTCAGCCCATGGATCCAGCCTGTTCAGATCCCTTTGGAGCCTCCCGACCCTCCAGCAGATCCACACTTCCTCCCAGCTTGGTGTCATCTGCAAACTGGATGGACTTTGAGGTCCCTTCCAACCCAACCCATTCCATGGTTCTGTGACTCTGTGGTCCCGTGACTGCCCAGGCACGATGACACTGAGCTTCTCCTTGTGACGTGGAACCGATTCTCCCATGATGAAAGGCAAAACCAAACCATATCTGCGACATCTTAAATTGAGGGATTGATGGAGTTTGCTCCAGCTAAAAAACTCATCCAACTCCTCCCTTCCCCATTTCAAATCTACCAGGGTTTGTAACATCTCAGAAGGTTTTTATTAAGTGCAGGTTTGAGACTGATGGTCTTGTCAGTACAGAGGCAAACAAATACGTCGCTCTCACTTAGCAACCTGAGCTAAATTCTGACAAAAGTAGGTGTTTTGTCTTCTTTTCTATGAAAGATTGAGATGCGATGTCATGTAACCATGACTGCCAGCCAGGCTGTGTATTTTGTAATGATCTCTACACTTAAAATGTACCTGGCCAGGATGGGAAATGTTGCTTTTTTACCTTATGGGGTTTAAACCCCCCCAGTGATTAATGCCATTAATAGCATTGGTGCTGTCACCTATGAATGACTCACCTTGGAGTCACTGGTGGCTGTGCAGGAGGGTGTTGGAAGCATCTCTTCACATGCAGATCCAGGTCTTCTCAGTATCAAAGTCTCTCTGTGCTTCCTGACCCAAAATCCTGACTTTGGACAAACCAGTGGATGCAAGAAGGTGGTGCTGGTCTGGTGTGGTGATGCTCTGGCTTCCCATATGGTGCTTTCATGAACCAATAAAGCAGATGGAGATAAACTTGAGTAAAACCAAACTAGGGTAAAACTGGAGGGAAACAAGACAGTTTTAATGACCTGATCTGGTTTCATAGATTCATGAGATGGTTTGGGTTGGAGGGGACCTTAAACCCATGTGGTTCCAACCCCCTGCCATGGGCAGGGACACCGCCCACTGGATCAGGGGCTCCAAGCCCCATCCAACCTGGCCTTGAACACCTCTAGGGATGGGGATCTTCATATTTTTTCCATATTCAGGAAGGACAGGAGCTGATTGGACCAAGTTTTCAGTCTGGACTGTGTGCAAGTCTGGCCAGGCTTGCACCCCAACCCTGCTCCTTCCTGTGCTGCCAGTGCCACCAGCCATGGGTTGTTCCTCCATCCCCGCTCTCATCATTCACAACTCACACGCACACACACACACACACGGACACAATTTTTCACTCTCCTCTCTAGGTGAAGGCGCCCCTGTGGATTTTTCTAATCCCAGCTCCTTCTTCCTGATAATTGTTTGTGAGCCGTGTGGAGCGGCTGCATTGACAGCCTGTGAATTTGGTGCGATGCCCGTAATCAGCTTGTGAGACGGTGCGGGAGGCCACCCACTGCCCTCAGGGCTAGCTGCCACTTAGGGCAGTAAAGAAACACTTAGAAGCTGGAGGAAGCCGGTGCAAAACAGGGCGAGGGATGAGGGACGCGAGGGGAAAGAGCTTGGTCAGGGGGGGAGCCAGGAGCAGAGGGAAAATCACAGTAGATTGGAGAAGCTGGTGATGAACTTCTGTTTGCTGCTTAAAGTTTTGAAGGGAATTTTTGCCTCCCTTTGAATAATAGAATCAAAGAATGGTTTGGGTTGGGAAGTACCTTAAAGCCCATGTAGTTCCAACCCCCTGCCATGGGCAGGGACACCTCCCACTGGATCAAGGTGGTCAAAGCCCCATCCAGCCTGACCTTGGACACCTTTCCATCATCTTCCAACAGTCCTGGCTGACTGGGGAAGTTCCACTGGATTGGAAGCTGATGTTGTGCCCATCTACAAGAAGGGTCGCAGGGAGGATCCAGGGAACTCCAGGCCTGTCAGTCTGACCTCAGTGCCAGGGAAAGTCATGGAGCAGCTGATCTTGAGTGTGATCATGAAGCACATGCAAGAGAACCAGGGGATCAGGCCCAGTCAACACAGGTTCACAAAAGGCAGGTCTTGCCAAACTAACCTGATCGCCTTCTATGACCAAGTGACTCGGCTGCTGGACGAGGGAAAGGCTGTGGATGGATCTTCCTGGACTTCAGTAAAGCCTTTGACAGTTTCTCCCAGCATTCTGCTTCGGAAACTGTCACCTCTGGCCTGGACGGGCGCACACTCTCCTGGGTGGAAAACTGGTTGGCTGGAGGGCCCAGAGAGTGATGGGAAATGGAGTTAAATCCAGCTGGAGGCCAGTTCCAAGTGGGGTTCCCCAAGGCTCAGTGCTGGGTCCAGCCCTGTTCAGTGTCTTTATCAACGACCTGGATGAAGGCATCGAGTGCTCCCTTAGCAAGTTTGCGGATGACACTAAGCTGGGTAGAAGCGTGGATCTGCTGGAGGGTCGGGAGGCTCCAAAGGGACCTGAACAGGCTGGATCCATGGGCTGAGACCAACGGCAGGAGGTTTAACGAGGCCAAATGCCGGGTCCTGCACTTGGGGCACAACAACCCTGTGCAGCTCCAGACTAGGAGAAGCCTGGCTGGAAAGCTGCCAGGAGGAGAAGGACCTGGGGGTGTCGGTTGACAGTGACTGAACATGAGCCAGCAGTGGCCCAGGTGGCCAAGAAGGCTAATGGCATCTTGGCTTGGATCAGACACGGCGTGGCCAGCAGGTCCAGGGAGGTTCTTCTCCCTCTTTACTCGGCCCTGAGGAGATGGCTCCTCGAATCCTGGGGTCAGTGCTGGGCCCCTCACCACAAGAAGGATGTTGAGGCTCTGGAGCGAGTGCAGAGAAGAGCAACGAAGCTGGTGAAGGGGCTGGAGAAGAAGAGGAGCGGCTGAGAGAGCTGGGGGTGTTCAGCCTGGAGAGGAGGAGGCTGAGAGGAGACCTCATTGCTCTCTCCAACTACCTGAAAGGAGGTTGTGGAGAGGAGGGAGCTGGGCTCTTCTCCCAAGTGACAGGGGACAGGACAAGAGGGAATGGCCTCAAGCTCCACCAGGGGAGGTTTAGGCTGGACATTAGGAAAAAATTTTTCACAGAAAGGGTCATTGGGCACTGGGAGAGGCTGCCCAGGGAGGGGTTTGTGTCGCCTTCCCTGGAGGGGTTTAAGGAACTGGTGGATGAGGTGCTAAGGGACATGGTTTAGTGTCTGATAGGAATGGTTGGACTTGATGATCCAGTGGGTCTCTTCCAACCTGGTTATTCTGTGATTCTGTGATTCTGTGATCTCCAGGGATGGGGCAGCCACCATTCTCTGGGCAACCTAGGCCAGGACCACCTCACCCTCCCCATGAAGAATTTCTTCCTAATGTCTAATAGGTGCGTCTTTATCACAGCAAATTAGTTTTTGTAGAATCTTAGAGTCATAGAATGATAGAACGGTTTTGTTTGGAAAGGACCTTAACGCTCATCCAGTTCCAAGCCACCTGCCCTGGACAGGGACACCTCCCACTGGATCAGGTGGCTCAAAACCTCAAAGCCTTTTCACTCGTGCCCTTTCCTTCTGCCCCAGCCCAGCCCCACAGTGCCCAGGTGTGGTCTTGCCTCTGTACAGGACCAAGATGTGTTGAAAACACATTATTGAAACAAACTTTTCTCTTGGGCATGAGACTCTACCATCCTCCTTTCTCCCTCACCTGTGACATCAGGTTTGCTGGTTATCAGTGTTTATTCCCTCTTTTCCTACTCACACCTCTCCAGAAATCTTCCTTCTTTCTCAAGACTAAGCCATTTTATTCCATTGAAACATTCAGCTGTGGGGCTACTGTGGTCACCATCCCCTCTGCACTCATCTTGGGTGTGACTCACGTTAGGTCCTTTCCTTATTCCTGCTCCTCTCCGAATTCCTTGGATCGTTCTTCCTTTCCCTTCCCTTATACTCTTCCATTCTGTTCTCCTTGACTTGGTAAAGCTCCAGTTGGTAAACAGCCCAGTTCTCCATCTTTCTGCCTCAATCTTCACCTCTCAGCCCTAATGAATGATTTTTTTCCCTTCCTTTTCCTAATGCTCTTTTCTTTAGCTTGGCTCTATGGGACTCATCAGATGCAAGTAGTGTTTTAATTTAGCAGTCTGGTGATTAGGGGGCTGAAGGAGAGACTTCTTCTGGAGCCAATCCCTCCTTCCAAGATGACTTTCTGCAACTACAGTGCTCAGGGTTGCCCCACTGCTACTGGAACCTGGGAAAGTTCAAGGAGGTTCAACCTGGAGGTGTTCAAGGCCAGGTTGGATGGGAATCTGGGCAGCCTGATCTAGTGGGACATGTCCCTGTCCATGGCAGGGGAGTTGGAACTAGATGATCTTTAAGGTCCCTTCCAACTCAAACTATTCTATAAGTCTATGATTTATGATTCTATGAAAGTTGAATCCCTTAAGTCAGTAGACATCTCATGAATGTAGTTACTGAAGTCTAGAGAGCCACTCAGTGATGTTTAGATGTCATCTGCCAACCAATGTCCACCTTACTCACTGGATGTCTGTTACTGTTTTATTTTATACAAATTCCCTCTCAATATTAAGTGAAATAAATAACTTCTTGAACTACTGATGTATTTACTGCTCTAGAACTGGTTTAAGAGGAGCAGGGTTAGACCTTTATCAAACAGCTTGATCGTTGCCACCTTCAGGCCTTCAAAAGCCATTTCTCAGGCTTTAAAAGTATTAATGTTCAAAAAGGCAAAAAGTGTTATTTTTCAACATAGAATCATAAAATCGTTTGGTTGGAAAAAGCCTTTGAAATCATCGAGTCCAACTCTACCTGTCCACTACTAAAGCAGGTCCCTGAGCACCTCATCTACCTGGGTTTTAAACTCCTCCAGGGATGGGGACTCCACCACCTCCCTGAGCAGCCTCTGCCAGGGCCTCAGAACCCTTTCCATGGAGAAATTTTTCCTGGTGTCCAATCTGAACGTGCCCTGGTGCAACTTGAGGCCATCTCCTCTCATTCTAGCACCTGTCACTTGGGAGAAGAGACCAACATTCACCTCACTAATAAAATCATAGAAACGCTTGGTTGGAAAAGACCTTTGAGATCATCAAGTCCAACACACAGGGATTTGTAAAACAATTCCTGAGCTTCTAAAATTCCTGTCTTGGAGGACATGAGGTCAGAACTTGTTGAAGGAAGGAAAAGAAAAGGAAACGGAAGCCTTGGTTTATTATTACAGTCACTTGATGCCAGAAACGGGTGCCGTGGTACAGCCTCATGTATGGGGACACCACAAACCCTGTCCTTCTCCTGAGATAACATTGTTGATGCTGAAAACAAAACCGACAACAAAATAAAGAGTAGGAATTCTCAGCACTTGAAGAAGAGGGAGACAGGAAGGGCAGAGCGCAGCCAGAGGCATAGTAGAGCCCCGAGTAGGGTTGCTCGCCCATCAGCAGGATACGGCCCCGGTTTCATGTTGCGGGACATTAACAGTTGTGGTGTAATGGATCCCCCATGCTGGGCTCGTTGGGTTGCTCTGTCAAGCAGATCAAGGAAGAGCTCTGGAGAAAGAAGCCTCAAAAAACAGGTGATTTGAGAATGGTGGATTCGTCCCCTGACCTGGGTGACAGTGTGGGAATCATAGAATTATAGAATCACCACGTTGGAAGAGACCCACCAGATCATCAAGTCCAACCATTCCTATCAAACACTAACCCATGTCCCTCAGCACCTCCTCCATCCGTCCCTTAAACCCCTTCAGGGAAGGGGACTCAACCCCCTCCCAGGGCAGCCTCCGCCAGGGACCAATCACCCTTTCCGTGAAATATTTTTTCCTAATGTCAAGCCTGAATCTCCCCTGGCGGAGCTTGAGGCCATTCCCTCTCGTCCTGTCCCCTGTCCCTTGGGAGAAGAGCCCAGCTCCCTCCTCTCCACAACCTCCTCTCAGGGAGTTGCAGAGAGCACTGAGGTCTCCCCTCAGCCTCCTCTTCTCCAGGCTGAACCCCCCCAGCTCTCTCAGCCGCTCCTCTTGTTCTCCAGCCCCCTCATCAGCTTCGTTGCTCTTCTCTGGACTCACTCCAGAGCCTCAACATCCTTCTTGTGGTGAGGGGCCCAGAACTGGTTAATTTAGATTAGTATTTTAGTTTTTTAGATTAGTCATTAGGAAAAAAATCTTCATGGTGAGGGTGGTGAGGCCTTGGCTCAGGTTGCCCAGGGAAGCTGTGTCTGCCCCATCCTGGAGGTGCTCAAGGCCAGGTTGCATGGGGCTTGGGCAACCTGGTGCAATGGGAAGTGTCCCTGCCCATGGCAGGGGAGTTGGAACTGGATGGGCTTTGAGATCCCTTCTAACCCAAACCGTTCTATGGTTCTGTGGTCACCAGCGTAGATATCTTCATTTGAGCAGCATCTCTGGCCTCCTTTGATAGTCAGCAGTGATGAACGGGCACCGCCGGGGCTGTTTCACCTGAGCATCTGCAAATATTTGTCTTGGGAGGAATGAAAAACCCTTAAAAAGGCTCATTCCTCTGCACTAAGGGAGCCCATCTGGAGGTACCATGTTGGGTGTGATGAATCCCACCCAACTCTGTTACGTGTTTGTACAGCACCAGTGTTGTCGATCCCAGATCCATGACTCAGGCCGTAGGCAGGGGGATGATAATAATAATACTCCTGCGGTTGTTTTCTCAGGGATGAATTTCCCTCAACAGTCGAGCTCATAGGAATTAAACTCATTAAGCTCTCCTTGTTGACCACCCTTCTATTTACAGTGGTCTGAGCTTGAAGACTACCTGCTCGTTGTTGGATGCTCTCCTTGACATGTTTACCCTCATCCCTCTTCGTGACCTGCGGGAAAGAGTTCACAGATTGGTTCAAACCATTTCAAAACTGTAAAAAACAAACCCTCATTAGTTTCCTAAATGGGGGCCTCGCGTTGGGAATTTGGGAGATTGGATTTAAATCTATAGCAACATTTAATTTCATATTCACAGCGGGGTGGTTGCTGTAAGTGGAGGAGCCACTTCATCTGCAGCACCAAATTGAATCTGAAAGTAAAATGCTTTTATTACCGCCAGCCTCACAGCGGTGTCTCTCCCAGGCTTGGCTGCGTCTTTTCTGTTTCAAAAGCTGCTGCTCTTCCACTTCACGCTCAAATCCTTCCATCAAACCTACGAGGAGAGGCTGCAAACCTCATAAAATTTGTCATCGAATCGTAGAATCATTAGGGTTGGAAAAGACCTCCAAGATCATCCAGTCCAACCGTCAGCCCAACACCACTGTGCCTACTAAGCCATGTCCCCAAGTGCCACATCTATATCTTTTTTGACCCCCCCTCCATGGACGGTGATGCCACCGCCTCCCTGGGCAGCCTCTGTCAGTTCTTCACCACTCTTTCAGGAAGGAAATGTCCAATCTGAACCTGACCTGGCACAACTTGGGGCTATTCCCTCTCATCCTGTCCCCTGTCACTTGGGAGAAGAGAACAACACCCGCCTCACCACAACCTCCTCTCAGGCAGTTGCAGACAGTGATAACATCTGCCCTCAAGCTCCTCCAGACTCAACAACCCCAGGTCCCTCAGCCATAGCCCTTGCTCTCCAGCCCCTTCCCCAGCTCCATTCCCTTCTCCAGACGAGCTGCAGACCCTCAATGTCCTTCTTGGACTGAGGGGCCCTATCACTCCGTGTCCTTGTAAAAAGTCCCTCCCCAGCTTTCCTGGAGCCCCTTCAGGTACTGGAAGCTGCTCTAAGGTCTCCCCAGAGCCACCTTTTCTCCAGGATGAACAACCCCAGCTCCTTCAGATGCTCCTCATAACCCTTGGTCTCCAGACTCTTCCCTGGCTCCGTTGTCCTTCTCTGGACACGCTGTAAACACCCAAATCCATGGGGCAGCACCAGAAAAGTCATGCTTGGGTGTCTTGGCTTTACTCTTAAAGCCACGCATTTTAGACTGCGTTTCAGTTTCTGGAAGCATATGAATTTTGCAAATACATGTCCCAGAACTTGGAAAATGTGAAAACAAAATCCTTCAGTCATCTTTGAGGGGGAGGATTGGGAGAAAACCCTCATTCTTGCCTTGAAGAACCACCGTGGCTCTCACGGGCTCACCACTAGTGTCGCTGTGGCCGAGGAGAGGTGGAAAGGATCCCTTTAGGTTCCTCCTTAGGATCCTGCTTGATCTCCTGGTGAAAGCCTCGTGGGGTTTTGGAAATGCTCTACAGGATTGAAAACCGAGCACACCGCTTATGCAGGGCTTACCCAGCAGTTGTGCTTCTCAACATCTTCCCCTTCAGCCTCCAAAAAGATGAGATGCATGTATAATGTAGCAGCTTGCAAAATATGTTCCCTCATGCTTTGCTTTCCTTTTCTTTTAACCAACCCCCCCCCCCCCCCCAATTCCTTATTTTCTGGCAGGTTTTTGGCTTTCTCTGATTTTTTTTTTTTTTTAAATTTTGCTGCTTTTTTGGCTGAAAACTTTTTGGTCGAATGTTGCTAAAGTCTTCCATTTTCGGCCTAAAATTCCTGATTTGGGGCTGTTGGGTTTTGTTTGCATATTTTAAGCGGAAAGATGGGAGACTGAGATAAGAGCTTAGGAAGAAATGTTCTCCCGTGAGGGTGGGGAGGTCCTGGCCCAGGTTGCCCAGAGAAGTCTTGGATGACCCATCCCTGGAGGTCTTCAAGGCCAGGTTGGATGGGGAGGTGTCCCAGCCCATGGGAGAGGGGTTGGAGCTGGAGGGGCTTTGAGGTCCCTTCCAAACCAAACCATTCCGTGATTCTATGTTTTCATGCAATCATAGGATCACTTCGTTGGAGAAGACCTTTGAGGTCTTCGAGTCCAACCGTACCTGTCCACTACTAAATAACTTCCCTGAGCCTCTCATCTAACCAGCTTTCAAACCCCTCCAGGGATGAGGACTCCATCACCTTCCTGGGCAGCATCTGCCAGGGCCTCAGAACCCTGATGAAGAATTTTTTCCTGATGTCCAATCTGAACCTCCCCTGGGGCAACTTGAGGCCATTTTCTATCCTTTTGCCTGTCACTTGGGAGAAGAGACCAACACCCACCTCACTACAACCTCCTTTCAGGCAGTTGTAGACAGTGATGAGGTCTCCTCTCAGCCTCCTTTTCTCCAGGCTAAACATCCCCAGGTCCCTCAGATGCTTCTCATAACCCTTGTTCTCCAGCTCCTTCCCCAGCCCCATTCCCTTCTCTGGACACACTCCAGCCTTTTGATGCTCTTCTTGGATTGAGGGGCCCAAAACTGAACCCATGATTGTAGGTGCAACTGGGAGAGAGCTTGGATGAAAAAGAAAAAATGTAGAGGAGGGCAATTTGAAGACATAAGTCATTCCCTACAAATAGATTTTTTGAATTAAGACCCCCAGTTCTGCTTGAAGCAAATTTTGGTGGAAAATCTCTGACTACCACTACTCCCCAACCACACCGCGGCTGACGAGGCAGCAGCTCTCCTCCGTGCTGTTTTTATTACCATACGCAATGACTTCGATCCTTGCAAAGCTGCGGAGAGCCCTGCATTATTCAAGTGTTGGAGGAGGGAACCAAAAAATCCTCTGTGGTTATAATAAACTCCCTGCTGGTTCTTCCTTCTATTAATAGCTCTGTTATAGCCCGAATGTTTGCAGTGGAGTGGAGTGGTGTAGTTTGCACAGACCCTGGGAGGAGGAACAAATTTTGTTGTGCCAACCACCACCACTGCTATTTGGCATTTTGCTAGCTGGGTGATGGTTTCCAACCTTAATAACTCGGTGCTGGATGGGAGAAGTGCTGAAGAACTAGGTAGAAAGGCACCTAGGGGCATTTCCAGAAGGACTAAAGAGCTTTGCAGACATTTCTAGCCTGTCTTTTGGCTGGAAAGGGTTTAAATCCAATGATTGGTTTCAACCTAACATTGCGTTCAACTCTTCGTGTAAAACTGGGTTTGACTCAACTGTTGACATCAGCCCTTCATTTAAACTCAATGATTGGGTTCAAGTCCTTCATTTAAACCAAATGGTTGAGTTCAATCTTTCATGTAAACCCAGTGGTTGGGCTCAGCCCACTAGTTGGGTTAAACCCTTTGTCTAAAGCCAGTGGTTGCGTTCAACTTTTCATTTAAAGTCAATGTTGGGTTCTCCACAATCATAGAATAGTGGAATGGTCTGGATTGGAGGGGACCTTAAAGATCATCCAATTCCACCCCCCTGCCATGGGCAGGGACTTCCAGCACTGGATCATGTTGCTCAAAACCTCATCCGACCTGGCCTGGAACACCTCCAGAGGTGGAGCAGCCATGACTTCTCCGTGCATCTTGTTCCAATGCTTCACCACCTTGTTGAATAAAAGGTTGAACCCAACACAGTTAAGCCCTACAACATCTGTAGGGGTTTTAGTTCTCAAACATTTCTGCCCTGCTCCTAAATGTTTCTGCTTCTCTCTTTTGTTTCTTTTCTCTTCCAAGGTGGGCCTTAATGTTCTAATTCAGAGAGCAAACAAGTTTACCCCCGCCACTCGTCTCTTGATCCAGAGATTTGTGCCATTCCCTGCAGTCGGTAAGAATTAACACTTTTTCTCTCTATTGAAAATGTTGGTTCTAAACCTCTTGTTGGGCAAAAGTCACTGGGATGGACATCTAACTCCTGCCGTCCTGCTTTGTGCTGTCACCATGTCATCCGTGAGTTGGTGCAGAGAGTGACAGGATGGTCCAAAGCAACATTTTTGCTGGAAAATCATAGAATCATAGAATAACCAGCTTGGAAGAGACCCACTGGATCATCAAGTCCAACCATTCCTATCAAACACTAAACCATGTCCCTCAGCACCTCCTCCAGCCGTCCTTTAAACCCCTCCAGGGAAGGTGACTCAACCCCCTCCCTGGGCAGCCTCTGACAGGGAACAATCACCCTTTCTGTGAATTTTTTTTTCCTAATGTCCAGCCTGAACCTCCCCTGGTGCAGCTTGAGGCCATTCCCTCTCGTCCTGTCCCCTATCCCTTGGGAGAAGAGCCCAGCTCCCTCCTCTCCACAACCTCCTTTCAGGGAGTTGGAGAGAGCAACGAGATCTCCCCTCAGCCTCCTCTTCTCCAGGCTAAACCCCTCCAGCTCTCTCAGCTGCTCCTCAAAATGATGCAAAGCTGCTGGTGGAAGCAGCTCCAGAAGCTTTATTGAGCTGCACTTTCTACACTCAAGCAATTTAACAAGTGATTAGTGTTGGCTGGTCCTCGACCAACTAAATTCAGAGCATTTTAATTTGCAAGATCTTGTTTGAATCATGTCAAATTGGTGAATAAGCGGTAGCAGTGGGGTTTATTTACATGAAAAATGAAATGCTCCTGCTCTGAATATGAAGATTTCTGGGAGCCACTGATTAAGAAAGACCAAAGTGTGTGAAGAATTAAGGCTGCTGAAGGCTTGTGGGAGCACAAAAGCCACACTTCTGTTCATCAGCTGACGACTGGATGTTTGAGGGATGGGACATATGGGGCTGGGTCTTTGCTGCAGCCTGTGGTTACAGTGATCAGCACGTGATGATTTGTTTTAGCTGTGAAGAAATGGCCCGTGCTGTCAAGGATTTTTAATATGAGCTTGTTTGCCTATTAAGATCATGGAATAATAGAATGGTTTGGGTTGTGAGGGACCTTAAAGACCATCCAGCTCCAACCTCCCTGCCATGGACACCTCCCACTGGACCAGATTGCTCAAAGTCCATCCAGCCTGGCCTGGAAAATCTCCAGGGATGAGGCAGCCACAACTTCTCTGGGCAACATGGGCCAGGGCCTTCCCACCCTCATCATGATGATTTTCTTCTTAATGTCTCATCTCAATATTCCCTCTTCCAACTTAAAGCCATTCCCCTTTGTTCTGTCACTCCAGGCCCTCGTAAATTGTCCCTCCCCAGCTTTCCTGGAGCCCCTTTGGGTCCTGGGGGCTGCTCCATGGTCTCCCAAGAGCCTTCTCTTCTCCAGGCTGAACAACCCCAACTCTCTCAGCCTGTCCTCGCATGGGAGGTGCTCCAACCTTCAGATCATCTTTGTGGCCTCCTCTGGAGTTGCTCCAGCAGTTCCGTCTCCTTCTTATGTTGAGGATTCCAGAATTGGACTCCAGGTCGGGTCTCACCAGAGCAGAGCAGGGCAGCAGAATCCACTCCCTGGCCCTGCTGGCCACGCTGCTTTGGACGCAGCCCAGGACACGGTTGGTTTCTTGGCTGTGAGTGCACGTTGCCAGCTCATGTTGAGCTTCTCATCTCCCAGCACCCCAAGCCCTTCTCCTCAGTGTTGCTTTTGATCCATTCTCCACCCAACCTGTATTTATGTTTGCGATTGCCCCACCCCAGGCCCTAAAACTTGCACTTGGCCTTGTTGAACTTCATGAGGTTCATGAACTTCACCTTGTGCTGGTGCATCCTGGCTCAGCCAGATCCTCTCTGCTGCCGTGGTTTGATATGTTCAATCTGACACCCCCCCCCCCCCAACTTTCATTTCCCAAGTTCTGGTCTTTTTTTACCTTTTTCTGTTAGAAAAACAGCTTCTTGCCCTGTCTGCAGAGCAGGGGTGATGGGACTGGTGGGCTGCAGGTTGCACTCAATCTTGTTTCTGAGCGCTTCACTTGGACACAGGGGATCTGTGGCCATTAATATTGTTTTCCTGGAACTTTCCTGGAATGTATTTTTAGAAGGTTTCAGCTTTCGTTTGATTTTTAGAACCCAGAGGGCACTGGAGGTGAGTGCAAGACCTGAGAAGCAGCTCCGAGGCTGGGTTTGAGTCAGTGATGCACGTAGGAAGTTTTTGCCACCGAGCTGATCTATTTTCATACCGAGGTGTAAGGAGAAAGAGGTTACGTTTATGTCGGCATTGATTGAGGACCCATAATTAAATTGTTTTCGCCTGTAATTAATTCCCTAGTTCTTATTTTGTGTGCTGTCATGCTTCGTTAAGTGCCAGGACATCAGGAATCCTCCCACTAATTGCTGTTTTGTGATTTTAAAAGCTGCAAGTTATTGGTTTGTGGACCTGGACAAACTCTTTGATTAAGATAAGTTGTTCTGTTGACTTTTCAAAGGCCAAATGTCAGCAAAAGGACACAACTCCACCTTTTCTACGTGAAAAGCCAGATCATAGAATTGAAGAATGGTTTGGGTTGGGAGGGACCTTAAAGCCCATCCAGTTCCAATCCTCGGCTGTGAGCAGGGACACCTCCCACTGGATCAGGTTGCTCCAAGCCCCATCCAGCCTGGCTGGGGGCAGCCACGACTTCTCTGGGCAACCTGGGCCAGGGCCTCAGCAACCCCAGCATGAAGAATTTCTTCGTAATGTCTAATTTAAATCTTCCCCCTTCCAATTTAAAGCCATTCCCCTCATCTTAACACTCCATGACCTCGTAAAAAAAATCCATCCCCAGGTTTTCTGGAGTCCCTTTCAG
Source organism: Clamator glandarius (assembly GCA_033459285.1). Taxonomy (NCBI): domain Eukaryota; kingdom Metazoa; phylum Chordata; class Aves; order Cuculiformes; family Cuculidae; genus Clamator; species Clamator glandarius. Next base: position 423,724 of record JAUNZM010000801.1, read on the forward strand.
TACTGGAAGCTGCTCTAAGGTCTCCCTGGAGCCTTCTCTTCTCCAGGCTGAACAACCCCAACTCTCCCAGCCTGACCTCATAGCAGAGATTCTGCATCATCTCTGTGGCCTCCTCTGGAGTTGCTCCAACAGTTCCATCTCCTTCTCATGTTGAGATTCCAGAACTGGACACAGGACTCCAAGTGGGTTCTCACCAGAGCAGAGTAGAGACGCAGAATCCCCTCCCTCACCCTGCTGGCCTCACTCCTCTGGATGCAGCCCAGGACACGGTTGGTTTCTAGGCTCTGAGCACACGTTGCTGGCTCATATCGAGCTTCTCATCCCCCAGCACCCCAAGTCCTTCTCCTTTGAGCTGCTCTCAATCACGTTATCCTCCAGCCTGGATTGAAAGGCTGGTTGGTAACGTCTCATGGGATACAGTGTTTAAGGGCAAGGGAGCCCATGAGGGCTGGGAGCTCTTCAAAATGGAAATCCTAGCAGCTCAGGAGAAAGCCATCCCCATGTTCCGGAAAAAAAGCTGGCAGGGGGAAAAACCAGCTTAGTTGAACAGTGAGATCTTGAGTGATATTAAGAAGAGGAATGTTTATGGGCTCTGGAAGAGGGGACAGGCCTCTTAAATGGATTACAGGAGGGAAGGGAGATTGTGTAGAGAAAAAATCAGAAGGGCAAAGGCTCAACTAGAAATCAGATTGGCAAAGACGGTGAAAGAACAAAAAATCTCGGGGCTCAGTGCTGGGTCCAGCCCTGTTCAATGTCTTTATCAACGACCTGGATGAAGGCATCGAGTGCTCCCTTAGCAAGTTTGGGGATGACACTAAGCTGGGTGGAAGTGTCGATCTGCTGGAGGGTCGGGAGGCTCCAAAGGGAACTGTACAGGCTGGACTTCTGGGCAGAGTCCAATGGGATGAGGTTTAACAAGGCCAAATGCCGGGTCCTGCACTTGGGGCACAACAACCCTGAGCAGCTCCAGACTAGGAGAAGCCTGGCTGGAAACTGCCTGGAGGAGAAGGACCTGGGGGTGTTGGTTGACAGTGACTGAACATGAGCCAGCAGTGGCCCAGGTGGCCAAGAAGGCCAATGGCATCTTGGCTTGTATCAGAAATGGTGTGACCAGCAGGGCCAGGGAGGTTCTTCTCCCTCTGGACTCGGCACTGGTGAGACCACTCCTCAAATCCTGGGGTCAGTTCTGGGCCCCTCACCACAAGAAGGATGTTGAGGCTCTGGAGCGAGTCCAGAGAAGAGCAACGAAGCTGGGGAAGGGGCTGGAGAAGAAGAGGAGCGGCTGAGAGAGCTGGGGGTGTTCAGCCTGGAGAAGAGGAGGCTGAGGGGAGACCTCCTTGCTCTCTGCAACTCGCTGAGAGGAGGTTGTGGAGAGGAGGGAGCTGGGCTCTTCTCCCAAGTGACAGGGGACAGGACGAGAGGGAATGGCCTCAAGCTCCACCAGGGGAGGTTCAGGTTGGACATTAGGAAAAAAATTTTCACGGGAAGGGTGATTGGTCCCTGGCAGAGGCTGCCCAGGGCGGGGGGTTGAGTCCCCTTCCCTGGAGGTGTTTGAGAGACGGCTGGAGGAGGTGCTGAGGGACATGGTTTAGTGTTTGATAGGAATGGTTGGACTTGATGATCTTGTGGGTCTCTTCCAACGTGGTTATTCTATGATTCTATGAAACCACAGGTCACCCCACCCCAGATGTTGAACTTCATGAGCTCTCCTGAACTTCACCTTTTGCCAGTGCATCCCAGCTTGGCCAGAGCTGCTCTGCTGGCACGTTTTGATATATTCAGTCTCATTGAAAGTTGGAAAGATGGGGCGTGCGAGTGTCAAATAAGAAAAAGAGAGGCTAAACTTGCTTTAAATGAAATTACCTCCTATTTTTTTTGTCTTGAATTAGGAAGCTGAAGGGTTGGTAACACAGATATTTTGATAGATGGGAAGAGTGGTCCCGTAGTTTGAATATTAAAGAGAGAGACAGAGTGTGCGTGTGTGTATGTTCCTCTTCTTCTCAAGCGTAAGGAGCATTTGTCACCACAAATCATCCTTGATTGCAGCGAAGCTGCGTTCCTATAGGGCTCACCCACCCACCACCCTCAAAAAATTAGACATTTGTTATATGACATGAGTTGAGATTAATTAGCGAATATTAACCTATCAAGCAGTACAGAAACACATTTTTGGAAGCCGTGGTACTTGCAGCAACAGTGGGTTTGTGTGAGTTCTGGTTGGAAAGTTTGCAACAAAATGTGATGGGGGGGTTTCATGGAAAATGCCAGTTTATCAAAAGCAAAACTTTACTAGGAATTAGCAGCTTTTCCTTGGAAAAAATAATGAGGCTTCTGGGCCCCGGAGAGGAGCTGCACTTGGAGAGGATGTTCCTCAACCCCAGCTCATAACACATTGCTTGAGGAGCAGAATTTGGGGTCACCTTGAGGAGGCTACAAAATTTTGGTGCTTGTCAGGAAACATCCCAGAAAATAAGTCCACAAAGCCATTTTTCCACTAAAATTGGGTTAAGTTGTCAACAAGACCCTGACTAGAGGGAGATGTGTTCATGGGAACAACCCAAGCTTGTCTTATTTGATTAAAAGAAATAATTCTGTCCTCTTTCAGAGCTCAAGTCTAAGCTGTCCTTCCTAGCTCAGTGCAATCCCTTGCCATTTGTTTCCATCATACCTGCTAATATCCAGTATTTAAGAAGAATTTCTCTGCTGGGTTGGTCAGGGTAGTTAAGATGAGCTCTGGGATATCCCAGTGGAAGAGGCAGCTCTGAGTCATAGAATCATGGACTGGGCTGGATTGGAAAGGACCTTAAAGATCACCCAGTTCCAACTCCCTGCCAGGACAGGACACCTCCCACTGGATCAGGGGCTCCAAGCCCCATCCAGCCTGGCCCTGAACCCCTCCAGGGATGGAGCAGCCACAGTTTCCCTGAGCAACCTGGGCCAGGGCCTCCCCACCCTCACAGGAGAACATTTCTTCCTAAGATCTCATCTCAGTCTCCCCTCTTTCAGCTTAAAACCATTCCCCCTCGTCATATCCCTGCACTCTCTCATCAAGAGCCCCTCACAACTTTCCTGTAGACAATCAGCAGTGCCTGGCTGGCCAAGACCAGCCGGTAGCCCAGTGCGAGGACATGTTTGACTTCGTAGGTCAAAATGTGGGGTGAAGAATCACTATGGGAGTTGAGAATGTGTCTGAGCAACAGCATCTGGGAATGTTGGTGTTTCTTTGCATCAATACATTTCTGATTCTGGCAGCGAATCCATTTGAAAAGTAAAGGCACCTGAACATGAGCCAGCGGTGGCCCAGGTGGCCAAGAAGGCCAATGAGGTCTTGGCCTGGATCAGAAAGAGCGTGGCCAGCAGGAGCTGGGAAGGGATTGTGTCCCTGGACTCAGCTCTGGTGAAGCTGCACCTCGAATCCTGGGCTCAGTTTTGGGCCCCTCACTCCAAGGACATTGAGGGGCTGGAGAGCGTCCAGAGAAGGGAACAGAGCTGGGGAAGGGGCTGGGGAACAAAGGTTTTGAGGAGCTGCTGAAGTACCTGGTGTTGTTTAGCCTGGAGAAAGGGAGGCTGAGGGGAGTCCTCATCATTGTCTACAACTGCCTGGAAGGAGGTTGTGGTGAGGTGGGGGTTGGTGTCTTCTCCCAAGTAAGAAGTCACAGGATGAGAGGAGATGGCCTCAAGTTGCACCAGGGCAGATTCAGATTGGACATCAGGAAAAATGTCTCCATGGAAAAGGTTCTGAGGCCCTGTCAGAGGCTGCCCAGGGAGGTGGCGGAGTCCCCATTCCTGGAGGGGTTTAAAAGCTGGGTAGATGAGGTGCTCAGGGATCTGGTTTAGTAGTGGACAGGTACGATTGGACTCGATGATCTCAAAGGTCTTTTCCAAACAAGCAGTTTTATGATTCTGTATAAATAAAATTATCTTGATATTTATTCTCCTTTTAAGAATCTCTTCTTCCTCTCCGTCTGAGCATGGTTTCTTGACTTGCAGAAACTTCTTGGCAGGCTGATGCAAGAAAAGCTGAAGGGCTGTCACGGCGAACAGACGCTTGCCATTTGGTATTGACCAGGGCCACGTCGCTAATCATCGTGCTTTTCTCATCCTCAGCTAGTGCCAATATCTGCAACGTTGTCCTGATGAGGCACACGGAGCTGGAAGAAGGAATTGACGTTTTGGACAATAACGGAAACATCGTCGGGTCTTCCAGAATTGCTGCAAAGCACGTATGTACCTGTGATGTTCCTTGCACACAAGTGGCCTTCAGGCTCGACGAATCCCGCAGCCGTAGGAATCGATGACTTGAAAGAGCTGGAAATAGATGAGCTGGAAATCATGCAGAAGGAACCAAACAGAAAAACTTAATGCCTGCTTTGTAGCCACACATGGAGTTGGGTAGCCACAAAACGGTGGTGGACGTGGGCTTGGGTCAAGCTTGTAGATCCACCTCGATGGTCTGGAAGGGTGCAGGGTGACACCAGGCAAATCAATCCTGTGCTGCTTTGATTCATTCACAGCTTTCGGCTTTCTTTGTGGGAACTTGTAAGCAGTTCATGTTGAATATGAAGCAAAGACAACTTACACCTTTTTCTAAATGAGGAAGACTTCATTTGCGAGCTGAGCAGCTCTTTAACCCTTGCCGCACCAGAGCCCCAGTCACAATTGTCAACCGAAGCTTGGTGCGAGAAGCCAGATGTTTTCATCCTCCTGCTAACGCCTGGTTTCTTTTCTCCTCTAACCTTCTCCTCTCTGCCATCTGCCTGCAATTATTCTTTTTTTCTTCTCCTCACATAGCTTTGTCTTCTGAGCATCATCTGATTGTCTCAGGCATGTTGTTTCCAAGTGGGCTTTAAGCTGCAATGTACCGAAGCACACGCCCAGGCAGAGGAGTTAATAATATAATGCTTGGCATTTCTCTCGCTCCTTCTGTCCAAGGCTCTTAAGGCACTTCATAGACAGCAATTAATGTACAGATTTACAGTCCTCGGCAAGAAATGGGAGATCTCTAATACATCTCCATATTGTTGTTTAGCAGGGAGCTTCAAACAATCTGTTGAAGGGCTCGGAGATACTTCTTGGAGCCAGTTTTCTTCACTTACATTAAATGGTTTCAGCACCCCGCTTCCCCATTCTCATGGTCGAGGGGGAAACAGCACAGAAAATAAATATTAGAAGTGAAGGTAGCATTAGTGGGATTGAGATGGAGTTTAAACCAGGTTGGATTGGGCCTTGGGCAGCTTGATCTAGTGGGATGTCCCTGCCCATGGCAAGGGGGTTGGAACTAGATGATCTTTGAGGTCTCTTCCAACCTGAACTACTATTCTATGATTCTAAACTTGAGACTTCTGAGAACTTCTGACTTCTGAGACCTTCAGACTTGAGACTTCTGAGACCTTCTGCTCAGCTGCCACCCAATCCCAATGCTTCATCCCACATAGCTTAGTCCTGAGTTTGCATGGAATCACAGAATCACAGAATGGTTCAGGTTGGAAGGGATCTCAAAGCCCATCCACCTCCACCCCCCCTTGCCATGGGCAGGGACACCTCCCACTGGTGCAGATACATCCTGACATTTCTTTGAAATGCCTTGAGTTGATTTCTCTGTTTTTCCTTTCCAGGCACTGCTAGAAACAGCCCTGACTAGAGTGGTCCTGCCAATGCCTATACTGGTTCTACCTCCGATTATTATGTCCATACTGGAAAAGTAAGTGTTGGGGAAGAGCAAGGAGGGGAGCTTTTCATGGGGCAGGGAGAAAAGATGCCTAGGAGGTTTTATTCATTGCTTTTTCTTAGCATGGGTCCATTGAAGACTTTTTTTTAATTAGTGAAATGTTGATGTTACAACGTTTTTGAGCATCGTTGTAGAGTGTTGAATTGTTTTATCAATGTGTTCGGTCCTGCATTTGGGACACAACAACCCCATGCAGTGCTCCAGGCTCTGAAAGAAGTGGCTGCAAATGAGAAGGACCTGGGGGTGTTGGTTGACAGCAGCTGAACATGAGCCAGCAGTGGCCCAGGTGGCCAAGAAGACCAATGGCATCTTGGTCTGGATCAGATACAATGGGGTCAGCAGGAGCAGGAAGGGATTGTGCCCCTGGACTCAGCTCTGGTGAGGCTGCCCCTCAAATCCTGGGTTCAGTTTTGGGCCCCTCACTTCAAGAAGAACATTGAGGGCCTGGAGCACATCCAGAGAAGGGAACGAAGCTGGGGAAGGGGCTGTAGGACAAGGATCGTGAGGAGCGGCTGAGAGACCTGCGGTTGTTTAGCCTGGAGGAGGCTGAGAGGAGATCTCATCACTGTCTACAACAGCCTGAAAGGAGGTTGTAGCGAGGTGAGGGTTGGTCTCTTCTCTCAGGTAGCCAGTGACAGGACAAGGGGAAAAAGATGCACCAGGGGAGATTTAGGATGGATATCAGGAGGCGTTTCCTTACTGAAAGGGCTGTCGCGCACTGGCAGAGGCTGTGCAGGGACGTGGTGGGGTCCCCATCCCTGGAAGGGTTTAAAAGACAAATAGGGTCGTACTTGGGGATGGTGGACTTAGCAAGGCTGGATCGATTGTTGGACTTGATGATCTTGAAGGTATGTGATGTGGTTATTTGAAATCATCTTTCTGAGTCCCAGGAGCTTGAATAACCCTCTTCTGTAGGGCCAATGTGAGCCCAAACTCCCTGAATTCTATGTAAAAACATCCATAAGTTTTCAGTCCTCTGTTTAGGAAACATTAAAGCTGCCATGTGGGGTCAGACTGAAGGTCTCAGTGTGCATTCAACCAGTGACAGGGACTTGCTGACCATGCGCTGCATCCACCTTGGCCACTGTTGGATTTGCTTATGCCCTGTTTGTACTTTCTTTCGATTACATCCTGTGGCTTGGACTTCCCCAGAGTCATAGAATCATAGAATCATAGAATCATAGAATGGTTTGGGTTGGAAGGAACCTTTATGGGTCATCCAGTCCAACCTCCTGCAGTGAGCAGGGACATCTTCAACCAGATCAGGTTACTAGAAGAACACACACTTGACATATCCTGCAGAAATTCACTTTCCATCACTTTCTAAGCCAGAACCTCTCTTGGCTGAGGTCTCTGCGGAGCAGAGAGTGAGCAGGAACGGGTAAAGGGATTATTTCATGTCTAATTATCTCCTATCAGAGTTCCTGCCCTCTCCATTGGCCACACTCCCACCTTGCTTTCCAACACCTCTACCGAGAGCTTCTGTTTGGAGCCGTTGGGTTCCTGTGACTCCTTAGGAGACTAGCCAGCGGCTGATTCGGAGTGAATGATCCGTGGGGTGGGATTCACCTTGCCAGGCTCTGGAGACTGATGAGGGCATTGAAAGATGGAGGTGCTAAAGGGCTTGCTTCCTTTGTGCAGCCAGCCAACCTGGAAACACTCCCAAAACAGATCTGTTGACAATGCTGCTCTAAACGTCTCCAGTGACAAAGTAAACAGCAATTAGTACAATTAGGGATTGACCCAGAGGTTCGATTGGCCTCTTTACCCTTGTAGAAACACCCTTGGGCAATTTTCTTTCCAAAATGAAAGGGTCTGGGCTGCTTCAGTGAATTTAGAGTCTGTTGTTTAACATCTGAATAGAAAAACAGAGGTGGAGTCTGGTACCTAGAGGTCAGTTCCTCCCATGGCCTGGGTTTGGGGAGAAACAAGGTGACAAATTAGGTTTCCAGAACTGTGAATAAGTTCTTGCAGCCTTTTTTGGGTGAAATGTGCTGTTTTCCTCTCTTTTTCCAAGGGGACTGTGGTGGTTCCTTATGGCAGAGCACAATGTTGGTGACACATTTTGCCAGCCACTGTTTGGAGAGAACTGCTGGACGCACACAAGGACAAGGGGTAGATTCCGATCCCCCTAATTCTGTGCAAAACATTCGATTTTTCACTTCAGGCTCCTCCGTGACAAAAGCTCTGCCACCTCTTTCCTGCTCCTAGACCCTGTGTCACCCACACGGTCCTCCAGCCTATCATCTAGCACAGGATCTGCTGGGCGGGTTCTCAGGAGTGACCATACTTTCCTCTCCTCTGTAGAAAAATGGTCTACAGAGGATTTTCTGTAACCAAAAAAACTTGAGGACCATCGTAGGCCTTGCTACACATCCTCCATGAGTCCAATGGCAGGAGGTTTAACGAGGCCAAATGCTGGGTCCTGCACTTGGGGCACAACAACCCTGAGCAGCTCCAGACTAGGAGAAGTCTGGCTGGAAACTGCCTGGAGGAGAGGGACCGGGGGGTGCTGGTTGACAGCGACTGGACATGAGCCAGCAATGACCCAGGTGGCCAAGAAGGCCAATGGCATCTTGGCTTGGATCAGAAATGGTGTGACCAGCAGGTCCAGGGAGGTTCTTCTCCCTCTGGACTCAGCACTGGTGAGACCGCACCTCAAATCCTGTGTTCAGTTGTGGGCCCCTCACCACAAGAAGGATGTTGAGGCTCTGGAGCGAGTCCAGAGAAGAGCAACGAAGTTGGTGAAGGGGCTGGAGAAGAAGAGGAGTGGTTGAGAGAGAAGGGGGTGTTTAGCCTGGAGAAGAGGAGGCTGAGGGGAGACCTCATTGCTCTCTCCAGCTATCTGAGAGGAGGTTGTGGAGAGGAGGGAGCTGGGCTCTTCTCCCAAGTGACAGGGGACAGGATGAGAGGGAATGGCCTCAAGCTCCACCAGGGGAGGTTCAGGCTGGACATTAGGAAAAAAATTTTTCATGGAAAGGGTGATTGGTCCCTGGCAGAGGCTGCCCAGGGAGGGGGTTGAGTCATCTTCCCTGGAGATGTTTAAGGCACGGGTGGACAAGGTGTTAAAGGACATGGTTTAGTGTTTGATAGGAATGGTTGGACTTAATGATCTGGTGGGTCTCTTCCAACCTGGTTATTCTATGATTCTATGATTCTATGATACTCAAGCTTAAATTAATGGTAAAATTTACTTGATACTCAGGAGTATCAGAACTTGAGTTTTAATGAATGAAACTGTGCTCTGTGCAAGGCTTATAGAATAGAATCATAGAATCACTGAGATTGGAAAAGACCTCGAGGCTCATCCAGTCCAACCATCTACCCAACACCCCCATGCCTGCTAAACCATGTCCCCAGGTACCATGTCTACGTCTATTTTCAACCCCTCCAGAGACGTAGACTCCACCACTGCCCTCAACAGCCTCTTCCAGTGCTTCTTCACTTTTTCAGCAAAGACGTTTTTCCCCATATCCAGTCTAAACCTTCCCTGGTGCAGCTTGAGGATGTTTCCTTTCATCCTATCACTTATTATTTGGGAGAAAAGACCAGCACCCACCTCATGACAACCTCTTTTCAGGCAGTTGTAGGCAGTGATGAGGTCTCTTCTCAACCTCCTTTTCTCCAGGCTAAACAACCCCAGGTCCCTCAGCTGCCTCTCACAACCCTTGTTCTCCAGCCCCTTCCCCAGCTCTGTTCCCTTCTCTGGCCACACTCTATCCCCTCAATGTCCTTCTTGTACTCATTCAAGACGTATCAAAATGAATTTTACCTGTCAAGCAACTGTGAGTGAACAGGAGTTTGTCTTCAAAAAGTCATCACTTTAATAGAAAGACCTAATCGAGGTTTGAAAGAGAACGCTCTGCTCCCTCCAACCCCACATTAAACTCTGTGGGTATAAAAATATTTGGGCACTGATTTTCCCTGCCTGAATTCTACTTGGAGCTTTGTGCCTCTTGTTTCATTTTCCATCAAGGTTCTTTGGATCCCTGGAAGCCTGTGAGTGAGAAACAGCAGGGATAGGGAGTGGGGTGGGGTTTGGCCATGCAGCTAGAGGTGATGGCATCCTGGAGGACACGGAGGCATCTACCCGACGTGCAGAGCATCTCTCTCCATAGCTGAGGGACTTGCAGGCCAAGTGTCAACTCAGGGATCTCCCGAAGTGGTGTTTGAAGGACACAATCAGAGACAAAATCTCATTTTGGGCAAAAACTTGGAGCATTTGATGACAAGTTTGGCTTTTTAAATTTAGAAGGCTTTTAATCAGATCAGGTTTGTTTTTTTTTGATGGGAGTCACATCAAAGCACGCGTTATCAGGGAATTTATAGAGGTCCTCACAGGGTCTGTAAATGAGAAAGAGGAGAGCGACGGCTCATTATTTGGCGGCTGGAGAGCTGGAACCAGAAGTCGCAATCTGGATCCTCTACCAACTCATTTGCATTTAGGATTGTGGCAAAGGAGGAGAACGGTTCCTCCTGCCTCGTGTTTGAGTCCGGGTGGAAGTGGCTGAAGCTGCTGCACCTGGATGGGACTCACACAACCCCAGGAGTGACCTACGTCCTCCCGGCAGTGTCTTATGCCTTGATAGAAAACCCTCTCCCTCCTTTCATCTCGGCATTCAAAAAGTTTATTTTAAGTGGCCAGTTCCTGGTCGTCGTCTTTCCACTTGGATCCAGGTCTTTCCTCTCTCTCAGCCATCTCTCCATCTGTATGTTTTAACTCCCCCAGCTGCCTCTCTCGTCTCTTGTGCCATTTTTTTCAGCTCTCTTGGCTTCTCTCGTCTCTTTGCCTGCTGTGTATTTTAACTCCCGGGGCCGCCTTCTCTGCTCTCCAAGTAATTCAACGTTACCTCCCACTGCCGAGCTCCGCGGCGCGCCATTCTTTCCCCATGTTTCATGCATTTCCTGCTGCTTGGACGCTCTGTTGGAGCAGCGAACATATAGAATCGATGTTTATTTTGAGACTACATATGCCACGCGGGGAAGGCGGTGTCAGTTATTCTGTGCAGATGTATTCCCATTGAAGTTTTATAAATAATAGCAACGTTGGCAACTTTAATTGGAGGGGGGGGGGAATGCTCGTTTCACACGGTCTACAAGACTAAGACGAGTCGTTTGTGGGATGTAGCTCACTTTGGAGCAGGCAATGGAAATTTCATTAGTACCTCCGTGTCATGGATGTGTGGGGATTGCTCCATCCACTGCATTAAGTTGGTCTTCTCGTCCCTCAAACCTTCACTTTTATTCAGATGCTTCTGGGAATCCTTTTGTTTGTTATCACAGAATCATGGAATGGGTTGGGTTGGAAGGGACCCTAAAGTTCCTCCAATTCCAACCCCTCTGCCATGGGCAGGGACACCTCCCACTGGCCCAGGCTTCTCCAGACTCCATCCAGCCTGACCTTGAACACCTCCAGGGATGGAACAGCCACAACTTCTCTGGGCAACCTGGGCCAGGGCCTCTCCTCCCTCACTGGAAAGTATTTCTTCCTAAGATCTCAGCTCAATCTCCCCTCTTTCAGCTTCAAACCATTCTCCATTGTCCTGTCGTAGAATCATAGAATCATTAGATTGGAAAAGACCTCTTAGACCATCGAGTCCAACCATTCCTATCTGCCACTAAACCGTGTCCTTGAGTACCTCGTTTCTTAAAGAAACTCAACCGCCTCCCTGGGCAGCCTGTCCCTGCACTCCCTGATCAAGAGTCCTTCTCCAGCTTTCCTAGAGCCCCTTCAGCTACTGGAAGGAGCTCTAAGGTCTCCCTGCAGCCTGCTTTTCTCCAGGCTGGACAACTCCAACTCTCCCAGGCTGTCTCTCAAGCCCTCGCATCATAGTCATGGCTTCTGCTGGACTCGCTGTGATAGTTCCATCTCCTTCTAATGCTGGGGATTCCAGCGTTTCTACTCTTTCTTCATCTCCACATCATCCTGATCACATGGCAGAGCAGCCACAGCATGTCAGCATCCTTTGTCAGAGCTGTTTTCCTGTAAATCTCATAAAATTAGGATACTCGCAAGGTGGATCTACATTACAGAGCTGCTCTGGCTTAACTAAGTCAGTCTAACCATGAACAATGGATTCTTTTGATGGATAAACCAGTGCTCAGGCCATGGTTTTGTGGTTCTGGAAGGGAGTTCTTTTCAGCTTAAACCATGTTTTTTCCTGTAGACATGTCTGTGAGGTAGGAGGCCCACCTGGACCTCGCGTTCACGGCCTTTTGCTGGAGATATTTTCCTTCTGACAGTGTGAGGACTGTTGCCTACAGGTGCTCTTCCTCCTCTCAAGTGCAACATCTCTCCATCCAGCAAAACCCTTGCTGAAGTTTGTTTAAACCAAACAGCTGCCAGCAGCGACACCTTAAACTGCTGTGGCTGTTTCCAGAGTAAACATTGAAACTGCTCCTTTAATGATGTCAATCAAGCACAAAAATCCACACACCACCCCCCCCCCATTCCATTTGCATCTGTCGTGTCCTCTGGAGGGGACACTGGGGCTACAACCAAGAGCAGGAGATGCTCCTGGGCGAGAACACTGGCAGGGCAGATGATGGAGCTCCTGGTGGCTAGAAGAGCTCAGGATTCCCATAAAGAGGTATTCCAAAAACTGAGGACAGATTGAGAGAGTTGAGTTGTTCAGTCTGGAGAAGAGAAGGCTCGAGGGAGACCTCAGAACAGCTTCCAGTACTGAAGAGCTCCAGGAAAGTGGGATAAGGACTTTTTCCAAGGGCCTGAAGTGGGGGAAAAGGCTTTAAAATGGAAGGGATGAGATTTAGATTAGATATTAGGAAGAAATTCTTCATGATGAGGATGGTGAGACCCTTGCCCAGGTTGCCCAGAGAAGTGGTGGCTGCCCCATCCCTGGAGGTGTTCAAGACCAGATTGGATGACGTTTTGAGCAACCTGATCCAATGGGAGGTGTCCCTGCCCATGGCAGGAGGTTGGAACTCAATGGACTTTGATGTCCCTTCCAACCCATACCATCCTGTGATTCTATGATTCTACAAGGCCAGGCTAAGAGAGTTGGGGTTGTTCAGCCTGGAGAGGAGAAGGCTCCAGGGAGACCTTAGCACAACTTCCAGTAGTGAAAGAAGCTCCTGGAAAGATGGAGAGGGGCTCTTGGTCAGGGAGTGCAGGAACAGGACAAGGAGAGTGAGAAGACTGTAGAATAATAGGATCTTTTAGGTTGGAACGAACCTTGGAGATTGTCCAGTTCCAAAATGACCCAAAATGAGTGAGAAAAGCTGAGAAATCCCCTCTGCTGAGAGCAGAGACCCAACGGACGCTCTGAAGCAGAGGTGGTGTGGTGCCGGCTCTGGGAGCTTCTCGGCACAGCTGGCGTCTGGGGCAGGACAACCTCCCTAAAGTCCATTTCCACATCAGAGGAGAGCTCTGAGGAGCTGGAGATCCCTTGGGATACCCAGAAATTCATCCTCCCGCGCTTTTCTTACCCCGCCGGCATCCTCAACGTCTTGCAATGTCTATATTAGCGTTGAACCTGTTTATACCAAACACTCCAGAAGCCCCACGGAATCTGTCAGCTGGGAGACTTTGGTTAACTCCTGTCATGTTTAGTTTAGCATCTGACACCTCCTTCGAGACAAATACAGCTCTGGTTCACTGAACCCGATAACTCCTTTTTAGTACAGCGCCTGACTTCCATATGGAATAAATTACAGTACCTCTTGAAAAACGCCAGAGGCAGCTGCCAAATTATGCAAAATTTAAACCACTAATGAACAATGTGATGAAAGTTGAATGAAGGTGTATTTACACGATCGACAACACGCCGTCTCCGCCGAGCAGATGTCTGTGCAAGTATGCGGGGGGCTGTTTGTGCACCTACGAACACACGTGCTTCATGCATATTGAGATGCTGTCGGGGAGGTCGAGGTGGCTGAGGTGTAGCCGGTAGCGGTAAGTGCTGCCTCGGTTCAAGAGGCCAGGAGGTCCCCAGCATCTGGTTGCTTTTTTTCATATCTACTAAGTGGGTTGGGTGAAGGCAAATTGCAGAAGGAATAGCCATTAGAGGATTTTCAGGGAATTATAGAATCAACTGGTTGGAAAAGACCTCTGAGATCAATGAGTCCAGACATACCTGTCCACTACTAAATCACATCCCTGAGCACCTCATCTACCCAACTTTGAAATCCCTCCAGGGATGGGGACTCCACCACCTCCCTGTGCAGCCTCTGCCAGGGCCTGAGAACCCTTTTCATGAAGACATTTTTCCTGATGTCCAATCTGGACCTGCCCTGGGGCAACTTGAGGCCATTTCATCTTGTCCTAGTGCCTCACTCCAACCTCCTTCCAGGCAGTTGTAGACAGCAATGAGGTCTCCCCTCAGCCTCCCTTTCTCCAGGCTAAACAACCCAGGTCCCTCAGCCACCTCTCATACCCTTGTTCTCCAGCCCCTTCCCCAGCTCCATTCCCTTCTCTGGATGCTCTCCAGCCCCTCAATGTCCTTCTTGGATTGAGGGGCCCAAAACTGAACCCTGGATTTGAGGAGTGGGACACAATCCCCTCCCTGCTCACCCAGCACCCCCAGGTCCTTCTCATCCAGGCATTACCAGTAGGCGTGGTGGGATTGTGTTGATGATTGAACTTGGTGATCTTAGAGATCTTTTCCAACCTTAACGATTCTATGATTCTCTAATTAATATTATTTATTTTTAATCTGCTATAACACTCTGCAATTAAAGCCTTTGGAAACATCCAATCATTTGCTTCCAACGAGTGGCTAAATGGGTGTAAAGAGGGGTTTTGATTGCATTTGACAGCTAACGAAGCGCAGCCCGCAATATTTAACTTAATATTCTTCTGAGAGCAGAGATCGTAGGGACAGAAGAGAAGTGGACTTCTTGACTAATTATGAGTCGTTGATTCTGAACTGCACAAATTTTAGACTGATTCCCAATTAAGACATTACACTACATGTGTTAATTAGTCCCCCTCTCTATTTTAAATCAAGCCATAAATCTTCTTAATTAGGAGGTTAGCCATTGTAATTTGAACTGGCCTGAGTCTGAGGCACTCCTGGAAATCACACCTGGGGGCTGAACCAGGCATCATTTTAAATTGGTTGAGTTTTTACTTGGGTGATTATAAGGTCCCCAACAGGGCAGTAATTAAAGAGGGTGAACCTTCCAAATTAAGATATCAGGGGTGGTATGAGCGCTGCTGCCTTGGTTCTAAACTGTACTCCAGGGAAGCTTGAAGGATGCTGGTTGTATGATTTTTCTCAGCGAGGGCTCTCACGGATCACAACAGCTTAAGCAGGAGGATAAATCAGTTCCAGGAGCTGTCCCGCCACATCCCAGGGACTGGTTATCGCAGCTTATTGATGGCAATTCTCAAACGTCGCATTCGTTAAAGAGTGTGGAGCGAGGTAACCGGCTTGCCTGACTCAGACAACATCCTTGTGAATTTCATAGAGTCAGGGGATGGTTTGGTAGGAAGGAACCTTAAATCCATCCAGTTCCAACCCTCTTCCATGGGCAGGGACACCTCTCACTGGATCAGGCTGCTCCAAGCCCCATCCAACCTGGCCTTGAACACCTCCAGGGATGGGGCAGCCACAGCTTTTCTGGACAACCTGGGCCAGGGACTCCCCACCCTCATCATGAAGAATTTCTTCCTAAGGTCTAATACCAATCTTTCCACTCCCAAGTTAAAGCCATTTCCCCTCATCCTATCACTCCAGGCCCTTGGAAAAAGTCCCTCCCCAGCTTTCCTGGAGCCACTCGAGGTACTGGAAGCTGCTCTAAGGTCTCCCTGAAGCCTTCTCTTCTCCAGGCTGAACAACCCCAACTCTCTCAGCCTGTCCTTGTATGGGAGGTGCTCCAACCTTCACATCATCTTTGTGGCCTCCTCTGGACCTGTTCCAGCAGTTCCACATCCTTCTTATGCTGGAGATTCCAGAACTGGACACAGGACAAGAGAGGAATAGAGGGGCAGAATCCCTTCTCTCACCCTGCTGGCCGCGCTGCTCTCGATGCAGCCCAGGACACAGTTGGTTTCTGGGCTGTGAGCGCACGTTGCTGGCTCATGTCGAGCTTCTCATCTCCCAGCACCCCAAGCCCTCCTCCTCAGGGCTGCTCTCAATCACATCATTCCCCAGCCTAGACTGCCAAACACAGATTCCCCCAACCCATGTGTAGGACCTTGCACTTCTGCAGGAGTCTTTTAGGTTGGATCGTGCTGTGAGTAAAATGAAGTAGTTAAATATTGGAGAACAGAAGCTTGGCTTTCACAGCACAAGTTGATAGGATCAACTCTGTCTCGATAGCTTATTAGTGACGAGCTGCAATATTCGAGGAGTTAAGGCTCCGGATCTTGTTTTCCTTCCCCACTTCCCCCAAACCTTCTCAAGATGAAGACAGCTTTCAGCAAGCATTGCTAGCAAAGGGCGAAGAGTCGGAATGTTCAGCCACACAGGCAACGTACAGCAGGGTAACAGGTTCCCACACATCAGCTGCTCCGTTCGAATTCATCAGGTGCATGTTTGTAGCCTACAGGAAACGTGGAGTAGACGGTGGGGGGGTTGAGGTAATCTGTTCTCCTGCATTGGCTGCTGACGGGGGCTGCACCGCGAGATGAGCCTGCAAAATCCGTTGAGCGCATGCCAGAGTGGGCTAGCGGCATGTCCTGATGTGGAGAGGGTTGCTTAGGTGGGTTTTGATGGACACTTTGTGAATGGTAAATGTTGGATTAGAATCGTGGAATGGGTTGGGTTGGAAGGGACCCCAAAGCCCATCCAGTTCCACCCCCTGCCATGGGCAGGGACACCTCCCACTGGATCAGGCTGCTCCAAGCCCCATCCAACCTGGCCTCGAACACCTCCAGGGATGGGGCAGCCACCAATTCTTTGGGCAACTTGGGTCAGGGTGTCACCACCCTCCCAGTTAAAAATTTCTTCCTAATATCTAATCTAAATCTTCCCCCATCCAATTTAAAGACATTCCCCCTCATCCTATCACTCCAGGCCCTTGGAAAAAATCCTCAGCTTTCCTGGAGCCCCTTCAGGTACTGGAAGCTGCTCTAAGGTCTCCCTGGAGTCTTCTCCAGGCTGAACAAGCCCAACTCTCTCAGCCTGGCCACCTAGCAGGGGTACTCTAGCCTTCACATCATCTCTGTGGCCTCCTCTTGAACCATTCCAACAGTTTCATCTCCTTCTTATGCTTCAGATTCCAGAACTGGACACAAGGATCAGGTCAGGTCTCATGAGAGCAGAGTAGAGGGGCAGAATCCCCTCTCTCACCCTCCTGGCCATGCTTTTTAAACCCCCAGTGATGGTAACCACAGAGATGCTCAGCAGTTACTGTAATCTGATTGTATCTTCCTTGACCAAAGGAGAACTCCTCTGTTATCACCCCAGTGGAAAGGCAATGACTACTAGACCTTTGCCCATGTTTGATGACAGGACACTGTGAGACAATAGAATCCTCAAGATCAGGATGGACAGGAGTGATGCACGTTGGGACTACAGCCATAGATGATCACAGAATCATAGAATGTTGAGGCTGGAAAAGACCTTTGAGATCATTGAGTCCAACCGTACCTGTCCACCACTAAACCACATCTCCGAGCACCTCATCTACCTGACCTTTAAATCCCACCAGGGACTGGGACTCAACCACCTCCCTGGGCAGCCTCTGCCAGGGCCTGAGGACACTTTCCATGAAGATTTTTTTTCCTGATGTCCAATCTGAACCTGCCCTGGAGCAACTTGAGGCCATTTCCTCTTCTCCTATTTCTTGTAACTTGTGAGAAGAGACCAACCCCCACCTCACTCCAACCTTGTTTCAGTCAGTTGTAGACAGTGAGAAGGTCTCCCCTCAGCCTCCTCCAGGCTAAACAATGCCAGGTCTCTCAGCTCCTCCTCATCAAATTGTTCTCCAGCCCCTTCCCCAGCTCCGATCTCTTCTCTGGACACGCTCCACCCCTCAATGTCCTCCTTGGAGTGAGAGGCCCAACACTGCACCTGGGATTTGAGGTGTGGCCTCACCAGTGCTGAGGACAGGAGAACAATCCTCTCCCTGCTCGTGCTGGCCACGCTGTTTCTGATCCAAGCCAGGATGATTTTGGTCACCTGGGCCACCTGGGATTTGAGGTGTGGCCTCACCAGTGCTGAGGACAGGAGAACAATCCTCTCCCTGCTCGTGCTGGCCACGCTGTTTCTGATCCAAGCCAGGATGATTTTGGTCACCTGGGCCACTGCTGGCTCCTGTTCAGCCACTGTTGACCAGCATGCCCTGGTGCAGGTGACATCTACGTGCCACCAGGTCTCCTTGCGTGCCATTCACTCCAACGTGAGATGGTTTGAAAAGGGGGAAGCACGTGTGAATTGATCCTGTTTTCATTTAGAAACGAGCACTTAGGTTGGTGTGGACTGCGTAACCCCAGCAGACAAAAAGCACAGCGTGCAGGACTCTTTTGTGAGTGAACTTGTTGGTGACCTATTAAGAAGGAACTTGGATGAGTTATGGAGAGGGAGACCAATGGGTCTGGATGAACACCAGTGTCCTTTTTGATGCATAATGCCTTTCCTTTCTAGAACATCGCTCCTGAGGTCTCATCCCCGGATGATTCTCCCAGTCCAAAGCCTTGTGTGCCTCGCTGCCTTTGGCCTGGCCCTCCCCTTGGCCATCAGTCTCTTCCCACAGATGTCCGAGGTCAGTACCTGTCTGGTCACTACGGTGGGATGTCTCAAAGGGGCTTATTTTGCCTTCCTGGATAATAGTCTTGTTCCTCCGGGGCCTCCTCCATTTATAGATGAAGTTGGTTGATATCCTCTTCACCTGAACGATCATGGATTCAGTGGTGATGGTTGTGTTTGTCCCACCTCTTAGTTTATGCCAGTGTAGCACAGATAAATGTCAAGCAGCTTTTCTGTGCCTCCAACCAATGTTTAGATCATGTGGAGGGATCTACATTCCAAGTGAACAGTGGAAGAAATGAACAGAGGAATATTTGTTCCATCCAGCAAACCCACCTTTTATAGCTAAGGGATGGTCTTCTGTGATCCTCCTGGTCTATTCCACGTCACTCCCACGTGGAGAACATTTACATGGTATAAAACCATAGAATCAGAGATTCATGGAAGTCTTGGAAAAGATCTCTAAACTCATCCTGTCCAACCACCAGGCCAACCCCACTGTGCCTACTAAATCGTGTCTACATATGCCACATCTACGTGTTTTTTTAACACCTCCAGGTATGGGGGAATCCCTCAGCCATCTCTCACAACCCTTGCTCTCCAGCCCCTTCTCCAGCTTTATTCCCTTCTCTGGACGTGCTCTAGCCCCTCAATTGTCCTTCTTGGAGTGAGAGGCCCAAAACCGAGCCCAGGATTCAAGGTGCATCCTCTCCAGAACTGAGTCCGGGAGCTCAATCCCTTCTCTGCCCCTGCTGACCACCCTGTTTCTGATCCAGGCCAGGTCAGATCACAGATCAAGGGAAGCTGTTGTTTTTAATTGATGATTTCTGCTCTGAGGCTCCATCTGTGTTCATCCTGACTTGTCTGGGGATGCGAACTTAGTGAGGGCTGAGCTGCACCAGGGAGAACTTGGTTCTGCTCATGCTCTACCATGATAGCGATGCTTCCTTGGTACTAACAGTGTGAAAAACAGTCTGCATCCATTAAGCAGAGAACCTAGGAAGTATTTTTGATGGGGATGTACTTTCCCAGACATTTTTGAAGGTTTCTGCCTTTTCATCTTCCAGCCTGGCTCTGGAAAGACAGAACCTGGGGGGAAGAGAGGAGAACTGGCCAGAGAATCACGCAGAATGGCTACTGACATCACTCATATTTATGTTAATCAAACAAATTTAATGTCTTTAAGTGGGAAGGGGGGAGATTTAGATGAGACATTAGAAAGAAATTCTTCACCATGAGGGTGGCGAGGCCCTAGCACACGTTGCCCAGGGAAGTTGTGGCTGTCCCATCCCTGGAGATGTTCAAGGCCAGGCTGGATGGAGCTTGGAGCAGGCTGATCCAGTAGGAGGTGTCCCTGCCCATGGCAGGGGGGTTGGAACTGGATGGGCTTTAAGGTCCCTTCCAACCCGAACCATTCTATGGTTCCATCATTCACGACCTCCAGCCGTGGAATCTTGTTGTACACTTTGCTGCTAGACTGGAAAAACACGTTACACATTTTCTGTTGTCCTTCTCACTGTTTACAGGCTGAGATAAAACTATCCCTTAATCTTCTCTTTAAGAAATTGACTGTATCTCAATCTTGGAGTCTCTTCCTAAAAGACGTGTTTTCTGAAGCTTTAATGATTCATATGGCTCTTCCTTAAACTTTTTCTAATTAGTCAACATCCTTTTTGGATTCCTTCCATAAGAACCAGACACAGTATTCCAGTAAGAAGTTGCACAAGTACCAGTTGCAGGAGCAATGTGATTTGCCTGCTTCTCCTTGGATTCGTGCATCCACAGAGCGTGTTAGTCATTTTGGCACAAGCTCAACCTTAGCTCCCCGTCCATCAGCTTTTTGCTGTGATCCTGAATTCTGCTCAGAGGTTTTGGTTATGAAAGACTGGGGAGTATTCCCAGGTCTTGCACCTGTTCAAGGTACGTGCCTAGGGTCTGTTTGAGTTGAAAGGGACCTCAAAGAAAATGTGTAATGTGGTTGTCCAGTCTAGCAGCAAAGTGTACAACAAGATTCCATGGCTGGAGGTCATGAATGATGGAATCATAGAATGGGTTGGGTTGGAAGGGACCTCAAAACCCATCCAGTTCCAACCCCTGCCATGGACAGGGACACCTTGCAATGGATCAGGTTGCTCCAAGCCCCATCCAACCTGGCCTTGAACACCTCCAGGAATGGAGCAGCCAAAACTTCCCTGGGCAACCTTGGCCAGGGCTTCCTTACCCTCACGATGAAGAACTTCTTCCTAATGTCCAATCTAAATCTTCCCCTTCCAGTTTAAAGCCATTCCCCCTCATCCTATCACTCCATGTCCTTGTAAAAAATCTCTCCCCAGCTTTCCTGGAGCCCCTTCAGGCTGTGGAATACGCTCTAAAATCTCCCTGGAGCCTTCTCTCCTCAGCCTTCAGCCTGTCTGCACAGCAGAGGTGCTCCAGCCCTTGCATCATCTTCATGGCCTCCTATGGACCCGTTCCAGCAGTTCCATGTCCTTCTCATGTTGGAGATTCCATAACTGGAGACAGGACTCCAGGTGGGGTCTCACAAGCATGGAGTAGAGGGGGAGAATCCCCTCCCTTGACCTGCTGGCCGCAGTTCCTGGTGAAAGGTGGCTGGGATGCAGAGCATACCTCATGCTGAGGGCCTTGCCCACCAAAAAGTAGCTATGGCCTTTCCTGGCAGGTCTCCTTTCAAGATAATCAGGAAACACAGGAGGTCCCACCAAGCTCCTTTATCCCAAAGGTGACATTGACACCGTTCTCCATGGTGCCCAGTGCCATAGGTGGCAGTTTTGTGGTTGACCACGGTATGACACACATTGACTTCATTTCCAGAGACCCAGAGGTCTCTGTATCAGTGACCTGAGCTCTTAATTCCTTACCACTTTCCCAGACTTTGCGTCATTTCAAGCCCTAAGCAGCAACAATTGTTTATTGGCTCCATTCTCACTGACGAGCGAGAGCGTTGGGCAAAACAAACCGTTCTTTCAACACAGACAGGAAACACAGGCTACAATTAATGTTGAAATTCTGCATTTTGGACATTTCCGGTATTTCCTGCAGGCAACACTTAGCATGGGCTTCTCTGGAATGGTAAATGTCTGCTGACCTGGTCATTGGAGGAGATTCTGCTCCTCTGCTCTGCTCTGGTGAGGCCCCATCTGGAGTCCCGTGTCCAGTTCTGGAATCTTCAGCACAGGAAGGACATGGAGCTGTTGGAGTGAGTCCAGAGGAGGCAACAAAGATGATCCAAGGGCTGGAGAACGTCCCATAGGAGAACAGGCTGAGAGAGTTGGGGTCGCTCACCCTGGAGAAGAGAAAGCTCCGGGGAGACCTTAGAGCAACTTCTAGTACCTGAAGGGTCTCCAGGGAAGCTGGGAGGGACTCTTGATCAGGGACAGCAGGGATGAGACGAGGGGGAACAGTTTTAAGCTGAAATAGGGAAGATTGAGATGAGATCTTAGGAGGAAATGCTGTGAGGGTGGGGAGGCCCTGGCCCAGGTTGCCCAGAGAAGTGGTGGCTGCCCCATCCCTGGAGATGTTCAAGGTCAGGTAAGATGGGGCTTTGAGCAACCTGATCCAGAGGGAGGTGTCCCTGCCCACGGCAGGGGGGTTGGAACTGGATGCGATTTGAGGTCCTTTCCAACCCCAAACATTCTGTGATTCCGTGATACTGAGTTCAGTGGCAATTAACGTTTTGGTACCAGAGTCTGAAGCTTTCTGAGTTAAACACTTCAGGCTCTACAAAAATAATTATTCATTGTCATAGTTTATCTAGAAATGAAGCTCACGAGGTCTTTTTGCCTTTTGCATTTTAGCTTTATGGGTGACAGATAATTTAGAATGTAACAGATCTGATATCACCGCATGAGAAATTGAGTTGATGCTTAGAGATGAATGAATTCTAGCCTGTAAGGAAAATTAAGTTCTGGCTTCCTTCAAAGGGTGTTCAAATTGCAGGCATCAGGCAATCCTGAAACCATGCAGCATCCCTTGAAAATGACCTTCTCAAAGCAGATGAAATGTTATCTGCAGTGTAAACATGAATCAGTGCTGATTAGTAGATCAAACAGAATGACGTGCTCTCGGCCCACGCTCCGTGTCAATGAAAAGAAACCACTACAGCTGGTGGTAAAACTCATTAGGCACTGGGATCCTGGCTCTTCTCAACTGGTGTTACCTCCAGCCACACAGCTGGACCACACATCTGTTGACACCAAGGAATCGGATTCTCCCTAACAGCCTGGTCTGACCTCATTGCTCTCTCCAACTATCTGAGAGGAGGCTGTGGAGAGGAGGGAGCTGGGCTCTTCTCCCAAGTGACGGGGGACAGGACGAGAGGGAATGGCCTCAAGCTCCACCAGGGGAGGTTCAGGCTGGACATCAGAAAAAAATTTTTTCATGGAAAAGGTCAGTGGGCACTGGCAGAGGCTGCCCAGGAAGGAGGTTGAGTCACCTTCCCTGGAGGGGTTCAGAAGAAGGGTGGATGAGGTGCTGAGAGGCATGGTTTAATGTTTGATAGGAATGCTTGGACTCGATGATCCTGCGGGTCTTTTCCAACCTAGTGATTCTGTGATCAGTCTTCCAGTTCTGTTCGTTCATTATCGATGTGTGTGAGTCTGTGTGTAAAGGGCGTTCCTCTCGTTCTGCAGAATCTCCTTGGTAGTGACTATGAGCAGAGCACAGAACAGGTCCAGAGGAGGCCACAGAGAAGATACGAGGGCTGGAGCACCTCTGCGAGGAGACCAGGCTGAGAGAGTTAGGGTTGTTCAGCCTGAAGAAGGGAAGGCTCTGGGGAGACCTTAGAGTAGCCTCCAGTACCTGAAGAGGCTCCAGGAAAGCTAATCTTTCTTCCTAACATCTAATTTAAATTCTTCAAAATGAGGGTGGGGAGGCCCTGGCCTAGGTTGTCCAGAGAAGCTGTGGCTGCCCCATCCCTGGAGGTGTCCAAGGCCAGTTTGGATGGGGCTTGGAGCAACCTGATCCAGTAGGAGGTGCCCCTGCCAATGGATGATCTTTGAGGTCCCTTCCAACCCCAACCATTCTATGCTTCTGTGATAACACGACCAAGATGATGCTGTTGTAATGAGCGCTACCCAGGGAGTAAATCATTAACAACAAGATGTAAGAGGCATGTTCTGTTCCAAAAATATGAATATGGTCTGAGCAGCAACCCTTTCAGGAATTTAAATGAGCCAAATTCTGCTCTTAATCACATGTTAACGGTCCTTTACCTTTCGTTAGAGAGCAAACACAGAAGGTGATGTGTTATTAAGTGCTTGTTTTAGCCTGGGAGCTTGACCAGCCACCTCTGATCTGCTCTTCTAACAGGTCTCAAACTTACAATTAGTCCTCAAGCGGAATTGGAGCCTTGCAGCAAGTTTAATAAATATCTTCGATAAATACAGCCACTTCATCACATTGGCTGTAGCTGCTTCAGAGCCAGAGCTGCTTTAAATAACCTCAGAGAAATCAGGATTCAGCTCTGGTTTCATTAGAAACACCAGTGTCAGATAAATGAAAATCCTGGACCTGAACAACCTTCATGTGCTGGGAAGGCTTGTGCATCCAGAACTTTTCTTGGGTGGTTATTTAGTCTAGCCAAGACCTTACAGCTTCCTTGAATTTCTACAGATGGTATCATAGAATGGGTTGGGTTGGAAGGGACCTTAAAGTCCATCCAGTTCCAACCCCTCTCCCATGGGCAGGGACACCTCCCACTGGATCAGGCTGCTCCAAGCCCCATGCAGCCTGATCTTGAACACCTCCAGGGATGAGGCAGTCATGACTTCTTCTTCATCTCCATCTTCCCTGTTTCAGCTTAAAACCATTCCCTCTCATCCTATGCCTGCACTCCCTGATCAAGAACCCCTCCTCAGCTTTCCTGGAGCCCCTTTCAGTACTGAAAGCTGCTCTAAGGTCTCCCCAGAGCCTTCTGTTCTCCATGCTCAACAACCCCAACTCTCTCAGCCTGTCCTCCTACGGGAGGTGCTCCAGCCCTTGGATCATCTTTGTTGCCACCTCTGGACTCGCTCCAACAGCTCCATGTCCTTCCTGTGCCGAGGACTCCAGAACTCAACTCAGAACTCCACGGGAGGTCTCTCCAGGGCAGAGTAGAGGGAGAGAATCTCCTCCCTCGCCCTGCTGGTCCCACTTCTTCTGATGCAGTGCAGGATAGAGTTGGCCTTCTGGGCTGTGAGCTCAGCCATAATCCACATGCCGTCACCACAGGTCGAGTTTAAAGGGTCTTACTGGGCGCTTCGCTATCTGCGACACTGCTCCAGGGTGACATCTTGCTTCTAGACGTTACAGTTTTGAAGATCACCTTATAAAAATAAAACCCTTTGTGTCAGCCGCAAAGTCACGGATCCTTGCCACTCGGCACATTTAAGATGCTAGTCTTCATCCCAATACAGTGTTAACTCCGATACCTCCATGCATCAATATGCATTAAGTAATTCACTGCTGTTAAGTTGAGGAGAAACCATCTAGTTAATGCATTTAGTCCACAACCTCCAACTGCCTCCCATGCCCCCCGGGGAATCTCTTTTCTAGCTGCCTATCCTGCAGCATCCCCACTGACAACTCCTACTCAGCTATGCACTGCCAATAGAAACAGCTGTGACAGTTCCAAACCGAAAATGGGACTCGTGCAAATGAAATTCAGTGTAGCAGCAAAAGAAATAACCAGGGGGTTGCTCCACTCATTTTTTCACCCTTTGGTCCCTGCTCGTCCAGATCACAGGGACGTGGTGTGAGCGTTGGGGTAGTCATAGAATCACAGAATGGGTTGAGTTGGAAGGGATGCTGAAGACAATCTAGTTCCAAGCCTTCTGACGTGGGCAGGGACACCTCGCACTGGACCAAGCTGCTCAAAGCTCCATCCAACCTGGCCTTGGACACCTGCAGGGATGGGGCAGCCACAGCTTCTCTGGGCAACCAGGGCCGGGGCCTCCCCACCCTCATTGTGAAGAATTTTTTCCCAATGTCCAATCTTAATATTCCCTCTTCCAATTTAAAGCCATTCCCCCTTGTCCGGTCACTCCAGGCTCTTGAAAAAAGCCCCTCCCCAGCTTTCCTGGAGCCTCTTCAGGTACTGGAGGCTACTCTAAGTTCTCCCCGGCACCTTCTCTTCTCCAGGCTGAACAACCCCAACTCTCTCAGCCTGGCCACATAGCAAAGGTTCTCCAGCCCTTAGATCATCTCCATGGCCTCTTCTGGACCCGTTCCAGCGATTTCTTCTCATTCTTATGTTGAGGATTCCAGAACTGGACACAGGACACCAGGTGAGGTCTCACCAGAGCAGAGCAGAGGAGGAGAATCCCCTCCCTCGCTTCTGCTGCAGGCCAAGACCTGGTTGGCCTTCAGGGCTGTGAGCTCAGCCATAATCCACAGGCCATCACCATGGGTTGGGTTTAAAGGGTCTTGGGTGCCGGTTAAGACAAAACAAGCCATCTTCTGGAATGAAGCTGGTTGCAGCTGAAAGCCTTTCCTTAAAAATAATCTTCCTTTTGGATCTCCAGGACAAGGGGAATAAACAGCCTAAAATCCAAGGCTGAGCTATTGTTTTCCAATCTGTTTTAGCCTTCATCTTGTTGGCAGCCTGCTTTAGAAAAGCAAAAGGTTAATGAGCCAATGTGCAGTGGGATTATTGCAGTAAAGATGACAGTGAACCAGTAATTACTAATTAGATGCAGTTTAACAGGAGGAACAAGTGAAATCTCCTCTTCACCAACTGTCAATAATTAGCAGATTTGGTGAGGTTGAAATGTGTCCACAGTTAAAAGGCTGATTTTTTAATGAAATGGCACTTGACAAAAGAGCTGTATGGAGGTCACAGCCATCGCCCTCGAGACGCTTCCCTATACCATACTTAGGAGGGAAATCAGATGCAAGACAGCAGGGGGTCCCCATGAAACCATTTCTCCCTTGGGATTACATCGCATGGGGGGAAGGGAGCTGGAGGGATTCTCTGCAGTAATTTTGTCCAACTTGGATGAGAAGCAAAGGGAAGGATTTGCCAGCTGCCGTGGGGAATAATGTTCGAGGAGTGAGAAGTTCTGTGGTATTTCTTTGCTTCTGAGGAACCGTTTCTTGAGAGTCTGGTAACCTGAGCATGCTGGCCAAGGTCTACCCTTGGGTTGGAGGGAACTCGTCTTAGGAAAGATGTGGCACAAGGTCTTGAAGGATGGGTGGAAGCCTGGAAGATCAGTCCCCCAAAGACTGAAGAAGATTCAAGCTCTGAGGCTTTGGTTTCATAGTGACACAGCTCCATTGTTGACTTCTGAAGCACTAATTGGTTCATCTGAGATTCCTCTCCTATGTACTCATCCAGTTTTTCTTCAGAGAATGATAGAAAGGTTTGGGATGGAAGAGACCTCAAAGCCCATCCAGTTCCATCCCCTGCCATGGGCAGGGACACCTCCCACTGGATCAGGCTGCTCCAAGCCTCATCCAACCTGGCCTTGAACACCTCCAGGGGTAGAGCAGGCACCACTTCTCTGGGCAACCTGGGCAATCTGGGCCTCATCATCCTCACCACGAAGAATTTCTTCCTAATATCTAATCTAAATCTCCCCCCTTCCATTTTAAAGCCATTTCCCCTTGTCCCAACACTCCAGGCCCTTGGAAAAAATCCTTCCCCAGCATTTCTGGAGCCCCTTCAGTACTGGAAGCTGCTCTAAGTTCTCCCTGGAGCCTTCTTTTCTCCAGGCTGAACATCTCAAACTCTCTCAGCCTGTCCTTGTATGGGAGGCGCTCCAGCCTTCCTCTTCATGGCCTTCCCTCGACTTGCTCCAACAGATCCAGTGGAAGATGTCCCTACCCATGGCTTTAAGGTCCCTTCCAACCCAACCCATTCTATGATTCGAAGTTGTGGTGCCAAAATTTTAGTTTGGGACCACTCTAGATTAATTTGTTTTGACTTGTAGGGTTTATTTGAGCTGATTTTTGACATCCGAACTCCATGGCCTTGATCTTGTCTTATGGGAGAGTCCTGTTTCCAGCACCATGACAGGACCATGGCTCAGCTGAGCAGTGGAAAGCACAGATCTTGTTTGAGCCTTTGCTTGAAGTGTCTGAGACTGTTGCCCATGAAGCAGAGGGCACGTCTGTCCTGATGTGCTTCTGATAGATCCTGTCAGCCTGTGCGTGGACCTCATTTGGAGAAGGAAGTCATTGTCACCAGCTCTTTCTGTGACAGATCCTTTACCAGGTAGTGCAGGGACAGGACAAGGTTGAATGGTTTTAAGCTGAAAGGTGGGAGATTGAGATGAGATCTCAGGAAGAAATGTTTCCCTGTGAGGATGGGGAGGCCCTGGCCCAGGTTGCCCAGGGAAGCTGGGGCTGCCCCATCCCTGGAGGGGTTCAAGGCCAGGTTGGACGGGGCTTGGAGCAACATGATCCAGTGGGAGGTGTCCCTGCCCATGAGAGGGGGGTACAACTGGATGGGCTTTGAGGTCGCTTCCAATCCAAAACATTTCACGATTCTGTGATCCTTCCTTGCTCCACATAAAATCACAACCCTGGAAATGATTCTTCATGAAGTCACCAGAGCAACTCAAAGCACCATGGGACCAGCCCTTAGTACTCCATTCTGCTGTCTCAGGAGCTCATGCAGAGAGATGAGAACTATCTGCTGCACAACAGGATCCTCACCTGTACATCTCCAGAAGGTGATGGTGCAGTAACTTCAATTGGCCAAACAAGGAGATCTGACCTGAGGCTGCACACTAAGCAGCAAACTTGAACCTGCCTCTGGTCTGAACAGCTGATCTTTTGGCACCTTGTCCACCCATCCCTTAAACCCCTCCAGGGAAGGGGACTCGACCCCCTCCCTGGGCAGCCTCTGACAGGGACCAATCACCCTTTCCGTGAAGTATTTTTTCCTAATGTCCAGCCTGAGCCTCCCCTGGTGGAGCTTGAGGCCATTCCCTCTCGTCCTGTCCCCTGTCCCTTGGGAGAAGAGCCCAGCTCCCTCCTCTCCACAACCTCCTCTCAGGGAGTTGCAGAGAGCAATGAGGTCTCCCCTCAGCCTCCTCTTCTCCAGGCTGAACACCCCCAGCTCTCTCAGTCGCTCCTTTTGTTCTCCAGCCCCTTCACCAGCCTCGTTGCTCTTCTCTGGACTCGCTCCAGAACCTCAACATCCTTCTTGTGGTGAGGGGCCCAGAACTGAACACAAGATTCAAGGAGTTTTGATCTCCTTTGGTTTGAAATAGAAGTGCTTTTACCATTTGCTTCTCTGACATCTCCCTCCCATCCCAGTTCTCACCACCCCTCTCTGGTTGAGAGTATCAACCAGAAGAAATGACAAGATGTTCCTGTCGTAGCCCCCCCCCCCCTCCATTTCTCAGCCCCTGGCTCAGGTTTTCCTCCAGCTGCACCAGCTGTCGGGGCAGGGTTTGCAGACCTGGCATGCGTTTCCCGAGGAGCCAGACTTCACACGCCGCTTCTGCCTTGGCCCTACCCTTTGGCTTTCCCTTTACACCTCCCTTGCTCTCCCGCCTCGGCAGCCTGGCGTCTGCAGAACACCTTTCCTGTCAACGCAACCAAGGAAAAAAGGCAATAAATATCACAGGAGCTTCTTTCCTGCGCTGCAGGGAACATCTTCTCAGCATCTTCTAGTTCCTTTCTAATTGCCTTGGTCGGTGATTGAGTCACCTTCCTTGGAGGTGTTTAAGGGACAGGTAGATGAGCTGCTGAGGACATGGTTTAGTATTTGATAGGAATGGTTCGACTCAATGATCCGATGGGTCTTTTCCAACCTGGTGATTCTATGATTCCCTGATAAAGCTGCTACTCAGGACCTTCTAGCTTGGAGGTGAGTTAATGGAGGTGCCACATTTAGGTGACCTGAGATGGATTTATGCTGGAGCTTAGCCCTGGAGAGATTCACCAGGAGCTGCAAGGGTCATAGACTCATAGAATTGTTTGAGTCGGAAGGGACCTCAAAGCCCATCCAGTTCCAACCCCCTGCCATGGGCAAGGACACCTCCCGCTAGACCAGGATGATCCAAGCCCCCTCCAGCCTGGCCTTGAACACCTTAAAGGTGAGAGGCTGCTCCACGAGGTCCTGTCTAGGCTGATTGCAGGAGAGGAGTTTTCCCATCCACACATTAGCAGCAGCTGTGAAATGAGTTGTTCAGCCTGGAGAAGAAAAGGCTCCACAGAGACCTTAGAGCAGCTTCCAGTACCTGAAGGGAGTCTACAAGAAAGCTGGAAAGGGACTTTTTACAAGGGCCTGGAGTGATAGGCTGGGGCAGGGGGGTGGCTTTAAATTGGTAGGGGGAAGATGTAGACTAGACATAAAGATGAGTTTCTTCACCATGAGAGTGGGGAGACCGTGGCCCAGGTCACCTACGGAAGCTGTGTCTGCTCCATCCCTGGAGATGTTCAAGGCCAAGTTGGATGGGGCTTGGAGCAGCCTGATCCAGAGGGAGGTGTCCCTGCCCATAGCAGAGCGTGGAACTGGATGGGCTTTGAGGTCCCTTCCAACTCAAACCATTCTGTGATTCTATGCAGGAAAAGGAAGGATCTGATCTTTGGGGCCATCAGCTCCACCGTCTCTTCACAAGCCCCAAGGAAACACTGGGGTGGTTAGATTTACAACTCGGCTTGTTTGCATCTCACGGTGTAATTATTGGGCTCAATGACATCTCTCATTTGGGGAAGGTCACGACTGAGCAGTGCTCTGATTGATTTGGAGCCTGTGTCTTTGTTCTCACCTTCCCTGTCCGAGAGGCTTTGATTTGTGACCAGGCTGGTTTTTTGAACTCTGCTCCCTTTGTTTCACAACCAGCGTTTGAGGGAGTCAAAGATATTGAAAACTTTAGAGGATCCAGCCCTAAAATCCTAACCTGGACCAATGGAGCTTGTTCTTGCTGATTTCGACAGTGTGAAGCCAACTGTTTTTTGTGGTCATTGGAGGTGGGTGTGGGAGAAAGGACCTCTTTGTGCTGCTCTGGGGGCTTCAGCGGCTTCATCAGACAAGGATCTGGTTTCATGTTTATATCTCCGTCCCTGGGATACAGGTTCAAGTATGTAAACTATCCACCCTGCCAGCACAGGCTCCTGCAGGTGTGTGGGTGCTGGTGGGCATAAAAAAACATTCCTGACACCAGCTCTTTTGAGGAATCTTCACCTCCTGATGGCTATAAGCCATTAGGAGTCAAAAGAAAGAGCTGACATCCGGATAAACAGCTAAACATTAACCCTTAAAGTGGCTCAAAATACATACTTAAAAGGCACTTTGTGGAAAGAAACCGTTTTTTTCCCCAGATCTGTTAATTGCTGTCTTTCTTCGGGACACCTTTCAGCAGCACCTACTGTAAACAGAGCGGCCCTTCCTGAAGCACTTCCCCCAGGGATTCCTGCCCTACTCCTCCAGAGATTCCTGCCCTTCTTTCCTGGGAGCCTGTGGACTTGGTCATTCTCATCTCCTCCTGCCCTGTGCTGTCCTCCTGACAGTCTTTGGTTTTGCTTCTTTCTTCTTGGCTTGAGAGGCAAGACCTTTCCTCTCTTTCTGCCAGCCCACCCTGGAGGCAGTCCTCTTTCTTGATCACCAACACACTTTATTTCATAGAATAATGGAATGGGTTGAGTTGGGTTGGGTTGGGTTGGGTTGGAAGGGATCTTAAAGTCCATCCAGTTCCAACCCCTCTCCCATGAACAGGGACACCTCCCACTGGATCAGACTACTCAAAGCCCCATCCAACCTGGCCTTGAACACCTCCAGGGATGAGGCAGCCACAACTTCCTGGGACAACCTGTTCCAGGGCCTCCCCTCTCTCATCATGAAGAATTTCTTCCTTATGTCCAGTCTAAATCTGCCCCTCTCCAATTTATACACATTTCCCCTAGTCCTGTCAGTCCAAGTCTTTGTAAACAGTCCCTCCTCAGATTTCTTGTAGCACCTTTCAGGTACTGGAAGGTCACTATAAGATCTCCTCAGAGCCTTCTCTTCTCCAGGCTGAACAACCCCAACTCTCTCAGCCTGTCCTTGTATGGGAGGTTCTCCAGCCCTCAGATCATCTTTGTAGCCCCTTCTGGACCCGTTCCAACAGCTCCGTTTCCTTCTTGTGTTGAGGATTCCAGAACTGAACACAATATTGCAGATGAGGTCTCTAGTTGGAGACTGGGATCCTGAGAAATGTACTTAGCTCCTTTAAAGCAACAAGGACATCCTTAAATCCTGCAAAATTCATCATGCTCTTCCTCCTATACAGCTCGAGAATTGCAGGGCTTGATGTTCTAACCAAACAGCAACAAATTCTCCCTTCCTCGATGGAACTGCTGGAGAGATTCTTACCAGTACGGACTCAGGTGTTTGTTTTCATCAGGGAGGAAGGCTGCCACCTTTGTCATATCCACATTCAAAGTCAGAATCATCTTCTTCCAAAACAGAAGAGATGTCTCTAGCTCTTTTTCTGAATGCCTTTCATTCCAGCAAGGAGCAGCGACCCTAAACTCTGTAATTTTGGGGGTTCTTGAGTTCTTATTTCCATGTCCTGCTGATTCTTCCATCCATCAGTTGGCTTGAATGTTCCCCACAGAGTCTACATCGTGTAATTTGAGGCTCCTCCCTTGAGGCTGGGAAGAAGTTCCTTTTCCCCTACATGCTATAGACTGAATGCCTTGCACGAACAGCTTTGGGGCAAAGTCCTCTCCTTAAGAAAGCTTCTTACATCATGAGGCTGGGTGACCTGAGATCAAAACACACTTGCTTCTTCTGTGGTACCAGCCTAAGAAATACGCCTTTCTGGAGCTCCTGTAGAACTTAGCGTGGCCAACTGAGTGTTTACCTCATGAGCACCTCCCACCTATGCATGAGCAAACCTTCTTCTCTAGACTAAAAGTGAACTGGCAGCTGAGCTCCTGCAGAAGCTTTTTGTGTGGTTCTTCACTTAGAATCATAGAATCCTTAGGTTGGAAAGGACCCACTGGATCATCAAGTCTAACCATTCCCATCAACCACTAACCCATGTCCCTCAGCGCCTCGTCCACCCGTCCCTTAAGCCCCTCCAGGGAAGGGGACTCAACCCCCTCCCTGGGCAGCCTCTGACAGGGAACAATCACCCTTTCCATGAAAAATTTTTTTCCTAATGTTCAGCCTAAATCTCCCCTGGTGGAGCTTGAGGCCATTCCCTCTCATCCTGTCCCCTGTCCCTTGGGAGAAGAGCCCAGCTCCCTCCTCTCCACAACCT
Source organism: Clamator glandarius (assembly GCA_033459285.1). Lineage (NCBI taxonomy): Eukaryota > Metazoa > Chordata > Aves > Cuculiformes > Cuculidae > Clamator > Clamator glandarius. The sequence goes on from JAUNZM010000801.1 coordinate 456,300, forward strand.
CCTTTCAGGGAGTTGCAGAGAGCAATGAGGTCTCCCCTCAGCCTCCTCTTCTCCAGGATAAACACCCCCAGCTCTCTCAGTCGCTCCTCTTGTTCTCCAGCCCCTTCCCCAGCTTCGTTGCTCTTCTCTGGACTCGCTCCAGAGCCTCAACATCCTTCTTGTGGTGAGGAGCCCAGAACTGACCCCAGGATTCGAGGAGCGGTCTCACCAGTGCTGAGTACAGAGGGAGAAGAACCTCTCTGGACCTGGACTTGAGAGGGTCTGAGGTCGGTGTGAGCCCAGTCCTAACCAAGCTCCTAGGTGTGGCTTTCATTCATCTCACCATTCTCTATTCATCATTGACCTCATCTTGAGACACCAGAAGGGCTTCCATGGGGAACTGGATGGTTAGAGCTAGTGTCTTACTGGTGGACTGGTTTGAGGTGGCGAATGACCATGAGGGACGGAGCACAGGAATGAAACGCGGCTGTTGAACCTCTCTGCTGCAGGACAGGCAGGGACACGCCGAGCCGTTGAAGCTACCTTGTAGCCTTAGGTGCCTCTGCTCTCATTTATCATCCTCCTGCCTGCAGACACTGTTCTCAGCACTCATTTCTTGAATCCCAGAAACAAATGTGCCACTGGATGCAGAGAACTCATTGCCAGGGGGCAGTTGTGCTCTTCCTCCAGTCTGGTCGGGCAGTAGCCAAAAATGCCTTGTTTTTCTTCATCCCATCAATTAATGGCTTTAAATTGGAAGGGGGGAGATTTAGACTAGACGTTAGGAAGAAATTCTCCATGTTAAGGGTGGGGAGGCCCTGTCCCAGGTTGCCCAGAGCAGTGGTGGCTGCTCCATCCCTGGAGGGGTTCAAGGCCAGGTTGGATGGGGCTCTGAGCAACCTGATCCAGTGGGAGGTGTCCCTGCCCATGGAGGGGGCTGGAACTGGATGGACTTTGAGGTCCTTCCAACCCAAACTGTGCTGTGATTCTATGATGACTCTATCATTAAAATATTGGGGTTTTTTGGCGTATTATATTTCTTTAGAGAAGCTGTGACACACTAATTTGCAATTCCTGAAGCTGAAGTTAGAAACAAACCTTAACAATCATAGAAGCATAGAATCATGGAATAGTTTGAGTTGGAAGGGACCTCAAAGCCCAACCGGTTCCCCCCTGTGTCATGATCAGGGACATCTCCCAGTGGATCAGGCTGCTCCAAGCCCCATCCAACCTGGCCTTGAACATTTCCAGGGATGGAGCAGCCGAAACTTCCCTGGGCAACCTGGACCAGGGCCTCCTTACCCTCATGGTGAAGAATTTCTTCCTAATGTCCAATTTAAATCTTGTTTTGTGTCCGGCGGGTGGACAACCTCTTCAATCCCTGCAATGAAGTGGTTTCGTGGGGTATTTCACATAAATGGCTCTGAATTTGGAATCCTGCTCCCAAGCAGCACGATTCATAGAATCATAGAATCACTAGGTTGCAAGAGACCCACCGGATCATCAAGTCCAACCATTCCTATATTTGAAGGGATCTATCCTTTCTCTGCAATCTGTGAACCAAGAGAGACCTGCATGACCTCTGGAAGGCCTTGTGGTCACATTTCCACCACAGACGTTCCTCAGTGCTGCTGCCTAAACTCTGGTTGAACAAAACCATAACTGGCATTAAAAAGAACCATTGCTTGAAGTGGATTTTATCTCAATTTTCTCCCCTCCTTGAAACAATAAAAAGGAGGAAAATTGGACTATTTGGCTGTTCTGGCTCTTATTTAGCTCAGATTTTTCCATTTTTTTGTGCCGTAGATGCTTTGAACACCAGCACCCACCTCCAGCTGTAGGGAGGAGGAGAAAGCAGAGGGTCTTCTCAGTGCAGGCTGGGAAGGGTCTAAACGTGGCACCACGCTTACCCGGCGCTGACATCTGTTAGATATAAAGTATGGCAGTGACAGGGTTAGTGCCGCGAGCTTTTCACACTCTTATCACATCTGCCTCTGCACCGTCCCCTGCAAACGTCACTGCTTTTAGCAAAGCATGAACCGCAAAGTGTCAGCAGCACCTTGGGTGCCATCAGGTTTCTGTATCGACATGAGCAGGATTCTTCCTCAACAGAAGAAGGAGATGGAACTGTTGGAACGGTTACAGAGGAGGCCACAAAGATGATGTGAGGGCTGGAGAACCTCTGCTAGGAGGCCAGGCTGACAGAGTTGTGGTTCAGCCTGGAGAAGTGAAGGCTCCAAGAAGACCTTAGAGCAGCTTCCAGTACCTGAAGGGGCTCCAGGAAAGCTGGGGAGGGATTTTTTCCAAGGGCTTGAAGTGATAGGATGAGGAGGAACGGCTTTAAATTGGAAGGAGAGAGATCTGGAATAGACTTTGGAAGCAATTCTTGATGCTGAGGGTGGAGAGGCCCTGGCTCAGGTTGCCCAGAGCAGTGGTGGCTGCCCCATCCCTGGAGGGGTTCAAGGCCAGGTTGGATGGGGCTTGGAGAAACCTGATCCGGTGGGAGGTGTCCCTGCCTATCGCAGGATGTAGATCTGGATGAGCAGTAAGGTCCCTTCCAACGCAAACCATTCTATAATTCTAAGCTTTCCCAAATTCTATCTACTGGCAGGTCACCTTCAGTTGGTCGTAGAGCCATAGAATTTCCAAGAGCTCGAGCTGCTCCTTAGCAAACATCAATTTCGCCCTCTCATTCCTTACTGGGTGGATCCACGGGGAGCGCTTTAGTGTTCGATGTCTGGGAAAAGCTTTGGAAAGAGTTCATCCTTGCTGTCATTAAACCATTCAGGATGCATTTTCCCATTTTGGGAGAGCCTTCTAAAATTAAACACGGGTTCAGATTTGTGATTTTTGGCCCCATCAGCATTGTTTCAGTTACTGTCAATTAAAAGAACATGTGAAATGTTTAAAAGAAGAACATTTAGGCAGCCTTGCCATGGGAACAAGACCTTCAAAACCCCAATCAAGTTGGGGGTTAACCCTGAGTAAGCAGGTTAAACCACATTTAATGAGGTTATGCATCTCAGCAGAGTTGCATTAGGTGACCACGTGCTGAAGGTGAAAGGAAGCCTTGGTAGACCTGTACAGAGATTCTTTCACACTGTGCTTGCACCAAGATGCAAGTAGAGGTGCCTGGTGACCATGCTGTGGCTGACGAGCAGTTGGTCATCTGTCCAAGATAAAAGATAATCTTTCTTCATGGAGGATAGAGCAGAGCCTGTTAGCAGGGCTGGATGGGCCCCACCTCTTCATCTATCTCTGCACGGAGCCCACCACCGTGCTTCATGGTGCCATTTATTAACCATAGTCCTTCTTGCACCTGATGGAGCTTTGCTAGAATCACAGAATCATAACATCATAGAATCACAGAATGGTTTGGTTTGGAAAGGCTGAGTCACCTTCCCTGGAGAGGTTTAAGGGACGGGTGGATTGGGTGCTGAGGGACATGGTTTAGTGTTTGATAGGAATGGTTGGACTTGATGATCCAGTTGGTCTCTGATTCTATGATTCTATGACCTTAAAGAGCATCCAGTTCCCACCTCCTTGCCATGGGCAGGGACACTTGTCTTGCTTGGCACTGCCCTCAGCCATTGCCCTGATATCTACTGGCCCAGGAGGAGCTGTCAGAAGGCTGCTGGAAGGACTGGAAGAGCCCTCCCAGGCTCCAAACCGGCGCCACCACCGCACCTTCTCGCTGGCATCGCCGAGGCAGCAGCAGAAGATGCTGTGACCAGCCTGCTCCTCCCTTCCCCCACCTCCCGGTGCAGCATCCGTCCATCCGCACGACCCTCCCCCTACCAAAATTGGCTGCTTTCTTCCTTCTTCTCCACCCTCCTCCCTTTTTTTTGGCTGAGTGATGAGCTGTATGCCAAATCCATCTGCTCCTGTCTCCCCTAGCTGCCTTCCATATCATTACAGGATCCCTGGCAGCGAGCCTAGACCGATCTCTCTCCCTGCACTCTTCGGAGCACATTCCTTTCTACACCTTTTCCCGAGCTGGGATAGAAATGAGTATCAACCCCAAACAAAAAGCATCTGCTTTCTGCCTGCTTCTGCTTCGCTGGACGCGCCTGTACGCTACACCCGTGTCAGCAGCCAACGCAAAACACACACAACCCCCAACCCCGCCGCCCCGCAGCCAACACGGGCTGACGAAACTTTGGGTGCCGGGAGGCTGCCTCACACCCTCTCCCTCTCCGTCTCCGCAGCACCAGCTGTGACCACCGCACCATTTGTTCCTCCAGCCCACGCCAGCACTCGGAGCCAGTTCTTTATCACCCCAATTAGCCTTGTCTGTGCTGATGAGAGGAGCGAGGCTTCCACTGCAAGGCAGGGATGGGGGGAAAGAATGCTGGCGTGTGGTGGGCATGGCGAGAGGCGAGTCCTTCTCCGCCGGCTTTGTTCCCTGGGAGGGATGGATTTCACCGGGTCACCGCTAAAAAGCCAGCGTTGTCATCCCAGAAGGACAATCGTATCCTGGGCTGCATCCAGAGCAGCGTGGCCAGCAGGGAGAGGGATTCTGCCCCTCTGCTCCTCTCCTGTGAGACCTCACCTGGAGTCCTGTGTCCAGTTTTGGAATCCTCAACATAAGAAGGATAGGGTGCTGTTGGAACGGGTCCAGAGGAGGCCACAGGGATGATCAGAGAGCTGGAGAACCTCCCATGCGAGGCTTATTCAGCCCGGAGAAGAGAAGGTTCCAAGGAGATCTTACAATGACCTTCCAGTAGCTGAAAGAGGCTACAAGAAAGCTGGGGAGGGAATTCCGTAAAGGCTTCTGGTGACAGGATGAGAGGAAATGTGTTTAAACTGGAGAGGGGCAGATTTAGGCTTGATAAGGAAGAATTTCTTCACGATGAGGGTTGGGAGGCACTGGAACAGATTGTCCAGGGAGGTTGTGGCTGCCCCATCCCTGTTGGTGTTCAAGGCCAAGTTGGATGGGGCTTTGAGCAGCCTGATCCAGTGGGAGGTGTCCCTGCCCATGGCAGGGGGGTTGGAACTGGATGATCTTTAAGGTCCCTTCCAACCCACACTGTTCTACGATTCTATCATTCTATGATTCTATGATTCGGTGATCCCACCTGCATTACTTGGGTGATGCTGGTTTATAATCAGTTGCTTGAATGAGGTCAGGGGACACGGTTCTAGGGTTCTTTCTCAGCATGATCCAGCACAACCCACCCAGGACATGGGGAAAGGCAAGCGGTTTTGGGTTTGCAGCACCCTGGAAGTTCAACAACATCCTCTTAGATGCTGGAAAAACAATGACAGCATAGAACGTCCCGTATTGGAAAGGACCCACAAGGATCATCGAGTCCAACTCTAGTCCCTGCACAGGACAACCCCAATATTTACACCCTTGTACATGCATTTAGCTCTCTTCTGGAGGAGAATGGAACATCCTCAGGCCACACCAGCTCCCAAATGTTGTGATGGGCTGTGGCCACCACTGGCCACATTACTGGATGAATTTGGAGATGTGCCTTGGCCGTATCTCCAGTGAGGTCTGAGATCCCTGCACCTATAGCAAAGCTTCCAATAGCCTCACAGGGAGGAGAAGCAGTTCCTCCTTCTCCCACTGCCTCTTTGTAGTGTCTCCCATGCTGGTGTGCCAGGATACAGGGTGGTCAATGCTGCACCAAGGCCTGAAAGCCTGTTTTTTTCCCCCAAACCAGCCCTTTTTAACACTCTCCTGGGTGGTGCTCTTACACCAGGGTTCCTGCATTGCTGTTGTGAGCTTGCATCCCTTCTGGACTTCTCCTGGCTTCCTTCTTGAAGGCCTTTTTCTGGTAGACACCTCAGCGCTGCCATCCCAGAGCAAGGAATCACAGAATCACAGAATAACCAGGTTGGAAGAGACCCACTGGATCGTCGAGTCCAACCGTTCCCACCAATCTCTAAACCATGCCCCTAAGTACCTCATCCACCCTCACCTTAAACACCTCCAGGGAAGGTGAGTCAACCACCTCCCTGGGCAGACTGTTCCAATGCCTAACAACCCTTTCCATGAAGAATTTTTTCCTTATCTCAAGCCTAAATCTCCCCTGGCGGAGCTTGAGGCCATTCCTTCTCATCCTGTCCCCTGTCACTTGGGAGAAGGAAGGGGATCCATCCATTGTCGAAGCATGAGCAGATGTACCCCACGGGAAGGAAGAGGATGGACACAATTCAAGCCCAGCCCCATGGTGGGCACTGAGCTTGGAAGGACAAAATCACCCTATATAAGGTGGGGCAGGTACCATCAGGGTAGTCCTAACAGGGTTGAACCTGTTCCTCAGAACGCCCACCATGGCAGGTGTTCCTTGCTGGAGGATTCCCAGCATGGTCATGACCAAGAAGGACCCTCCTGGGGGTCTTCTTTGAAGCTGAGACACAAGAAACTTAACAAGAAACTCCATGATCTCCAGATCTGTTTCTCAAGTCTGTGTCCAGTGGAAGGTTGGTTGAGCAGGTCCAGGCTGCTAGACAGCTGGAATAGCAGCCTACACCAAAATAGGTGGAATTACACTCTCCAGTCACCACCCAGCAATTTTATTCCACATTTTCCCAGGCTTTGGAAGAGGGTTTAAGTGAGCAGCTCCAAACCAACACCTCTGACTGGTTGTATCTTCTTTCAAGGCCTTCAGAGGAGTCCCTGACCACATGTCCGTCTTGCATTAGGCATCGAGTCCTTTATCCTTCTGCTCAGGCACCGTAATCTGTCTCTAAACTGTCACAGTGCAATCCTGTCCCTCCTAAAACCGTCCCGTCTAACAGCCTTGCCATGAATGAAGAGCTCAGCTGTGCAGGAGAATAGAATCATAGAACTGCTTGGTTGGAAAAGATCTTTGAGATGATTGAGTCCAACCACACCTGTCCACTACTAAACCAGATCCCTGAGCACCTCAGCTACCCACCTTTTAAACCCCTCCAGGGATGGGAGCTTTACCACCTCCCTGGGCAGCCTCTGCCAGGGCCTGAGAACCCTTTCCATGAAGAAGTTTTTCCTAATGTCTAATTTGAACCTACCCTGGTGCAACTTGAGGCCATGGAGCTCATTTTTCTCCTGTACCAATGGGAAGAAAGCTGAAAGGACCTACAAGCAATTATCTCATCTCTCTCCTTCCACCAAGACAAACTTAATTCTGGTGCTTAAACTGTTCTTGATGTGCTTCATCTAATCTGTGCTGAAAACTTCCCACCACAGAGACACCACACCTTCCCCAAGCGCTTGGTTGCAATACTTTACTCCTTCCCACCAGGATACTCTTCCTGCTGTTCAGCTTGGATCTTACTCGATGCTTTTTGAATTGTGTCCCAGGATGGTGAGAATAAAACATCCCTCTTGTCTTCTCTGCTGTAGCCTCTTGCACACGCAAATACCATCAAGCCTCCCTTGAACGTCTCTCTTCTAGACTCAGCACATCCCAGTTAGAATCTCAGAATTACCCTGGAATGGTTTGGGTTGGAAGGGACCTCAAAGCCCATCCAGTTCCAACTCTTCTGCCATGGGCAGGGACACCTCCCACTGTGTCAGGTTGCTCAGAGCCTTGTCCAGCCTGGCCTTGAACACCTCCAAGCCCTCCAGCTTTCCCCACAGGTCTTGCTTTCAGACCTCTAATATGGTGTCCATCAAGGCGGACGTGGCTTTCCTTGGAGCTCCCACCTCTCTAGCCTCCATTAGAGAGGAAAGTACTGTGGTGGCTCTCCGTTAGCTTTCTGTGGAGACATCCCAGTAGAAGGTTGGGGTTTATTCTGTCTGAGGTTCCCCACATCCCCAATCTTTCTTCATGGAAAGAGTTCTCAGGCCCTGGAAGAGTCTGCCCAGGAGGTGATGGAATCACCAGCTCTGGAGAGGTTTAAAAACCAGGTAGATGAGATGCTCAGGGATCTGGTTTAGGAGTCGACAGGTATGGTTGACTTGATGATCTCAAAGGTCTTTTCCAACCAAGCGATTTTATGATTCAGCTCCCAAATCCTCAAAAGCCATACCTGCACCAGCATGGATGGTCAAGGTTGGACCATCCCATTCCAGCTGATTTTAAACCTTCCCACCAGTGGATGAAACCACCCAGCCTTGATGCCTGGAGCTTTTCTTTCCGTCTCTGGAAGGGAAAGACAAAAACAATAGGAAGAAAAAGCTGCGTCAGAGCCAGGCAGAGCGGAGTTAATCCTCCCTCAAAATGGATCCCGTCTACGTGAGAATCGCCTCTCCTGCACCTTTGCTGGGTGCCCTCCCCGGCACGACGCTTCGCTTGGTGTTTCAGCGCAGAAAGCAATGGTGAAGTTGCTAATAATGGCACTAAAAGAAAATATGCTACATCTGTTATGGATAGCAGTACAAAATTAGCTGATCACACCTCTGACACCCAAGATGTCTTCACTTAAAATACTCGTTGGCTTTTACTTTACATAATTTGCTGATTATATTTAAAAGAAATACAATTTTGCAATTACTGTTCTTTCTGGTGCGCTATCTATGCATCATTTTCTTTTTATGTTTATATATTTCTCCTTCATTAGTGCAGTCTGAAGGGTGATTAGATCCCTTCAAACATTTTACAGAGGTTAAACGTTGATTAAGATTTAATTATTACTGTAAATAGCTTGGAATGACATATGGTGCAAAAACCTGACATATGTGCATTTGAATAAATGAAGTGCTATTTCCCATGATGCTTCAGTAGCTGTTTAACAGCTTTGCTGAAGGGTTATGTTGCACCTCATGTTAAGATTGCTTTGATGTTATATTTTGTTGGGTTTTTGCAGCTGAAAGCTAAGAACAGTTTTTCCAGTTTTTAAAAACATTGAATATTTTAAATACCTAAATTGTTTTGCACAAATTTTTGCTAATTTGTCTAACTAGGTTAAACATTTTCAAAAGCATTTCGATTTTAACGTGGGTTCCTAGCATTGTGTCAGCAACAGCAGCAACTCAATGTATAGGAGTCCTGAAAGTCTCATCTTCCATGGTGCCCAGTCCCCACTGGAAGAGGGATCTTTGCTTCCTGCAGGAACCTGGAGCACCGCAGATCAGAGAATCATGGAATGGTTTGGGTTGGAAGAGACCTCAAAGCCCATCCAGTTCTACCCCCTGTCATGAGCAGGGACACCTCCCACTGGATCAGGGGCTCCAAGCCCCATCCAACCTGGCTTTGAACCTCCAGGGATGGGGCAACCACAACTTCTCTGGGCAACCTGAGCCAGGGCCTCATCATCCTCATCTTGAAGAATTTCCTCCTAACATCTAATCTAAATCTTCCCTCTTCCAATTTAAAGCCTTTCCCCCTCGTACTATCACTCCATGACCTTGGAAAAAGCCCCTCCCAAACTTTCCTGGAGCCTCTTTCAGTACTGGAAGCTGCTCTAAGGTCTCCTCAAAGCCTTTTCTTCTCCAGACAGAACAACCCCAACTGTCTCAGCCTGGTCTCATAGCAGAGGTGCTCCTAGTGGTCCATGTTGGGAATCATTTCCGAGCAAGAGAAAGCTTTGTGCGAAGCTGTTGAAAGGGAAAAATAGGAAAGAGATGGAGGTTTCATGGAGACAGACAAAGGGGTAGGTTAGTTTCAGCTGTGCTCCATCCTCCTTAGAGGCTATAGAGCCCTGGTCTAGGAGACACATGAGGGTGTGTGGTCCCCTCATGTCACCAAAGCTTTACTGGGTCCCTGTGGATGCAGATTGCAGCTTTGGGGATTGGATTCCTTCTGGCACCGAAGGGACCTTGGTCTAGGGGAAAAGGAAGGGATGTCTCCTGGAAAATGATGAGTGGGATCCAATTGATGCTCAAAGATGCTCTATAATTCATGGAATATTGCAAAGGAGAGAGCGTGTGTCGTTATGTGTAATCAAAGTCAGTCCAAAGATGGATGTTTTGAGGCTTGAGCAGAGTAAAGCACATTAAAATCACACGGAAAAGTCATGGTTGACATTGTATTATTTATATATTATGCTTCTCCACATTAATTTAATGCCCCATCCCCGGAGGTGTTCAAGGTCAGGTTAGATGAGGCTTGGAGCAACCTGATGTAGTGGGAGGTGTCCCTGCCCACAGCTGGGGGGTTGGAACTGGGTGGGCTTTAAGCTGTCTTCCAACCCAAACCATTCCATGATTCTATGAATTTATTGATCTATCTCACTCCCGCTGCAGCACAACAACTCAATATCGTAGAATCATTTGGTTGTAAAAGACTTTTGAGTTCATCATGGAGTCCAGCCCTACCTGTTCACTACCAACCCATATCTCTGAGCTTCTCCCTTCTGATCTTGCCTCTTCTTTCATTTCACAGATCGAGACATCTCGGCTGGAGCCAGAAATCGCAATGGCCACCACCAGTAAGACTGTGGTCTACAATAAAGGATTGTAAGTGGAAGCGGACAATCTCAGCCCAGAAGATTCGGGGAGGGAAAAGGGTGAAACTGGAGACGCTCGACTGGGGAGGAAAAAAAAAGAAAACAACAAGATAAATCAAATAATAAGAGTGCAGAGATAGTAACGTATTACTGCTCCCGGCTATCCGGGAGTAAATTAACACTTGCAGAGAACTGACACTTCACACCAGTCAAAAAAAAGATTAATATTAAAAAAGATAAATTAGCAACAGGAGCAGTGACAAAAAAACAAAATCACATTCAGATACTTTAGAGAAGTAGCTAAAGAACCTCAGAACTTACTAGCACTGCATGGAGGAATGTTTAATGGCGAGTTTACATGGTTAGACCTAACTACATCGAAGTAGGCTTCACCGAGCAGGCTTTGTTTTCGATGCGAGTTAACTCTCCGCACTGATAATGCACAGAAGTAATTCCATAGAGATCAAGAGGTGCACGAACGTGAAGCGCTTGGTAGGGTGTTTGATAAGTCTCCTGTATTGATTTCATGCCCATCCTGCCCCAGCGATCATGCTCAAAAGCAGCCTTCCATCGTTCAACGTGCAATGCTGTTACGAAGGTCATAGCCTCTGCACCTTCCATCCCTCCCTCCTTCCTTCTTCTGCTCATGGTCCTGGTGGCTCCTGCCATTCATTGCGTTTGCAAGACTTTGTGTCACGGGAGTAAATCACCCGTTATCTCCATAAGGGCTTTTGTCTGAGGTTCAAGATACTGGAAAGCCAATGTGTCCACACCGAATAGGAAGGGATCTTCTAGCAAAAATGTGATGCATCTGCTCTTTTCCTTTGCACAGACACAAGGGATGTTGACCCTCTAAATATAAAGTTGCTAATGTAAGCTAATTGGCTAAGTCACACTTTGCTAAACAAGTTGGCTGAGGACATAGTATACTTTAACTTTTGGTGAACCCTGAAGTGGTCAAGCAGTTGGCCTAGAAAATTGTGGTAGATCCCTTCCGACTAGAACTGTTCTCCTTGTTCTTATTTCTCTCTTGTCCTTTACTCTCTGTTCTTTCTCCTTTCTTCTCTTTTCCTTCATTCCTTCTTCTCCTTCTCCTTCTCCTTCTCCTTCTCCTTCTCCTTCTCCTTCTCCTTCTCCTTCTCCTTCTCCTTCTCCTTCTCCTTCTCCTTCTCCTTTTCCTTCTCCTTCTCCTTCTCCTTCTCCTTCTCCTTTTCCTCTTTCTCCTCCTTCTCCTTCTCCTTCTCCTTCTCCTTCTCCTTCTCCTTCTCCTTCTCCTTCTCCTTCTCCTTCTCCTTCTCCTTCTCCTTCTCCTTCTCCTTCTCCTTCTCCTTCTCCTTCTCCTTCTCCTTCTCCTTCTCCTTCTCCTTCTCCTTCTCCTTCTCCTCTTCCTCTTTCTCCTCCTCCTCCTTCTCCTTCTCCTTCTCCTTCTCCTTCTCCTTCTCCTTCTCCTTCTCCTTCTCCTTCTCCTTCTCCTTCTCCTTCTCCTTCTCCTTCTCCTTCTCCTTCTCCTTCTCCTTCTCCTTCTCCTTCTCCTTCTCCTTCTCCTTCTCCTTCTCCTTCTCCTTCTCCTTCTCCTCTTTCTCCTCCTTCTCCTTCTCCTTCTCCTTCTCCTTCTCCTTCTCCTTCTCCTTCTCCTTCTCCTTCTCCTTCTCCTTCTCCTTCTCCTTCTCCTTCTCCTTCTCCTTCTCCTTCTCCTTCTCCTTCTCCTTCTCCTTCTCCTTCTCCTTCTCCTTCTCCTTCTCCTTCTCCTTCTCCTTCTCCTTCTCCTTCTCCTTCTCCTTCTCCTTCTCCTTCCCCTTCCCCTTCCCCTTCCCCTTCCCCTTCCCCTTCCCCTTCTCCTTCTCCTTCTCCTTCTCCTTCTCCTTCTCCTTCTCCTTCTCCTTCTCCTTCTCCTTCTCCTTCCCCTTCCCCTTCCCCTTCTCCTTCTCCTTCTCCTTCTCCTTCTCCTTCTCCTTCTCCTCCTCCTCCTCCTTCTCCTCCTCCTCCACCTCCTCCTCCTCCTCCTCCTCCTCCTTCTTCTTCTCCTTCTAACACTGTCCAAAGCCTTGTGCTGGTGCAAAGAGGACCCAAAGCAGAAACCAGCAAGCAGGATGGCTTTGCCTGTGCCAAGCTGAGGGCTTTGCGAGGTGCAACCTCACAGGGGTCAGGTGCCCTTTGGAGACGGCTTTGGGGCGCTTATAGTGAGGTGGACCAAATCTACTGGACCAAACCCTACCCTAACATGGGTTTGGGGTCATAATTTGGCTTTCCATTGTCTTGTACCCAAGAGTGAAACCCGACTGGCTCCCTGAGGACCAGAGGGGTTAATGCAGATTTTGAACATGGTCACCAGCTTCTTGCTGATGGCAAGATTTGCCTCCGAGATCTCTGCAGGGATGGAAGCATGGTGGTGATGGACATAACCAAACGCACAGGCTATCATCCTTCAAATGCTAATTTGGGGAGGGGTGGGGGTGGGTGGGGGGAGCAGGGGAAACCAAATCACCACTGACATAGAATGTATTCAAAGGATTTATTGCAATGCTTGAAATCAGAAGGCCCGAGTCCCACTGCGTGCTCCTCCACCACTGGCTGCTCTTGCTCCCTGCTGGACTCAGCCCAGTAGGAACTGGGGTCTCGCAACTGTTGGGCCAGACTGATTTTTGTCCCTGCCCTGGTGTAAATCAGAAATAATTGCACAAAACGAATCCATTCCACGGATTTCCACGCCAGCGCGCAGGGGAGGACAGGACTGACCCAGGCTCTTCATCGCTGCTTTTGATGGACCAGCTCCTGGTCTCTGACAGTGGTGGAAACACTGAATGGGTCCAGTTACACTCGCGGAGCTGTTCTGGATTTACAGCCGGGTAAGGAACAGCTGAATTTGACCCCTCTAATGCACTAGATGAGATGAATGTAGGCTCTGGAGGAAGCGAGGCCGCTCCTGCTCCAGGTGAGATTTGGAGAGGCTCCGGGGAGGTGGCATCTGTCCTGTGGGCAACGCAGAGCAGAATCAGGTCCTGTAATTTGCTCTAGGGGTGAGTAACTCCCCACAGCAGTGGCAGAGGAGGGTTGACCTCCCACCCCACCAAGGGGAGCAGGGATGCTGGCAGCGTGAGAGCTTCGAAAAGCCAGCAGGGATGAGCTGTGTGCCTGAAAAAAAAGTCCCTTGCCATTGCTGCAAGGTGTGGGAGGAGGCGAGGACCATTTTTGGATGCTGGGGGATGCAGGTACCCCCGTCCGCACCCATCCACATGTTCATGTGGTGGGTAAGAAGCTACTCTGAGCCTAAAACTTCAACTCTGCTGAGCCTGGAGAAGTTCGGAGCCAAGCCTCATGTTGCACAGAGGGCAACTTGCCTTCTTCCTCCTCCTGACTTGAAATGCAAGGCTGAGACAGAAACAGCCTCTTGTGTTGACAGGGAGAGGCCTCCTGGCTCCAGCGTCTGTCTGGGTGGATCATTTCCCTTTCTCCTGGTGGGTTTTGTCGCTGCCTGAACCGTTCTGCTGCAAAGCCTGTTCCTCCCAGGCTTCTTTTGGTGGTTTCAGAGAGGTGGAGCAAAGAGGGACACAATGCTTCGGGTTTGCATCGTGAGCGTTGATTGAAGATTTTGGTGGCTACCTGCCAGGCTTGCAGGCGGAGCGAGGAATTTGCAGCGGAGGGAAGGAATCAGGGTGTTGTTTGCTGTATTTCTTTAGGAGACATCCCAGGAAAAGCATGAACTGAGCAAATTTTGCCTTGGGAAAGAACCAGTTCCCAGTTTTCTCCATGGTGGGAAGCGAGCATGGATGCTTTCCTTGCACAGACGTCACCTACAGAGTTCCAACTGCGCAGGCTGTTAATTAGCAGAAGGTGCTCATCACTTTAATCCAGCCACACTGCATTGGTTTGGAGGAGAAAACACTTAGGGCTTCTAGATCCACACGGCTCCTGAGGGCCTGATCCTGCTCGAGGGGGTGAGGACCAGCTTGAGGGATGTCAGGGGAGATGATGGCTCAGCTCAAAAGCAGCTGCACAGTCAAGCAAGTGACAATCAAACGGTCTAAATGAGTCTGGGTTTATCGTCTTCCCGTACAAACCCCGTCAAACTTGTTTCGCTTGATGTGTCATGAAAATGGGTCTCAGTCAACTCGGCAGAGCTTGTGCTGAGAAATAAATACATCCCGGCGTCCTGAGTCAGGCGTTCGTTGGTGTTTGTCTCCAAGATCTGATCTCAGCCTCTGGCAGGTTGGTGACGTTTCCTCTCAGATTCTATTCAAATGCAACTCAAAATGTTGTGCTCCCACCCAAAGCACTGGGAAGATGTTCTCGTGAGACCCTACCTGGAGTCCTGTGTCCGGTTTTGGAATCCCTAATATAAAAAGGATATGGAACTGTTGGAATGAGTCCAGAGGAGGCCACAGAGGCAATGCAGGGGGTGGAGAACCTCTGCGATGAGGCCAGGCTGAGAGAGTTGGGGTTGATCAGCCTGGAGAAGAGAAGGCTGCAGAGATACCTTAGAGCAGCTTCCAGTACTGAAAAGGGGTCCAGGAGAGCTGGGAAGGGGCTCTTGATGAGAAAGTGCAGGGATAGGATGAGGGAGAATGGTTTTAAGCTGCAGGAGGGGCGATTGAGATGAGGTCTTAGGAAGAAACATTTTCCTGTGAGGGTGGGAAAGTCCTGGCCCAGGTCGCCCAGAGAGGTTGTGGTTGCCCCAACCCTGGAGGTGTTCAAGCCCAGGTTGGATGGGCCTTGGAGCAACCTGATCCAGTGGGAGGTGTCCCTGCCTATCACAGGGGGGTTGAAACTGGATGGGATTTAAATTCCTTTCCAATCCAAAACATTCCGTGATTCTAAGATGCTCCAGCTTTAGCTGAGAATAGCGTGACATCACCTTATGGGGTTCAGTTCCCTTTTCTAACCTCTTCTGAGAGCATCTGCGTTGTGATGTAGCATTTGTAGCGGTGGTGCAGAAGAGGTTGGAGACCCAAGGACTTGACCTTGCCTCTCCTAAACCCATGTGTGTTCCCTTCCTCTGGACGGTCAGAGGATCATAGAATGGTTTGGGTTGGAAGGGAAGGTTGCCTTAAGGTCTCCTCGGGGCCTTCTCTTCTCCAGGCTGAACAACCTCAATTCTCACAGCTTTTCCTCATAGCAGAAGAGTTTCAGCCCCCTTCATCGTCTTTGTGGCCTCTTCTGGACACGCTCCAACGGGTTCATGTCTTTCCATGGAATGGTTCGGTCAGGTTGGTGCAGACCCATCTCTGCTGCCCTTCCCTTAGCCGTCCCCTGGTTTGGTGACCATCAGGACAAGGTCATGTATGTGGAGTACATCTTAGTGGCCCCATGGTCCCAAACTCTTGGGGAAGGTGACACCACGGTGTCCCTGCACTGGGACTCTGAAGCCAGCCGATGTGGTTCAGCTTTTGATCCACCACCATCCCACAGAATCACTAGGTCGGAAAAGACCCCCAGGATCATTGAGTCCAACCATTCCTATCAACCACTAAACTGTGTCCCTCAGCACCTCATCCACCCATCTTTTAAACCCCTCCAGGGATGGTGACTCAACCCCCTCCCTGGGCAGCCTCTGCCAGTGTCCAATGATCCTTTCTGTGAAAATATTTTTCCAATGCAGTGGGGAGGCCCTGGCCCAGGTTGCCCAGAGAAGTGGTGGCTGCCCCATCCCTGGAGATGTTGAAGGCCAGGTTGGATGAGACTTCAAGCCACCTGATCCAGTGGAAAGTGTCCCAGCCCACGGCAGGGGTATTTGGAACTGGATGATCTTTAAGGTCTGTTCCAACCTAACCCATTCCGGAGTCTATAATTTTTATTTCCAAGCAGCAGAATGGCTCAGCAGATACAAACCTGACCCTTATGGATCCTAAAAGATGAATTTATTTGCGATGGCCCAAGGTTAGACTCCCTCATGCAGTGATTCCTACATGAGCTTGACATGGTCACTGCCATCAGTGGTGGGACCACCAAAATACCACGTTCAACGCTTCCTAGAGCACGATAGATGAAAAGCGCGGAGCTGGGAGAGCGGTAGCACATTAGTGCTGTCTATTAGGACAGCAAATTGTGCCAGCAAAGACGACACACAACAGCTAATGATAACATCGTGCACATTCACTTAATAGCTAATTAATCTCTTCGACTTTCTTAATGTACAAAAAGGAGCCTTCGGTTTGCGAGAACAACCCGACCATTTGCATTTCTGATTTCCTATAATTGGGGAAAGTGGAAGAAGTGGGGAGTGAAAAAACCACCACGCACATCAAGTTGTTCACCTCAGCAGATAGTAATAATGAGATGATCATCCTCGGTAGTATTTAATTAGAAATGTCGCAGTTAATTGATTTCTTGGATATGTTAATTAAGAAATAATGAGGACCAGGTTGCAGCAAAAGGTGCCACTGAGAAGTTTTGAGTCCCTACTGGAAGCTGTGTCTGTTGGCTGCTCCCTGAGCTGGCCAGGGGACAGCTCCAGCGTCGTGTCACCCATGTCTTGAACCCACTCTTAAGCTTTGACACAGCTCAGCTCCTTCCATTTTCGCTTGTTGCTCATTTTCCTGCACTGCATCCCACAATCCAAGACCCCAGGTCGCATCAGGTCACCTCGTTTGCTGCGATTCCACACATCGTCGGGAGCAGGATGACCCAGCTTCTCTTGGCCCTGGGACAAGTGATGCTGGTAGATCTCAGGGTTCCACTGATGCCACGTAGCCAAGAGATGGTGGTGTCCCTCCCGCTTTGGTTGGCTCCTATTGAAGGGTTGTGATGGAGATCCAGAGCCTGGAATGCCCTTCAGCCACGCGGGGGGGACACGGAGGACACCGACGTGTTGCAGTGAGAAGCCAATAGCCTTGGAGCAGAGCTTTTTAGGTGCAGATAAGCTCACCAGAGAAGCTGGCCTGGCTCTGAGAGCATCCCTGGTGTCAGATGTGCAAGTGATGGAGGCTGTAGGTGGTCCTGGTGGTGGCATCTCCCTGGGTTGTGTTAGGAAACGTCCGCTTTTGGCTTTTGTTTCCCTTTTTTTATGGCTTATTTTGCAACCACCGTCCTCCACTGCCCCTTCTCATGCGACCACCCTCCAGCAGCCGATCTGAATGCACCTTACAACCTTGGGAATGGCAAATCCCTTGGGATGCAGAGTGGGAGGTTCATCCGGCACGTCTTCCAAAAGTCCCTGCGCCGGATCTCTGTGGCTTACACGCCTCTGCCACCCATGGGCCCCCTGCCACACGCACCGGCTCTTTTTAACCTTCTCGATAGAGTTATCGACCGCGACAATTTGTGTAACACTTGAATCTGTCTGGAATAAAAAACTTTGAAGACACGGGGTGAGGCTGGTTACTGCGTTTCTGACCTCTGTATGTTGCTGGAGGATAAAGCGGATGTTCAAGACCAGGTTGGATGGGGCTGTGAGCAACCTGATCCAGTGGGAGGTGTCCCTGCCCATGGCAGGGGAGGTGGAACTGGGTGGACTTTATGGTCCCTTCCAACCCACATCTCATTTTAGAGGTCTGAAAGCAAGACCTGTAGTGAAATATGGGGGACTTGGAGGTGTTGGATGAGGCTCTGAGCAACCTGACCCAGTCAGAGGTGTCTCTGCCCATGACAGAGGGGTTGGAATTGGATGGGCTTTAAGGTTCCTTCCAACCCAAACTATTCAATCTTTCTGTCTGTCCATCCCTCCATCCTTCCATTCCTCAATTCCTTAATCTCTGGTGTAGCTTACTATTGTATTTGTATGTGTGTGTGTATAAATAATATATGTATTATTATTATGTGTCCTTTCCCCCTGAACTCTAACAAATCCTGGGAACGATGCCCTCAGGGACCCGTACTGGGATCAGTGCTGTTCAATATCTTCATCAGTTATATAGACAGTGAGACTGCACCCTCAGCAAGCTTTGCAGATGACACCAAGCTGAGTGGTGCAGTTGCCACACTGGAAGGATGGGATGTCATCCAGAGGGATCCGGATGGGCTGGAGAAGTGGGGCTGGGAGAACCTCATGTGGTTCCACCAAGGATGAGGTCCTACATCTGGGTCAGGGCAATCCATGGTTTCAATCCAGGCTGGGGGATGATGGAGAGCAGCCCTGAGGAGAAGGACTTGGGGTGCTGGGGGATGAGAAGCTCGACAGGAGCCATCAATGTGCGCTCGCAGCCCAGAAACCATCTGGGCTGCATCCAGAGCAGCGTGGCCAGCAGAGGCGAGGAAGGGGATTCTGCCCCTCTGCTCCTCTCTTGTGAGACCTCATCTGGAGTCCTGTGTCCAGTTCTGGAACCCACAACATACGAAGGAGATGGAGCAGTTGGAACGGGTCCAGAGGAGGCTACAAGGATGCTAGAGGGCTGGAGAACCTCCTATACGAGGACAGGCTGGGAGAGTTGGGCTTGTTCAGCCTGGAGAAGAGAAGAGTGTGGGGAGACCTTAGAGTGACCTCCTACTACCTGAAAGGGGCTACAAGAAATCTGAGGAGGGACTGTTCGTGAGGCTTGTGAAGATGGGATGAGGGGCAATGGGGATAAACTGGAGAGGGGCAAACTTAGGCTAGACATAAGGAGAAAATTCTTCCCCATGAGGATGAAGAGGCCCTGGAACAGGCTGCCCAGGGAAGCTGTGTCTGCCCCATCCCTGGAGGTGTTCAAGACCAGGTTGGATGGGGCTATGAGTAGCTTGATCCAGTGGGAGGTGTCCCTGCCCATGGCAGGGGGGTTGGAACTGGACGATCTTTGAGGTCCCTTCTAACCCAAACTCTTCTCTGATTTTATGATTCTAAAGACACTCGACCTTCCTCCCCAGGTCTCTCGATGCTGGGAGGTCCCTTAGGTGCCTGGAGGTCCCTTTGCTGGCCCCTCGCAGCCCATGTCTCCAGGGTATCCTGGGGTGGGGGGAAATCTGTTCCCAGGAGGATGGGTGGGAAGCAAATCTGTCGGAGCCCCTGCCCGACATTCAATCCCTGGCGCAGGTGTGAAGCTGCCGCATACCTCTCATACCTGCAGCCACCCCGGCAGTGGCCCCACTCGGCTGGGGACGCCCCTATCCCCATGGCCACCCGCATCCTCCAACACCTTCTGCCGAGCTCTCCCAAGTAGGAGGATGAGAGGAAGCGGCTTCAAGTTGCGCCAGAGGAGGTTCAGATTGGATATTAGGAAAAAAATTCTTTACTGAAAGAGCAGGGAAACATTGGAAGAGGCTGCCCAGGGCAGTGGTGGAGTCTCCATCCCCGGAGGAGCTCAAGGAATGTGTAGATGTGGCACTTTGGGACGTGGTTTAGAGACACGAATCCTGTGTTCGGTTTTGGACCCCTCACTACAAAAAGGACATTGAGAGGCTGGAACACATGTAGAGAAGGGGCTGGAGAACAGGGGTTCTGGGGAACAGCTGAAGGACCTGGGGTTGTTTAGTCTGGAGGAGCCTGAGTGGAGACCTCGTTGCTCTTTGCAGCTCCTGGAAAGGAGGTTGTGGTGAGGTTGGTGTTGGTCTCCTGAGTAACAAGTGATGGGATGAAAGGAAATGGACTTAAGTTGCACTAGGGGAGGTTCAAACTAGACATTAGGAAAAATGTCTTCACTGAAAGAGTGGTGAAGCTTTGGAAGAGGCTGCCCGGGGGGGTGGTGGAGTCTCCATCCCTGGTGGGGTTCAAAACACAAGTAGCTGTGAAGCTCTGGGACGTGGTTTATCAGGCACGACGGGGTTGGGCTGATGGTTGGGTTGCATGAATTTAGAGATCTTTTCCAACCTTAATGATTCTATGATTCCTGTCTCCATCACCCTGATGGGATCCATCCCTCCCGGCATCCCCCCTTGCAAAAAAAGCCACCAGCATCCCTGTATCTGTTTGACCAGCGATGGGAGAGGGGGATGGTTCCCTTGTCCCCCCCACCTCCGCCAAGACAACCAGACAGTTTTCCAGCTCATTTTGCTTTTTATTACCACGCAGTAACACACACTACAGCTGCTGACTACCTACGACAGGGAACGCACGCACACAGGCACAAAAATAAAAGAATAAATTAAAATAAAACTGTGTAAAAAAAAAAAAACCAACAGAGAAATGGAGGGAGGCAGAAAAAAAAAGCGGAAAATGAAAATGGAGAGAAAAAAAAAAAGGGGGATTGGGTACATTGAGCTTCTAGGTAGGACGTGTTTATTTGATCTCATGGCTGCCGGACGGCTTCCAGCGCGGAGGAGGATGCGCGGTCGTGTCCCGGGGCCACGGGCGCCCTGGTAGCCTCTTCTTCCTCCTCGGCTCAGTGTCGGGAGCTTCCCGAAAAGCACCTCCAAGGGACACCTCGGGCGGTGGGGGGGAACGGGGTTTGGGTCCCCGGTCAGGTCGGGCGCCCCGGAGGAAAGGCAGCGGGCGGCGGTGGCTTCGGCGATGTCCCTAGAGTTCGTTCGTTGATGCCACCCGTGTCCCCCCATCCTCCCCCGGGTTCCTCTCCATGGTGGCCGCACCAGGAGCTCGTCCCTGCCTTAGTCGTTGGAGGTGACGTCGATGTCTTCTCCGCTCGACTGCTTGGTGGCGAGGCGCCATCGGTTGATGTGGTGGGAGCCTTTCTTCTTCTGATCCGAGTCGGGTCCTTCCTCCTCCAGCTTCTGCCGTTTGTACTTTGTCCGCCGGTTCTGGAACCACACTTTCACCTGGAGGAGAAGGAGAGATGGGCGCTCATGGGGGTCCTGGCACAGCCAGCCCCACCGAGCACTGGTGCTTCTTCTCAGAGATCAGCAGAAAAGATGTCCTCGTCCCTGCAGGAGCACCCCCTGCCTCAGTTTCCCCTCCGCCCATGGCAAGATGGGATGGAGGGGATGAACGCTGCCAACTTCCAGCTCTGCTTTGCTGCAGCCTTAGAGAGAATCATAGAATCATAGAATCACCAGGTTGGAAGAGACCCACTGGATCATCGAGTCCAACCATTCCCATCAATCACTAACCCATGTCCCTCAGCACCTCGTCCATCCGTCCCTTAAACCCCTCCAGGGAAGGGGACTCAACCTCCTCCCTGGGCAGCTTCTGCCAGTGCCCAATGATCCTTCCTGTGAATTTTTTTCCCTAATGTGCAGCCTAAAAACCCCCAGACGAGTGAGGGACGCCCAACCACATCTCAAATGCAAGGCTGGCAGGTGCATGAGACCCTCATTCCAGCTTCTCCACCTGGTGCCCATCACCCTTGTGTCTGGGCGGGAGCAGGGAAACCCAGGATGCCACAAGCACAGCGGCCGCGACTCCAACAACCATGCAGGACGATAGAGCCATCCCCACACCTCCAGCCGGGACCTGTGCCCCAGGGCCATGGTGACATCGTTAGGCTTGGGCTGGACAGAGTATAACCTGGCAGCTAATTATGCTTAGAGATCATCGATTTACCACACTCAGGTTTCGCGAAACCTTTCCCACCATGCTGGTGGTCATTGTCTCAAGAGCTCGGAGAGGCAGCGGGGTCTCCATCCTTGGAGACAACAACCTTGGAGATAACACCTATGGCCAGGGATGCAGGATGCTGCAGGCAGGGGGTTTGGGGTGCTGCAGGTGGGGGTGTAGGATGCTGCAGCCAGGGATTTGGGATGAAGGATGCTGCAGGCGGGGCTTTAGGGTGCTGCAGGCGGGATGCAGGGTGCTGCAGGCAGGGATTTGGGATGCAGGATGCTGCAGGCGGGGCTTTAGGGTGCTGCAGGCGGGATGCAGGGTGCTGCAGGCAGGGATTTGGGATGCAGGATGCTGCAGGTGGGGGTTTGGGGTGCTGCAAGCGCGATGCAGGGTGCTGCAGGCAGGGATTTGGGATGCAGGATGTGGCAGGCAGAGCATGGGATGCTGCAGGCAGGATGCAAGATGCTGCAGGCAGGGATTTGGGATGCAGGGTGCTGCAGGCAGGGATTTGGGATGCAGGATGCTGCAGGCGGGGCTTTAGGGTGCTGCAGGCGGGATGCAGGGTGCTGCAGGCAGGGATTTGGGATGCAGGATGCTGCAGGTGGGGGTTTGGGGTGCTGCAAGCGCGATGCAGGGTGCTGCAGGCAGGGATTTGGGATGCAGGATGTGGCAGGCAGAGCATGGGATGCTGCAGGCAGGATGCAAGATGCTGCAGGCAGGGATTTGGGATGCAGGGTGCTGCAGGCAGGGATTTGGGATGCAGGATGCTGCAGGTGGGGGTTTGGGGTGCTGCAAGCGCGATGCAGGGTGCTGCAGGCAGGGATTTGGAATGCAGAATGCTGCAGGTAGGGGTTTGGGGTGCTGCAGGCGGGATGCAAGGTGCTGCAGGCAGGGATTTGGGATGCAGGATGCTGCAGGTGGGGGTTTGGGGTGCTGCAGGCGGGATGCAGGGTGCTGCAGGCAGGGATTTGGGATGCAGGATGCTGCAGGCAGGGATTTGGGGTGCTGCAAGCGCGATGCAGGGTGCTGCAGGCAGGGATTTGGGATGCAGGATGTGGCAGGCAGAGCATGGGATGCTGCAGGCAGGATGCAAGATGCTGCAGGCAGGGATTTGGGATGCAGGGTGCTGCAGGCTGGGGTTTGGGATCCACGGTGCTGCAGGTGGGGTTTGGGGTGCTGCAGGCAGGGATTCAGGATGCTGCAGGCAGGGATTTGGGATGCTGTAGGCAGGGATGCAGGATGCTGCAGGCAGGGATTTGGGATGCTGTAGGCAGGGATGCAGGATGCTGCAGGGATTTGGGATGCAGGAGGCTGCAGGCAGGGATTTGGGATGCGGGAGGCTGCAGGCAGAGCATGAGATGCTGCAGGCAGGGGTTTGGGATGTGGGACGCTGCAGGCAGAGATGCGGGATGCTACAGGCAGGGATTTGGGATGCAGGATGCTGCCCAGCTGCCCAGCCCCGCAGGACACTAGGTGCCGCTGCTCGTTTGCCGCTGCCAGCCCAGCACCGGCCAGGATGAAGCGTTTACCCACTTGCAGGTGATGCGATGCCCACAACCCCTCCAGCAGCCGCTGCCACACCTCATCCCCTGGGATCATCACCTCCTCTCCCCCTTCTCCTTCAACATCCACTGCCGAAAACACTCACTTGCAGCTCCAGAGCCTTTGTGGTGAGGTGAAGGCCAGCGTTCACCCTCACTGCATCCCTCAGTTGAGCAAAACCCTCGCGGGGCACCGCGCAGCCGACGCAGGGAGAGCCCCTGACTTCAGGCGTGTTCAGTCCATCGAACCAGCTGCTTTCTGGCGCTGGGATGTGTTATAACCCCGGCCCTGGGCTCAAACCATTCGCTTTCCTAGCTTTGGGGCATTTCTGGAACAATACTGAGCTGGCGCCTTTCATTCAAGGACTCCAAAGCACTTTGCAAACTTTAATTAAAGCTCTCAGCCCTCTGGGAGCAGGGAAGTTGCCTTATCCCTAAATTATAGAAGGGGAAACTAAGGCATAAAGCAATTAAGATGCTTGAGTGAGACTCTGTGGAAATCAGGGGTGGGTGTGAAGCGGCTCCTGCACGTAAAGCCTTTCCTCTCCTGCTCTGTTCAGCTCAGTCCAGCCACCTCCTGCGGGATGAGGATCCTCTGCGCTTCCCAAGCATCTCGGATGCGGGAATGAGGATGTTCCCAGGCTGGATGGACCCCTCCGCTACCACAGCCCTCGCTCCGACAAGCCAGAAGCCACGATGAGAGAAGTGTGAGAACCTCACAGTGGGCAACTGGGGATAAGCTGCCCCCTACGATGCTTCATCCTGACTCCAGGAGTAATTGGTTTAACCCCCCAAGCACAGGGGGTTTATCCTTTTCCAACCCCTCGATGCATTAACCGTTGTCACGCCGGGTGTTTGTGGGTCTGACCACGATGCTCCCAGCATCCTGGGGTTGGTCCTGACTTCCAAGGTCACCACGGTCCCCGTGCTCCTGCTGTGGATGGTTCCTTTGGTGCTGTCCTGTCCCCTGAATGTGCCACCACCTCGAAGGGCAGTGGAGCTCCCCAGGCACCAGCTCTGCACCCTCACCTGTGCCTGCAGTCCAAGCTGGGATTTTTCCTCTAAAACGACTCCAAAACCTTCAGGAGCTTGGGTTTGGGCACGGTCTTCAGCGTTGGACCCCTGCCAGCCCCAGGAGCTCAGCCCCGGGGAGCGTGGGGTGCCTGGCACACCCGGCTTTGCCACCCAGCTGCTCGCTGGCTCTATCTGGGACTCGCATCTTTCTCCTCCTGTGATTCCCAGGCATTTGCTTGGTTAATTATTAATGTTCCGATGAAGCCTGGCTCCAACCCACCAGCCAGGGCTGCAGCACCTCCATCCTTGCACCTCCAACCCTGAGAGGGGATGCTGGGATGGATGGTGTCTCCATAAACACCCCAAAACCAGGAGGAGATGTTGGAACAGACGGTGCCTCCATAATCACCCCAAAACCAAAAGGAGATGCTGCAATATATGGTGCCTCTGTGATCACCCCAAAATCAGGAGGGGAAGCTGGGATGGATGATGTCTCCATAATCACCCCAAAACCAGGAGATGTTGGGGTGTACGGCACCTCTGTGATCACCCCAAAATCAGAGGGGGAAGCTGGGATGTATGATGCCTTCATAATCTCCCCAAAACCAGGAGGGGAAGCTGGGACATACGGTGTCTCTGTAATCACCCCAAAGCTGGGAAGGGGTACTGGGATGTACGGTGACTCCATAATCACCCCAAAACCAGGAGGGGAAGCTGGGATGTACGGTGCCTCCATAATCACCCCAAAACCAGGAGGGGATGCTTTCAGCCCTTTGTGAGCAGGGAAGTTGCCATATCCCTAAATTATAAAAGGGGAAACTAAGGCATAAAGCAATTAAGACGCTTGAGTCTTTCCCCCCCATAATCACCCCAAAACAGTGCCTCCATAATCACCCCAAAGCCAGGAGGGGATGCTGGGATGTACAGCGCCTCTGTGATCACCCCAAAATCAGGAGGAGAAGCTGGGATGTACGGTGTCTCCACAATCACCCCAAAACCAGGAGGGGATGCCGAGATACATGGTGAATCTGTGATCACCCCAAATCCAGGAGGAGATGTTGGGGTGTACGACACCTCTGTGATCACCCCAAAACCAGGAGGGGAAGCTGGGGTATATGGTGCCTCCATAATCACCCCAAAACCAGGAGGGGAAGCTGGGGTATATGGTGCCTCCATAATCACCCCAAAACCAGGAGGGGAAGCTGGGGTATATGGTGCCTCCATAATCACCCCAAAACCAGGAGGGGAAGCTGGGATATACGGCGCTTCCTTAACCACCCCAAAATCAGGAGGGGATGCTGGGATAGAAGGTGTCTCCATAATCACCCCAAAGCTGGGAAGGGATACTGGGATGTACGGTGTCTCCTTATTCACCTCAAAACCACGAGGTGATGCTGGGATGGATGGTGACTCTGTGATCACCCCAAAGCCGTGAGGGGATGCTGGGGTACGCGGTGCGTCCACAATCACCCCAAACCTCCTGCTGGCCGGAGCCAAGACGAGGCCTTTGCTTTGGAAAGTCAGATTTGAGACCCTCGGAGCGAGGTCGGTGCCGCGCGCTGCCAGGGCTGGAGAGGCTTTGCGGGGAGATCCAGTCTGCGCCCTTGCAAAACAAACCCAGGGAAGTTCTTTCCCAGCCCAGTGCGCTTCCCTGAGGTGGTAAAGTGACCCGACGCCACCGGCGATGGGCACAGTGGTGCAACCATCCGTGATGCCCAGCCTGGAGCAAGCACAGCATGGTACCCCCACCACCTTCCCGCTCCCCGTGGGAGCAGCACACGCATCCCACCTAACCGGGAACGCGCATCCCATGCCCGTCACGCCTTTCCCACTGCGCCCACGCTGCCGGCACCCCTGATGCACTCCGACCGCCAGGCTCCCTGTGCCACGCGGCTCACACACCCCGTGTCACCCCTATGCCACCCCATCATGCACAAGCCCTGTGGACGGCTCCTCTTGCACAGGCCACCCCGCATTCCCCTCATCGAGCTCTCCCTACACCCCACATTCCCCTCACCGAGCTCCCCTACGCCCCACATTCCCCTCACCGAGCTCCCCTACACCCCACATTCCCCTCACCGAGCTCTCCCTACACCCCACATTCCCCTCACCGAGCTCTCCCTACACCCCACATTCCCCTCACTGAGCTCTCCCTACACCCCACATTCCCCTCACCGAGCTCTCTCTACACCCCACATTCCCCTCACCGAGCTCTCCCTACACCCCACATCCCCCTCATCAAACTCTCCTACACCCCACATTCCCCTCACCGAGCTCTCCATACACCCCACATTCCCCTCACCAAGCTCCCCTACACCCCACATTCCCTTCACCGAGCTCTCCCTACACCCCACATTCCCCTCACCGAGCTCCCCTACACCCCACATTCCCCTCACTGAGCTCTCCCTACACCCCACATTCCCTATACTGAGCTCTCCATACACCCCACATTCCCCTCACTGAGCTCTCCGTACACGTTCTCCAGCCTCATCCCACTTATTGAGCACTTGGATTCGCTTTGGGACCCTGCGATGCTGCTGGATTTTTCCACCGTTCCCTTTTCTCATCGTTTTTGCTTGAACCTGCCTTAACCCAGACTAATGCGACTCTTTGGGAGGAGAAAGGATGGGAAGGGGTTAAACACCTCCACCTTTCCCCACCCTGTATCCCAAGGCGTTTCCTCATGCTGGACAGACACCTGTACCCTTTTCACCTTCCCCCTGGGCTGCTCCAGGTGTGGGGGACCCGGAGCGGGCACAACCGGCAGGGCAAAAAAATCCTTTATTCCAGGGGAAAAAGCAGCTGGGAAATAGGGATGAATCCCTTCTTGGAGCCACTAAACCCAGTGGGAATAATAATAAGATGACTGCTCGTGGGTTTGGACGTGGGGCTGGGTGAAAAGACGGTTGTGTCACAGCGGGGACGCGTGTGACTGAGGAGAGGGGGTGGTTTTCCATGGGAGGTTTAATCACTGGATTAATAATAATAATTATTATTATTATAATAATAATAAATAATGATCCCATGATGATGATGACGGCTGCTTTCGGCATCGCTTAACCTGGTTCTCCCACCCTTCCAGTCCCGGTACGTCGATGCCCTTCCCGTTGATTCCCATCCCGTCTCGCATCCCTCTGCACCTCTAGGGTGATTTCCAGGTAATGAAAAAAAAGATCTTTTTCTGAGATTCTTGTTTCAAAACCACAAAGCTGAACAGGGGCCCTGCCAACTGCTGCTGCCTCCGGGGAGGCTTTGCTAACACTCGCTGCCGCCCTTGGTTCTGAGCTGGATGCTCTTTCCTCGAGCAAGTCGGCTCCGAACGCCTCTGGCTGTGACCCCCACTCACTCCCAACCCCTAGGTGATGAATTACTGAGCAGCTGCAGCTGCTTTCCAAAGCCAGAGAGATATTGGACTACAAAATACGCTGCAGTGCTGAAAAATTATATATAAACATGTTTTTATATATATGTATATCAATATTGCCTCTTTCCAGTTCTAAATCTCTGGATTTAGCGATAGAGGACTCCGCTTTTCCACAGTAAATCGCATTTTTGCGTTTTGGCTCGGGGTGATGATGTAAAATCCGAGGCTGCCAGGCTCCCCCTCGGGCATCCCGCAGCTGCCCTTTCCTCCTGGACAAGTCGTGGCTTCGTTCTCTGACCTTTTGGTTGTTTTTGTCGTGCCTCTAACATCGGTTTCAACCCGGAGAGGTGATAGAAGCAGCGAGGATGCGAGCTGGGATGCCGTGCCCTGCGAGCTGTGAGGATGACGGGGTCGGGGTGGCATCCGCATCAGGGTAACAAACACCCTCTGGATTTTCTGGGCTCAGTCCCTCCTCCCCGATATCCCCACACCAGTGACATTTTCCACCCGATAACGTCTCTTTCACAGAGCTGAATTTGGAGGTTTTGCTTGGCAAAGCCCGGGTGAGGACGAGCCAGGCGGGTACCGGGAACACCCACGGCTCCAGCTTTATTTCCCAATTGAATTAAAGGATAAAAATCGAATTAAATTAGAAAACAGGCCAAACTACTTAGCCAGAAAATGGAGAAAACTTTCTCCATTGACTCGGCTACTGACTATGATGGGAAAGAGAGTGTCTTCACCCGGGAAATGCTGCTCCCCAGGACCACAAGCAAAGATGCTCAGCCCCTACTCCCCTGTTTCCCCCCCAAAGCGCTGTTTGCTTTCCCATTTCCTTTCATCCCTATGGTTCTCCTGGGCCTCGTCATTTCTAAATGCCTGTGAAATGTCTTTTCTAAAAATCAAGGAGTTGGAGCTGGAAGCTTTGCCCCATCCTGGCTGCGGGCACGGCGGCGTTTGCGGACAACTAAAGCGGCACAGCCGAGTCCTGGGTTTGCTGCTTCTTTTATAATTGGATTTTTAAATCCATAGATTGCTCTGAGGGGAAAAATATATCAAGGAAGCAAGAAATCACACTGGAAAAACCACTCTGGAGAGCAGCACAAGACGAGATCTGTGATCTCAGTCACCAGTGACCACAATGACCAAACTCTACAGCAAAATAAAACCCCAAACCCACACGAACTCACACGGTTCAGCTACGGGTTCCACGTGGGATTCCTGGACAAATGAGGCTGGGATTTTGCAAAGCAAAGCCCTGGCCCCACATGGAATTGGTGACGCCTCCATCGCCCGATGCCGAGCTGGTCCGGCTAGCGGGCGGACAGACAGAGAGATGGAAGGACGGACGGCTGTGGGGTACCTGGGTCTCGGAGAGGCTGAGGCTGCTGGCCAGCTGCTTGCGTTCGGCGCCCACCACGTAGTGGTTCTTCTCGAAGGCCCTTTCCAGGCGCAGGAGCTGCGAAGGCGAGAAGGCGGTGCGGATGCGCTTGGGTTTCGGGCGAAGGGGCCGTGGAGGAGCAGGCTCTCCTGGGACACCTCACTCCCTGAAGACAGAAAGCGGAGTTAGGGGCTCGAGTCGGCACCTGTGGTCCCTCCAAAGCCAACAGCTTCTCCCATCGTCCCTCCAAAGCCAACAGCTTCTCCCATTATCCTTCCAAAGCCAAAAGCTTCTCCCATCGTCCCTCCAAAGCCAACAGCTTCTCCCATTGTCCCTCCAAAGCCAACAGCTTCTCCCATCGTCCCTCCAAAGCCAACAGTTTCTCCTCTTTGGGACTAGGGGAGAAGCTTGGGGAGAGCAGAGAGGAGAGAGGAAGGGATGCTGGGGGGTTCCAGGTATCTGTCCCAATCCCAACGCGCAACATTCATCCCCTCGCCAAGAACCGCGGTGGCCGCACTCCCTCCCGGTTGTCCTTGGTCCCATGGTGAGGCTGGATATGGGGGAAAGGGGAGAGAATGGAAGAGAAGAGGTGGATGGGGAGAGGAGGAGGAGGAGAGGGAGAAGGGAAGAGGGAGGAGGTAGAGGGAAAAAAGGGAGAAAGAGAGAAAAAGAAGATAAAAAAATGGGGAAAGACAAATCTAAGAAAGTGACAGAAATAAGAGGCAGAAAGAGAGAAACAAATAAGTGAGCAAAAAGAAAGAGAGAAATAAGATGGAAAGAAAGACAAGGAAGGAAAGCAAGAATGAAAAGGAGACAGAAAGAAAGAGAGAAGGAAAGTGGGAAAAGAAAAAAGA